>CAUYUJ010003067.1:0-42500 GCA_963575745.1 Prorocentrum cordatum | reverse complement strand
CTGCAGAATACTCCGCAATTCCTACGACAACTCCTACCAACGTTCCTGCTACAAATCCTACCACAGATCGTACTATTGATCATCCGCCACGGGGTCTTGTGCCAGTTGGGGCGTCTTGGAATGCTCCTGCGCTGTCTGGAAGGTTTCTTTGGGGTTTTCTGGGGCCCGAAACCACCACTCGCAGCGCGCGTCCCTTGAAAATCGCCCCCCCTGAAGTTGCTCTCCTGCGCTCTTCTCGGCCTCCAAACGGCCACGATGGCCTCCAAGACAGTTTCAAAGCAGCCAAAATGATACCATGACGGCACAAAATGGCCCAAGACGGTTCAAGAGGATCCCACGACGGCCCGAAAACAGCGTAAGAGGCCCCCAAGACCGCCCAACAGGGCTCCAAGAGGCCGTGCTGGAGAATCCGGGGAGGCCAAAACCATTGATGTGCCGCAGGTGTTTGATCTATGTGAGGCTTTCGCCTGTTTGGGTTCCCGAACGCCCAAAGCGGCCGAAAGGGACTCCAAGATAGCCCCGAGACAGCCAAAGAGGCCGCAGGAGGGCCCCAAGTCAGCCAAAGAGGACCCAAACATCGCCCGAAGAAGACGGCCCCAACACGGCCCTGAAGCATTGCAACAGTGCAGCAAGAAGCCCAGAGAGGTCCCACGGAAGGCCTCCGAAAGCGTCAGACGGGCCAAGCGTCCCCTAAAACCAGAAAGCCCCAAGAGGCTCCCAAGAGGCTTCCAAGAAGCCCTTAGGACGTTCCCAAGAGGCAACCAGGAGGCCCCAACAGGGCCAGAAAGAGTTGTTCCTCCTCGCCCTCACTATTTCGCTCTCTTCCACCTCCTCTTCCTCCTTCCCCACCACCTCATTATCCTCTTCCTCCTCCTCCTCCTCCTTCTCCTCATCCTGTTCCTCCTCCTCCTCCTCCTTATCCATTTCTTCTTCCTGTGTTTCCTCCTCCTCCTCCTGGTTGTCCTGTTCCTCCTCCTCCTTCTCCCCCTCCTCCTCCTCCTCCTCTTCCTCCTCCTCCTCCTCCTCTCCTCTTCCTCCTCCCCCCCTCCCTCCCTCCTCCCTCCCTCCTCCCTCCTCCTCCTCCTCCTCCTCCTCCTCCTCCTCATCATCATCATCATCATCATCATCATCATCATCCTCAGGCAGATACGATGTGTTCAGGCAGCTCGAGCTTAGGATCCAGATCAGCTCGGTCAGGACTCGGATGCAAAGGAGGACTCGATCCACGACGCTATAGAGCACAACCGCGGCATGGCACATCGCAATTCAGCACCGTGCAGCACAGCACAGAATCCGGCACGGTGCATCAAGATCGATACAATCAGCATTGCAACCTGGCACGTTCCGTGGGGCGTCCCTTGGCGAGTCCCCCTGGCACGTCGCGTGGCGCGTCCCCTGGCACATCCCGTGGCACATCCATTGGCACGTTCCGTAGCGCGTCCCCTTGGCACGTCCTACGGTGCGACCCCATGGCACGTCCCCTGGCACGTCGCCTGGCGCGTCCCTTGTGACGTTTCGCGGCGCGTCCTCCTGGCATGTCCCCCTGTCCATTAGCTCTGGGGCAGCTACTCTGTGTTCAGGCAGCTCGAGCTTAAGATCTAGATCAGTTCGGTCAGGACTCGGATGCAAAGGAAGACTCGATCCACGACGCTATAGAGCACAACCGCGGCATGGCACATCGCAATTCAGCACGGCGCAGCACAGCACAGCCCTCGGAACGGTACATCAAGATCGATACACTCAGCATTGCACTCGCCCGTCACCCAATCAGGTGTCTTTGAAAACGTTGCCATGCGCTACATTTCTAAATTCCTTTCCGGGTTCGCGGGTCGATCCTGTTGCACCCTGACCCCGCCGATCTGCGTGAAGGGTGCCACGGAATCTCAGAAATGTGGCAAATCCTTAGTGTTTTTGCACCCTGACCCCGCCGATCTGCGTGAGGGGTGCCACCGAATATCAGAGATGTGGCAAATCCAATGTGTTTTTGGACCCTGACCCCGCCGATCTGCATGAGGGGTGCCAGCAAATTTTAGAAATCCGGCAAATCCCATGTGTTTTTCCCGGAAAGGACGCGGGCCCAGGGTTCTCTTTTAGTAGGTTAACCCCCCGGCCCCCCTGCGACTTGGGCCGGCGAAATTATTTTGCGATAAATTACGTGCGGGAGTAGGGCCGGCGAATTAAAATTTGAGGATGTCTCGAGCGAAACGCTTGTTTTTCAGAATTGGTTGAGGATGTCTCGAGCGAAACGCTTGTTTTGTGTCATAGATTGTCCTCTCCTGGGGACCTGAATTCAGAGGATTTCTCAAGTGGATTGCTTGTTTTCACGTGCCCAGGTCTTGAGGATGTCTCGAGCGAGACGCTTGGTTTCACGCCTCCAGGTGTCCCTGACAGATGTCTAGCATGAGGATTTATTGAGGATGTCTCGAACCAGAGGCTTGTTTTCACGTGTCCAGGTCGCCCAGGCGGATGTCTAGCATGAGGATGTGCTGAGAACGTCTTGAGCGAAACGCGTGTTTTCACGTGTCCGGGTCGCCAAGGCACAGCACAGCCCTCGGCACGGTACATCAAGATCGATATCCTTAGCATTGCAGCCAGGCATGTTGCCTGGCACGTTCCGCGGAGCGTCCCGTGGCGAGTCCCCCTGGCACGTCGGGCGGTGCACGTCCATTGGCACGTTCCGTAGCGCGTCCCCTTGGCACGTCCCGCGGTGCGTGCCCATAGCACGTCCCCTGGCACGTCGCCTGGCGCGTCCCTTGGGACGTTCCGCGGCGCGTCCTCTTGGCATGTTCCCTCTGTCGATTAGTTCTGGGGCAGCTACCATCTGCTCAGGCAGCTCGAGCTTACGATCCAGATCAGTTCGGTGAGGACTCGGATGCCAGGGAGGACTCGATCCACAACGCTATATAGAGCACAATCGCGGCATGGCACATCGCAGTTCAGCACGGCAGCACAGCACAGCACAGCCGTCGGCACGGTACATCAAGATCGATACACTCAACTATGCATCTTGGCACGTTCCTTGGCGCGTTCCGTGGCGAGTCCACCTGGCACGTCGCGCGGCGCGTCCCCTGGCACGTCCCTCGGCACGTCCATTGGCACGTTCCGTAGCGCGTCCCCTTGGCACGTCCCGCGGTGCGTGCCCATGGCACGTCCCCTGGCACGTCGCCTGGCGCGTCCCTTGGGACGTTCCGCGGCGCGTCCTCTTGGCATGTTCCCTCTGTCGATTAGTTCTGGGGCAGCTACCATCTGCTCAGGCAGCTCGAGCTTACGCTCCAGATCAGTTCGGTGAGGACTCGGATGCCAGGGAGGACTCGATCCACAACGCTATATAGAGCACAATCGCGGCATGGCACATCGCAGTTCAGCGCGGCGTAGCACAGCACAGCCGTCGGCACAGTACATCATCATCGATACATTCAGCATTGCATGTGCCCGTCGCCCAATCAGGTGTCTTTGAAATGTTGCAATGCCTTACATTTCTATATTCCTTTCCTGGTTCGTGGGTCGATCATGTTTGGACCCTGACCCCGCCGATCTGCGTGAGGGGTGCCACCGAATTTTTGAAATGTGGCAAATCCTTGATGTTTTTCCCGGAAAGGGCTCCGTCCCAGGGTTCTCTTTTAGTATGCAAACCTGTCCCCGGTGCCATGCGGGAGGTGGGCCGGCGGAATTATTTCCTGATAATTTTCGAAGTGGAGGTGGGCCGGCGGAATTCATTGGGAGGATGTCTCGAGCGAAACGCTTGCTTTTCATAATTTGTTGGGGATGTCTCGAGCGAAACGCTGGTTTTGCAGAGTTGGGGATTTCTCGAGCGAAACGCTTGTTTCCAAATTTGTTGAGGATTTCTCGAGCGAAACGCTGGTTTTGCAGAGCCACGCGGAAAAGCGCCCCTCGCGCTTCGGTCCCTCTTGAGTCCTTCTTGGGGCCCTCTTGAGGCTCTCTTAGGTGGGGCTGGTGGGGATGCGCGAAGCGTCAATAATTGATTCCGCGCGCCTCTTAGCAGGGGGGTGAGGTATCTGGTGTACGCAAGCTCACACGTCCCATGCCGTTCTTGCTTTGGTTTGCCCTCGCTAGGAGGGCGCCACGTTCGTCGGAGAGCACGACATCGAGCAGCCTCCAAAGGGCGGGCCCTTGCACGGCTGCGGCGTGCGTCGAGCTGGTGAGATCCAACCTCCCTGGCATGAAGTTCTACGAGGCCGTGGCGAAGAAGGATGAGGACGAGCAGTTCTCCGACGGCCTGGACGCGGTCTTCGCAGCGAGGGGCGAGACGAAGACCGATCAGTCCGTCAATCATGACATGCAGGTCACAGAGGAAGCATCGCTGCAGGCGGTCCTCCAGGAGACGCACGAGTTCCACACGACGGCGCCTTGCACCAAAAAGTATGGGAAGAACCCGAAGACGATGAAGACCAGGCCCGTCAAGCTTCCGGATGCCCGTGGGAAGATGCGACAGTTTTTTCCAACCCCAGCAGCAAATTTCAGAAAGCTCAAGGTGCTGTCCGTCGTGGGTGGCCGCGCGAAGACCGTCAGGATGAGCGGAGTGAAATCGTTCGAAGGGCATGGCGAAATTGCGTTGGAATCGCAACAGAACGTGTACATGGCCAAGCTCCAACTTGACAAGATGAAGAAGACGGTTCCGCGAGAGGTAGCTGAGTTCCGAGCCAAGCAGGATGCGGCCTCATACCCCCTGGCAGGCCTTGCCTTGTCAAAATGGAGGCTGACGACGCAAATGCGGATCATGAAGACGATGATGATGATGAGGATGCCGCTGCCTCGGAGGACTGGGCGCCGGCGGTAAACCGTCAACCTTTCTTAACGCCGGGGGACTCGTAGAGCTTCCTGACAACATTAATGTCGAAAAAAATACACAGAAAAAAAGTTGTTCAGCCCAATCAATTTCAGACCTCTCGGATGCAACAGCGGAACGCCCCCGATGCTTCTGGATTGTCTTCTGTACGAGCTCAGTAGCTCTCTGTGCGTAAATCGACAGCACCTCTCAAGATGACTCGAACAATACGAATAGTTTGGCAAACCTAGCTCGAGTATCAGACGGAGTTCAGACCTCTGCATGCGACAGGCGGACGCCTCTGATGTCTCTGAATCGATTCCTGTGATTACCAGCCCTGCAGCCCCCCCTACAGCCCGAGTAAAGTGCAGGAAACCGACAGCACCTCTCAGGATGACTCGAACAATACGAATAGCTTCGCGGACCTAGTTCGGGCAGGAGACAGAGTTCGGAGCTCTGGATTCGAAAGACGGACGCGCCTGATGTCTTCGAATCGATTCCTGTGAGTACGAGCCGTATAGCCACCCTACAGCCCGAGTTATAGCCCTACAGCCACCCTACAGCCCAAGATGACTCCAACAATACGAATAGTTTCGCGATTCTAGATCGGGCAGCAGACCAAGTTCAGAGCTCTGGATTTGACAGACAATGGCCACTGATGGTTCCAAATCAGATTCTGTACGTATCAGCTCTGTAGCTGTCCTGTAGCTCGAGTTAAGTACAGAAAACCGAGAGCGTCTGTCAAGATGACTCGAATAATACGAATAGGTTTGCGGGCCTAGCTCGGCTAGCAGACCGAGTTCAGACCTCTGGCTTCAACTGGCGAACACGCATGATCATTCTGAATCGATTAGCTCTGCTTACCAGCTCTGTAGATGTCCTAAAGCTCGAGATCTTGAGAAAACCATAACCGCGTGACAAGATGACCCAAACGGCCGACCCCGCCCGTGCGCTTTTTGACAGTAAATGGTACCCGATCGAGCTGAGATCAAGACGGCGAGCGGGACTGAGATCGAATATCACGGGAAAAAATACTAGAGCTCTAACGAATGGTTGAATTTCGATAACAAAATTTTCAACCGACCAAAAGTCACCAAAAGGTCCGTCGATATTTTTCTTGCAAACTAGCTCTCCAGCGCCCCGGAATTACTCTTAGCTTCAAGCAATAACTTGCCAAGGGAAGCTCTACGAGTTATGGTGGCGAGTCTTCCTCGGGAGAGACGTGCGCTGGCGAGAGGAGGAGCAACAGGCAGCCCGACCCTGATCGCGAGCTGGAGTCGACTGGGCGAAGCCTTGCCGCACTTCCGCGCATGCTACGCCATCGAAGAAAGGAGCCCGCTCGAAGAGCAGGGCGCCATGCAGCAAGCGCAAGGACACTGGAACCGGCGGTAAACTGTCAACCTGGTTACTGCCGGAAACCTCGTAGAGCTCTTTCCTCGCACGGCGATCGTCGGAACACGAAGAGAAAGCTTCTGGAGCGAGAAAGAAAGAAAAAAAAAAAAAAAAAAACGTTTTTCTGCTTTTACTAAACGCTGGTTCCCCCAAGTCTTTCGATAGTAATACTGCACCTACAGACCTGAATATTTTACTGGCAGACGCAGCAAAACCCACTACAGGTGCGAAAAATCTGGCTTCTCCAAATAAATGGTCAAATATCTTTTAAATATTCGCAAAACCACCCAAAAGTTGCCACATTGTCCGACTCGGCCGGGTGGGCCAACTAGCTCCACCCCGCGGCGAAATTCCTCTAGCTCATCGATGCCGAAGAGATCTACAAGGTATGACAGCTGACCTCGAAGCCCAGGATATTACAGACCAGATGGAGGCGGCGTTCGGCAAGGTTGGCTGTTCTTTTCGCCGAGTACCCTTCGCCGACTGGGCGCCGGCGGTAAACCGTCAACCTTTCTTACCGCCGGGGGACTCGTAGAGCTTCCTGACAATTTATATAATGTCAAAAGAAATTGCACGAATAGTTTTTCAGCCGAAGCGATCTTAGACCTCTCGATGCAACAGCCGAACGCCCCCCCCCGATGCTTCTGGATTGTCTTCTGCACGAGCTCTGTAGCTCTCCTACAGCCCGAGTTACGTGCGACAATCGACAGCACCTGAAGATGACTCGAACAATACGAATAGTTTGGCAAACCCAGCCCGAGTATCAGACCGAGTTCAGACCTCTGAATGCGACAGGCGGGCGCGTCTGATGTCTCCGAATCGATTCCTGTGATTACCCCCTGCAGCCCTCCTACAGCCCGAGTTAAGTGCAGAAAGCCGACAGCATCTTTCAGGATGACTCGAACAATACGAACAGTTTCGCGGACCGAGTTCGGGCAGCATACCGAGTTCCGAGCTCTGGATTGCACAGGCGGACGCGCCTGATGTATCTGAATCGATTCTAGTGATTACCGGCCATGCAGCCCTCCTACAGGCCGAGTTAAGTGCAGAAAACCGACAGCACCTCTCAAGATTACTCGAACAATACGAACAGTTTCGCGATTCTGGATCGGACAGCAGACCGAGTTCAGAGCTCTCGATTCAACAGACAAACGCGACTGATGATTCTGAATCGGTGTCTGTAAGTTTCAGCCCTGTAGCTGTACTATAGCTCGAGTTAAGTACAGAAAACCAAGAGCGTCTGTCAAGATGACTCGAATAATACGAATAGGTTTACGGACCTAGCTCGGCTAGCAGACCGAGTTCAGACCTCTGGTTGGAACAGCCGAACATGCCTGATCATTCTGAATCATACGGCGTGCTTAGCAGCTCTGTAGCAATCCTATATCTCGAGTTAAGCTCAGTATACCGACAGCGCGAATCAAGATCACTCGAAACGGCCGATCCCGCCGCAGTGCTTTTTGGCAGTGAAAGGTACCCGATCGAGCTGAGATCAAGATGGCGAGCCGGAATAAGATCAAGTATCACGGGAAAAATACTAGAGCTCTAACGATGGTTGAATTTCGAGAACAAAATTTTCAACCGACCACAATTCCTCAAAATGTCGGTCGAAATTTTTCTTGCCAACTAGCTCTCCAGCGCCCCGGAACTCGCGCCGGCGGTGAACCGTCAACCTGGTCACCGCCGGGAATCTCGTAGAGCTCCTTGCACGCGTAAAATGCTCAGATTCAAAGCAGATCGCTTCTCAGAACATTTCTAGAAAAACATCATATTTGCATTTCTCGATGTCAACGTGACGTCGGTTCCTCCAAATGTTTGGATAGTAAAACTGTCTCGAAAGAGCTGAGCTGCTCGCAGAATAAAGTTAAGATACTAATGCTCGGAGTAAAAAATCTGCTTTCTCAAAATGAATTGTCAAATATCTTTCAAGTATTCGCAAAACCGACCCAAAGTTATCACATCTTCTTTTCTGGCCGGGTCGACCAACTAGCTCCACTCCGCGCCGGAACTGGGCGCCGGCGGTAAACCGTCAACCTTTGTTACCGCCGGGGGACTCGTAGAGCTTCCTGACAACATATAATGTCGAAAAAAATTACACCGAAAAATAATTTTTCAGCCTAAGTAATTTCAGACCTCTCGGATGCAACAGCCGAACGCCTCCGATGCTTCTGGATTCTCTTCTGCACGAGCTCTGTAGCTCTCCTACAGCCCGAGTTACGTGCGTAAATCGACAGCACCTCTCAAGATGACTCGAACAATACGAATAGTTTGGAACCTAGCTCGAGTATCAGACCGAGTTCAGACCTCTGCATGCGACAGGCAGACGCGTCTGATGTCTCTGAATCGATTCCTGTGATTACCAGCCCTGCAGCCCCCCCGACAGCCCGAGTAAAGTGCAGGAAACCGACAGCACCTCTCAGGATGACTCGAACAGTACGACTAGTTTTGTGGTCCTAGTTCGGGCAGCAGACAGAGTTCGGAGCTCTGGATTCAAAAGACGGACGCGCCTGATGTCTCCGAATCGATTCCAGTGATTACCAGCCATGCAGCCCCCCTACAGCCCGAGTTAAGTGCAGAGAACCGACACCATCTCTCAAGATGACTCGAACAATACGAATAGTTTCGCGATTCTAGATCGGGCAGCAGACTGGATTGAACAGACAACGGCCACTGATGATTCCAAATCAGATTCTGTACGTATCAGCTCTGTAGCTGTCCTGTAGCTCGAGATAAGTACAGAAAACCGAGAGCGTCTGTCAAGATGACTCGAATAATACGAATAGGTTTGCGGACCTAGCTCGGCTAGCAGACCGAGTTCAGACCTCTGGAGTCAACGGGCGAATGCGCCTGATCATTCTGGATCGATTAGCTGTGCTTACCAGCTCTGTTTGCTGTCCTCAAGCTCGAGTTATGTTCAGAAAAACCGTCACCGCGTGACAAGATGACCCGAAACGGCCGATCCCGCCGGGACGCTTTTTGGCAGTAAAAGGTACCCGATCGAGCTGAGATCAAGATGGCGAGCGGGAATAAGATCGAATATCACGGGAAAAAATACTAGAGCTCCAACGAATTGTTGAATTTCGAGAACAAAATTTTCAACCGACCAAAAGTCACCAAAAGGTCCGTCGAGATTTTTCTTGCCAACTAGCTCTCCAGCGCCCCGGAATTACTCTTATGCTTCCAGCAATAACTTGCTAAGGGAAGCTCTACGAGTTATTCCTCTAGCTCATCGATAACGAAGAGCTCTACGAGGTATTGGTAGCTTCCAACTGGGCGCCGGCGGTAAACCGTCAACCTTCTTACCGCCGGGGGACTCGCAGAGCTTCCTGACAATATATATATTGTGGAAACAAAATTGTTGAGAACAAATCATTTTTCAGCCCAAGCGATTTCCGACCTCTCGATGCAACAGCCGAACGCTCCCGATGCTTCTGGATTGCCTTCTGTATGGGCTCTGTTGCCGTTCTCCAGCCCGAGTAACGTGCGTAAATCGACTGCACCTCTCAAGATGAATCGAATAATACGAATAGTTGGGCAAACCTAGCTCGAGTATCAGACCGATTCCAGACCTCTGAATGCGACGGGCAGACGCGTCTGATGTCTCCGAATCAAATCCTGTGATTACCAGCCCTGCAGCCCCTCGTAAAGCCCGAGTTAAGTGCAGAAAACCGACAGCATCTCTTAGGATGACTCGAACAATACGAACAGTTTTGCGGACCTAGTTCAGGCAGCAAACCGAGTTGCGAGCTCTGGATTCGACAGGCGGACGCGCCTGATGTCTTCAAATCGATTCCTGTGACTGTCGGCACTCTAGCTCCCCTACAGCCCGAGTTGAGTGCAGAGGCCCGAAAGCACCTCTCAAGCTGACCCGAACAGTACGAATAGTTTCGCGATTCTAGATCGGGCAGCAGACCGAGTTCAGAGCTTTGCATTCAACAGACGAACGCCACTGATCATGCTGAATCGGTTCCTGTAAGTATCCGCCCTGTAGCTGTTATATGGCTCGAGTTAAATACAGAAAACCGAGAGCGTCTGTCAAGATGACTCGAAAATACGAATAGGTTTGCGGACCTAGCTCGGCTAGCAGACCGAGTTCAGACCTCTGGGTTCAACAGACGAACGCGCCTGATGATTCTGAATCGATTAGCTGTGCTTACCAGCTCTGTATCTGCCCTACAGCTCGAGTTAAGTACAAAATACCGACAACGCGTATGAAGATGACTCGAAACGGCCGATCCCGCCACAGTGCTTTTCGACAGTAATATTCACCCGATCGAGCTGAGATCCAGATGGCAGGCGGGAATGAGATCGAATATCACGGGAAAAAATACTAGAGCTCTAACGAATGTTCAAATTTCGAGAACAAAATTTTCAACCGAGCAAAAGTCACCAAAAGTTCCGTCGAGACTGGCGCCGGCGGTGAACCGTTAACCTAGTCACCGCCGGGAACCTCGTAGAGCTCCTCTCACTGGTAAGAGTGCACAGAATCGACACAGAGTGAAAACATATAATTTTCTCGAAAATCTTCACATTCGATTTTTTCGTGTTCATATTCGCTCAGTTCCTGGAAGTCAACTCATGCAAAAATGCATCGAGAGAGCTGAACTGCTGTCAGAGAGGAGTTTATATGCCAATGCGACGCGCAAAAATCTGCTTTGTCAAAATAAATTGTCATATATCTTTCAAATTTTCGCAAAACCACCCAAAAGTTGCCACATTGTCCGCCTCGGCCGGCTGGGCCAACTGAGCGCCGGCGGCAAACCGTCAACCTTTGTTACCGCCGGGAGACTCGTAGAGCTTCCTGACAACATTAATGTCGAAACAAATCACACAGAGAAAACAGTTTTTCAGCCCAAGCAATTTCAGACCTCTCGGATGCAACAGCCGCTCGCCCCCCATGCTTCTCGACTGTCTTCTGTACGAGCTCTGTAGCTCTCCTACAGCCCAAGTTACGTGCGTAAATCGACAGCACCTCTCAAGATAACTCGAAAAATACGAATAGTTTGGCAAACCTAGCTCGAGCATCAGACGGAGTTCAGACCTCTGCATGCGACAGGCGGACGCGTCTGATGTCTCTGAATCGATTCCTGTGATTATCAGCCCTGCAGTCCCTACAGCCCGAGTTAAGTGCAGGAAACCGACAGCACCTCTCAGGATGACTCGAACAATACGAACAGTTTCGGGGACCTAGTTCGGGCAGCAGACAGATTTCGGAGCTCTCGATTCGAAAGGCGGACGCGCCTGATTGCTCCAAATCGATTCCAGTGAATACCAGCCATGCAGCCCCCCTACAGCCCAAGTTAAGTGCAGAGAACCGACAGCATCTCTCAAGATGACTCGAACAATACGAATAGTTTTGCGACCGAGTTCAGAGCCGAGTTCAGAGCTCTGGATTCGACAGACGACGGCCACTGATGATTCTGAATCAGATTCTGTACGCAACAGCTCTGTAGCTGTCCTGTAGCTGAAGTTAAGTACAGAAAACCGATCTGTCAAGATAACTCGAATAATACGAATAGGTTTGCGAACCTGGCTCGGATAGCAGACCGAGTTCAGACCTCTTGGTTCAACAGGCGAACGCGCCTGATCATTCTGAATCGATTAGCTGCTCCACCCCGCGCCGGAACTGGGCGCCGGCGGTAAAGCGTCAACCTTGGTTACCGCCGGGAGACTCGTAGAGCTTCCTAGCTCGACTTAAGTTGTGAAAACCGACAGCACCTACCAACAGTCCGGCTCATAGTGAATATTTTTTGACCTCTGAATGCGACAGGCGGACGCGTCTGATGTCTGCGAATCGACTCCTGTCATTAGCAGCCCTGCAGCCCCCCTACAGCCCGAGTTAAGTGCAGAAAACCGACAGCACCTCTCAGGATGACTCGAACAATACAATAGCTTCGCGGACCTAGTTCGGGCAGCAGACCGAGTTCCGAGCTCTGGATTCGACAGGCAGACGCGCCTGATCTCTTCAAATCGATTCCTGTGACAACAAGCACTCTAGCCCCCCTCAGCGCGAGTTGAGTGAAGAAAACCGAGAGCATGACTCGACCAATACGAATAATTTCGCGATTCTAGATCGGGCAGCAGACCGAGTTCCAAGCTCTAGATTCCAGAGACAAACGCAACTGATGATTCTGAATCGGTTTCTGTAAATATCAGCTCTGTAGCTGTCCTACAGCTCGAGTGATGTTCAGAAAACCGTCAGCGCGTATTAAGATGACTCGAAACGGCTGATCCCGCCACAGTGCTTTTCGACAGTAATATTCACCCGGTCGAGCTGAGATCAAGATGGCGAGCGGGAATAAGATCGAATATCACGGGAAAAAATACTAGAGCTCTAACGAATTGTCAAATTTCGAGAACAAAATTTTCAACCGACCAAAAGTCACCAAAAGTTCCGTCGAGACTGGGCGCCGGCGGTAAACCGTCAACCTTTGTTACCGCCGGGGGTCTCGTAGAGCTTCCTGACAACATATGATGTCGAAAAGAATTACACAGAAAAAATAGTTTTCAGCCCAAGCAATTTCAGATCTCTCCGATGCAACAGCCGAACGCCCCCGATGCTTCTGGATTGTCTTCTGTGCGGGCTCTGTAGCTCTCCTACAGCCCGAGCTTCGTGCGTAAATCGACAGCACCTCTCAAGATGACTCGAACAGTACGAATAGTTGGCAAACCTAGCTCGAGTATCAGACCGAGTTCAGACCTCTGCAAGGGACAGGCGGACGCGTCTGATGTCTCCGAATCGATTCCGTGATTCCCAGCCCTTGTAGCCCGAGTTAAGAGCAGGAAACCGACAGCACCTCTCAGGATGACTCGAACAATACGAATAGTTTCGCGGACCTAGTTCGGGCAGCAGACAGAGTTCGGAGCTCTGGATTCGAAAGGCGGACGCGCCTGATGTCTCCGAATCGATTCCAGTGATTACCAGCCACGCAGCCCCCCTACAGCCCGAGTTAAGTGCAGAAGAGAACCGACAGCATCTCTCAAGATGACTCGAACAATACGAATAGTTTCGCGATTCTAGATCGGGCAGCAGACCGAGTTCAGAGCTCTCGACTCAACAGACAACGGCCACTGATGATTCTAAATCAGATTTTGTACGTATCAGCTATGTAGCTGTCCTGTAGCTTGAGTTAAGTACAGAAAACCGAGAGCGTCTGTCAAGATGACTCGAATAATACAAATAGGTTTGCGGACCAAGCTCGGCTAGCAGACCGAGTTCAGACCTCTGGATTGAACAGGCGAACGCGCCTGATCATTCTGGATCGATTAGCTGTGCTTACCAGCTCTGTAGCTGTCCTGAAGGTCTAGTTATCTTGAGAAAACCGTCAACGCGTATCAAGATGATTCGAAACAGCCGATCCCGCCCGTGTGCTTTTTGGCAGTACAAGATACCCGATCGAGCTGAGATCAAGACGGCGAGCGGGAATAAGATCGAATGTCACGGGAAAAAATACTAGAGCTCTAACGAATGGCTAAATTTCGAGAAGAGAATTTTTAACCGACCAAAAGTCAGCAAAAGTTCCGTCGAGATTTTTCTTGCCAACTAGCTCTCCAGCGCTCCGGAATTACTCTTAAGCTTCCAGCAATAACTTGTTAAGGGAAGCTCTACGAGTTATTTTTCTTGCCAACTAGCTCTCCCGCGCGCCGGAATTACTCTTAAGCTTCCAGCAACTAGCTTAGGGAAGCTCTACGAGTCATTCCTCTAGCTCAAACTGGGCGCCGGCGGTAAACCGTCAACCTTGGTTACCGCCGGGAGACTCGTAGAGCTTCCTAGCTCGACTTAAGTTGAGAAAACCGACAGCACCTACCAACATTCCGCCTTATAGTGAATATTTTTTGACCTTTGAATGCGACAGGCGGGCGCGTCTGATGTCTGCGAATCGACTCCTGTCATTACCAGCCCTGCAGCCCCCCTACAGCCCGAGAAAACCGACAGCACCTCTCAGGATGACTCGAACAATACAATAGTTTCGCGGACCTAGTTCGGGCAGCAGACCGAGTTCTGAGCTCTGGATTTGGCAGGCGGACGCGCCTGATCTGTTCAAATCGATTCCTGTGACAACAAGCACTGTAGCCCCCCTCAGCGCGAGTTGAGTGAAGAAAACCAAGAGCACTTCTCAAGATGACTCGACCAATACGAAAAATTTCGCGATTCTAGATCGGGCAGCAGACCGAGTTCAGAGCTCTGGATTCGACAGACAAACGCAACTGATCATTCTGGATCGGTTTCTGTAAATATCAGCTCTGTAGCTGTCCTACAGCTCGAGTTAAGTACAGAAAACTGAGAGTTGCTGTCAAGATGACTCGAATAATACGAATAGGCTTGCGGACCTAGCTCGGCTAACAGACCGAGTTCAGACCTCTGGATTGAACAGGCGAACGCGCCTAATCATTCTACATCGATTAGCTGTGCTTACCAGCTCTGTAGCTGTCCTGAAGCTCGAGTTATGTTCAGAAAACCGTCAGCGCGTATCAAGATGACTCGAAACGGCCGATCCCGCCACAGTGCTGCTTTTCGATAGTAATATTCACCCGATCGAGCTGAGATCAAGATGGCGAGCGGGAATAAGATCGAATATCACGGGAAAGAATACTGGGAACTGGCGGTAAACCGTCAACCAGCTTACCGCCGGGACCCTCGTAGAGCTCTGCATAGACCAGGTCGGTTCCGAGATGACAGCAGAAAAAAACTTCTGCATACTAGCTTCAAACATAAAGACATCTTTTTCCCCACATCCTGAGTGGGGTTCTTGTTTTCCCAGAACACCCTCTCCTTCTCCTCCTCCTCCCGCGTCCTTCTCCTAAACCATGCCATACCAAGCCATACCATACCAATACCTTACTATACCAATACCATACCAAGCCATACCAAGCCATACCATATCAATACCATACCATACCATACCAATACCATACCATACCATACCATACCAAACCAATAACATCCCAAGCCATACCAAGCCATACCATACCAATACCATACCATACCAATACCATACCCCTACCATACCCCAATACCCCTCAGGTTTCGTGCCCCTCCCACCCCTCCAGGGAGGCCCCGCCTGAGCGAGGAGGGTATTCGCATCACCTGTTATTTCTCAGGTTTCGTGCCCCTCCCACCCCTCCAGGGAGGCCCCGCCTGAGCGAGGAGGGTATTCGCATCACCTGTTATTTATCAGGTTTCGTGCCCCTCCCACCCCTCCAGGGAGGCCCCGCCTGAGCGAGGAGGGTATTCGAACACCATGTTATTTATCAGGTTTCGTGCCCCTCCCACCCCTCCAGGGAGGCCCCGCCTGAGCGAGGAGGGTATTCGCATCACCTGTTATTTATCAGGTTTCGTGCCCCTCCCACCCCTCCAGGGAGGCCCCGCCTGAGCGAGGAGGGTATTCGCATCACCTGTTATTTATCAGGTTTCGTGCCCCTCCCACCCCTCCAGGGAGGCCCCGCCTGAGCGAGGAGGGTATTCGCATCACCTGTTATTTATCAGGTTTCGTGCCCCTCCCACCCCTCCAGGGAGGCCCCGCCTGAGCGAGGAGGGTATTCGCATCACCTGTTATTTATCAGGTTTCGTGCCCCTCCCACCCCTCCAGGGAGGCCCCGCCTGAGCGAGGAGGGTATTCGCATCACCTGTTATTTATCAGGTTTCGTGCCCCTCCCACCCCTCCAGGGAGGCCCCGCCTGAGCGAGGAGGGTATTCGCATCACCTGTTATTTATCAGGTTTCGTGCCCCTCCCACCCCTCCAGGGAGGCCCCGCCTGAGCGAGGAGGGTATTCGCATCACCTGTTATTTATCAGGTTTCGTGCCCCTCCCACCCCTCCAGGGAGGCCCCGCCTGAGCGAGGACGCTATTCGAACACAGTGTTATTTATCAGATTTCCTGCCCCTCCCACCCTCCAGGGAGGCCCCGTCTGAGCGAGGAGGGTATTCGCGAACAGTGCTATTTATCAGGTTCCGTGCCCGTCCCACCCCTCCAGGGAAGCCCCGCATGAGCGAGGAGGGTATTCGCAAACCATGTGATAGAAAAGGATGGAGAGGGCGAGGGCAGGTCGGCAATTTCTCTACAAAATGTTGCTTGATCCCGCTAGCCCAAAAACATCATTATGTGGGGAACTCCGTTAGCATAATTTTCGGTTGTGCACAATGGTGGTTCCCCCTAATCTTTTAATCGAAATAATGCAGCTAGGGCCCTGAGAATTGCACCATCGAAAGCGCCATGATTCACTGCATAGAATAAAAATTCAAATTTGCAAAACGAATTTCAAAATCTCTCGCGATCTTCGAAAAACCGACCCCAGGTCACCACATTGTCCGCCCGGGCCGGGTTGGCCAACTAGCTGCACCCCGCGCCGGAATTCCTCTAGCTCATCGACGCCGAAGAGCTCTACGAGGTACTAGAGCTCTAACGAATGGCTGAATTTCGAGAACAAAATTTTCAACCGACCAAAAGTCAGCAAAAGTTCCGTCGAGATTGTTCTTGCCAACTGGGCACCGGCGGTAAACCGTCAACCTTCGTTACCGCCGGGGGACTCGTAGAGCTTCCTGACAACATATAATGTCGAAAAACAATTACACCGAAAAAATAGTTTTTCAGCCCAATGAATTTCAGACCTCTCGGATGCAACAGCCGAACGCCCCAGATGCTTCTGGATTGTCTTCTGTACGAGCTCTGTAGCTGTTCTACAGCCCGAGTTATGTGCGTAAATCGACAGCACCTCTCAAGATGACTCGAACAATACGAATAGTTTGGCAAATCTAGCTCAAGTATCAGACCGATTTCAAACCTCTGCATGGGACAGACAGACGCGTCTAATGTCTCTGCATCGAATCATGTGATTACCAGCCCTGCAGCCCCCTTAGAGCCCGAGTTATGCAGAAAACCGATAGCACCTCTGAGGATGACTCAAACAATACATAGTTTCGCGAATCTAGTTCTAGCAGCAGACAGAGTTCGGAGCTCTCGATTCGAAAGGCGGACGCGCCTCATATCTCCGAATCGATTCCAGCGATTACCAGCTATGCAGCCCCCCTACAGCCCGAGTTCAGTGCAGAGGGCCGACAGCATCTCTCAAGATGACTCGAACAATACGAATAGTTTCGCGATTCTAGATCGGAGAGCAGACCGAGTTCAGAGCTCTCGATTCAGCAGACAACGGCCACTATGATTCTGAATCAGATTCTGTACGTATCAGCTATGTAGCTGTCCTGCAGCTCGAGTTAAGTACAGAAAACAGAGAGCGTCTGTCAAGAGGACTCGAATAATACGAATAGGTTTGCGGACCTAGCTCGGCTAGCAGACCGAGTTCAGACCTCTGGGTTGAACAGGCGAACGCGCCTGTTCATTCTGCATCGATTAGCTGTGCTCACCAGCTCTGTAGCTGTCCTGAAGCTCGAGTTATCTTGATAAAACCGACAGCGCGTATCAAGATGACTCGAAACGGCCGATCCCGCCTGCCTGCTTTTTGGCAGTAAAAGGTACCCGATCGAGCTGAGATCCAGATGACGAGCGGGAATAAGATCGAATATCACGGGAAAAAATACTAGAGCTCTAACGAATGTTCAAATTTTGAGAACAAAACTGGGCGCCGGCGGTAAACCGTCAACCCTGGTTACCGCCGGGAGACTCGTAGAGCTTCCTAGCTCGACTTAAGTTGAGAAAACCGACAGCACCTACCAACATTCCGACTTATAGTGAATATTTTTTGACCTCTGAATGCGACAGGCGGACACGTCTGATGTCTTCGAATCGACTCCTGTCATTACCAGCCCTGCAGCCCCCCCTACAGCCCGAGTTAAGTGTAGAAAACCGACAGCACTCTCAGGATGACTCGAACAATACAGTAGTTTCGCAGACCTAATTCGGGCAGCAGACCGAGTTCTGAGCTCTGGATTCAACAGGCGGACGCGCCTGATGTCTTCGAATCGATTCCTGACCACCAGCACTGTAGCCCCCTCAGCGCGAGTTGAATAAAGAAAACCGAGAGCACTTCTCAAGATGACTCGACCAATACGAATAATTTCGCAATTCTAGATCGGGCAGCAGACCGAGTTCAGAGCTCTCGATTCGACAGACAAACGCAACTCATGATTCTGGATCGGTTTCTGTAAATATCAGCTCTGGAGCTGTCCTACAGCTCGAGTTAAGTACAGAAAACTGAGAGTTGCTGTCAAGATGACTCGAATAATACGAATAGGTTTGCGGACCTAGCCCGGCTAACAGACCGAGTTCAGACCTCTGGATTCAACAGGCGAACGCGCATAATCATTCTACATCGATTAGCTGTGCTTACCAGCTCTGTAGCTGTCCTAAAGCTCGAGTTATGTTCAGAAAACCGTCAGCGCGTGCCGATCCCGCCACAGTGCTCTTCGATAGTAATATTCACCCGATCGAGCTGAGATCAAGATGGCAAGCGGGAATAAGATCGAATATCACGGAAAAAAATACTAGAGCTCTAACGAATGTTCAAATTTCGAGAACGAAATTTCAACCGAGCAAAAGTCAGCAAAAGTTCCGTCGAGATTTTTCTTGCCAACTAGCTCTCCAGCGCGCCGGAATTACTCTTAAGCTTCCAGCAACTAGCTTAGGGAAGCTCTACGAGTCATTTTCAACCGACCAAAAGTCATCAAAAGGTCCGTCGAGATTTTTCTTGCCAACTGGGCGCCGGCGGTAACCGTTAACCTTGGTTACCGCCGGGAGACTCGTAGAGCTTCCTTGCTTTTACTGTAGCCCCCCCCCAGCCCGAGTCGAGTGCAGAAAACCGAGAGCACTTCTCAAGACGACTCGAACAATACGAATAGTTTCGCGAATCCAGATCGGGCAGCAGACAAATGCGACTGATGATTCTGAATCGGTTTCTGTAAACTTCAGCTCTGTAGCTGTCCTATAGCTCGAGTTAACTACATAAAACCGAGAGCGTCTATCAAGATGACTCGAATAATACGAATAGGTTTGCGGACCTAGCTAGCAGACCGAGTTCAGACCTCTGGATTCAACAGGCGAACTCGCCTGATCATTCTGAATCGATTAGCTGTGCTTACCAGCTCTGTAGCTCTCCTAAAGCTCGAGTTATCTTCAGAAAACCGTCATCGCGTGTCAAGATGACTCGAAACGGCCGCTCCCGCCACAGTGCTTTTTGGCAGTAAAAGGTACCCGATCGAGCTGAGATCAAGATGGCGAGCGGGAATAAGATCGAATACCATGGAAAAAAAATACTAGAGCTCTAACGAATGTTCAAATTTCGAGAACCAAATTTTCAACCGACCAAAAGTCAGCAAAAGTTCCGTCAAGATTTTTCTTGCCAACTGGGCGCCGGCCGTAAACCGTCAACCTTGGTTACCGCCGGGAGACTCGTAGAGCTTCCTTCAGACCGAGTTCAGACCTCTGAATGCGACAGGCGGACGCGCCTGATGTCTTCAAATCTACTCCTGTGATTACCGGCCCTGTAGCCACCCTCCAGCCCGAGTTAAGTGCAGAAAACCGACAGCATCTCTCTAGATGACTCGAACAATATGAATAGTTTTGCGGACCTAGCTCGGGCAGGAGACCGAGTTCCGAGCTCTCGTTCGACAGGCGGACGCGCTTGATGTCTCCAAATCGATTCCTGTGATTACCAGCCCTGTAGTTCCCTACAGCCCGAGTTCAGTACAGAAAACCGACAGCATCTCTCAACATGACTCGAACAATACGAATATTTTCGCGGACCTAGCTCGGGCAGGAGACCGAGTTCCGAGCTCTCGATTCGAGAGGCGGGCGCGCCTGATGTCCCCAGATCGATTCCTGTGATTACCAGCCCTGTAGCCCCCCTACAGCCCGAGTTAAGTAGAAAAAACTGACAGCATCTCTCGAGATGACTCCAATACGAATAGCTTCGCGAACCTAGCTCGGGCAGCACACCGAATTCAGAGCTCTGGGTTCAACAGACAAACGCGTCTGATGTTTTTGAAGCGGTTTCTGTAAGCATCAGCTCTGTAGCTGTCCTATAGCTCGAGTTATGTTCAGAAAACCGTCACCGCGTGTCAAGATGACCCGAAACGGCCGATCCCGCCACAGTGCTTTTTAGCAGTGAAAGGTACCCAATCGAGCAGAGATCAAGATGGCGAGCGGGAATGAGATCGAATATCACGGGAAAAAATACTAGAGCTCTAACGAATGTTCAAATTTCGAGAACAAAATTTTCAACCGACCAAAAGTCAGCAAAAGTTCCGTCGAATTTTTTCTTGCCAACTAGCTCTCCAGCGCGCCGGAATTACTCTTAAGCTTCCAGCAACTAGCTCAGGGAAGCTCTACGAGTCATTTTCAACCGACCCAAAGTCAGCAAAAGTTCCGTCGAGATTTTTCTTGCCAACTAGCTCTCCAGCGCGCCGGAGCTGGGCGCCGGCGGTAAACCGTCAACCTTGGTTACCGCCGGGAGACTCGTAGAGCTTCCTAGCTCGACTTGGGTTGAGAAAACCGACAGCAGCTACCAACATTCCGACTCATAGTGAATATTTTTTGACCTCTGAGTGCGACAGGCGGACGCGTCTGATGTCTGCGAATCGACTCCTGTCCTTACCAGCCCTGCAGCCCCCCTACAGCCCGAGTTAATAAATACAAAAGACCGACAGCACCTCTCAGGATGACTCGAACAGTACAATAGTTTCGTGGACCTAGTTCGGGCAGCAGACCGAGTTCTGAGCTCGAAACGCGGACGCGCCTCATCTCTTCAAATCGATTCCTGTGACAACAAGCACTGTAGCGCCCCTCAGCGCGAGTTGAGTGAAGGGAACCAAGAGCACTTCTCAAGATGACTCCACCAATACAAACAGTTTCGCGATTCTAGATCCAGCAGACCGAGTTCAGAGCTCTCGATTCAACAGACAAACGCAACTGATGATTCTGAATCGGTTTCTGTGAATATCAGCTCTGTAGCTGTCCTACAGCTCGAGTTACGTACACAAAACCGAGAGTTCCTGTCAAGATGACTCCAATAATACGGATAGGTTTGCGGACCTAGATCGGCTAACAGGCCGAGTTCAGACATCTGGGTTCAACAGGCGAACGCGCCTAAGCATTCTACATCGATTAGCTGTGCTTACCAGCTCTGTAGCTGTCCTAAAGCTCGAGTTATGTTCAGAAAACCGTCAGCGCGTATCAAGATGACTCAAAACGGCCGATCCCGCCACAGTGCTTTTCGATAGTAATATTCACCCGATCGAGCTGAGATCAAGATGGCGAGCGGGAATAAGATCGAATATTACAGAAAAAAGAGTACTAGAGCCCTAACGAATGTTCAAATTTTGAGAACAAAATTTTCAACCGACCAAAAGTCAGCAAAAGTTCCGTCGAGATTTTCTTGCCAACTAGCTCTCCAGCGCGCCGGAACTGGGCGCCGGCGGTAAACCGTCAACCTTGGTTACCGCCGGGGGACTCGTAGAGCTTCCTAGCTCGACTTCAGTTGAGAAAACCGACTACCAACATTCCGACTCATAGTGAATATTTTTGACCTCTGAATGCGACAGGCGGACGCGTCTGATGTCTGCGAATCGACTCCTGTCATTGCCAGCCCTGCAGCCCCTCTACAGCCCGAGTTAAGTACAGAAAACCGACAGCACCTCTCAATGACTCGAAGAATACAATAGTTTTGCGGACCTAGTTTGGGCAGCAGACCGAGTTCCGAGCTCTGGATTCGACAGGCGGACGCGCCTGATCTCTTCAAATTGATTCCTGTGACAACAAGCACTGTAGCCCCCATCAGCGCGAGTTGAGTGAAGAAAACCGAGAGCACTTCTCAAGATGACTCCACCAATACGAATAATTTCGCAATTCTAGATCGGGCAGCAGTCCGAGTTCAGAGCTATGGATTCGACAGACAAACGCAACTGATGATTCTGAATCGGTTTCTGTGAATATCAGCTCTGTAGCTGTCCTACAGCTCGAGTTAAGTACAGAAAACCAAGAGTTCCTGTCAAGATGACTCGAATAATACGAATAGGTTTGCGGACCTAGCTCGGCTAACAGACCCAGTTCAGACCTCTGGATTCAACAGGCGAACGCGCCTAATCATTCTACATCGATTAGCTGTGCCTACCACCTCCGTAGCTGCCCTAAAGCTCGAGTTATGTCCAGAAAACCGTCAGCGCGTATCAAGATGACTCGAAACGGCCGATCCCGCCACAGGGCTTTTCGATAGTAATATTCACCCGATCGAGCTGAGATCAAGATGGCGAGCGGGAATAAGATCGAATATCCCAGGAAAAAATACTAGAGCTCTAACGAATGTTCAAATTTCGAGAACAAAATTTTCAACCGACCCAAAGTCAGCAAAAGTTCCGTCGAGATTTTTCTTGCCAACTAGCTCTCCAGCGCGCCGGAACTGGGAACCGGCGGTAAACCGTCAACCAGC
Organism: Prorocentrum cordatum; assembly: GCA_963575745.1. Taxonomy (NCBI): domain Eukaryota; class Dinophyceae; order Prorocentrales; family Prorocentraceae; genus Prorocentrum; species Prorocentrum cordatum. The sequence continues at coordinate 19,943 of CAUYUJ010003067.1, read as the reverse complement.
TTACCGCCGGGGCCCTCGTAGAGCTCTTTTCTCGCACGGCGCCCCCCAGTGCGCCTTTAGGAAGAGTCTGCAGCAAGATTCAAAAAACTCGAAAAACACGTTTTGATATTTCTATCCAAAGACGGTTCCGCCAAGTTTTGAGATAGTATTCCTGCGCCTACGGACCTGAGAATTCACTGACGGACGCGAAAAAACCCACACAGGTGCGAAACATACCGGTTCTCAAAACGAATGTTCAAATCTTTCACAACTGGGCGCCGGCGGTAAACCGTCAACCTTCGTAACCGCCGGGGAACTCGTAGAGCTTTCTGACAACATATAATGTCGAAACAAATTAAATAGTTTTTCAGCCCAACAAATTTCAGACCTCTCGGATGCAACAGCCGAACGCCCCAGATGCTTCTGGATTGTCTTCTGCACGAGCTCTGTAGCTCTTCTACTGCCCGAGTTATGTGCGTAATTCAACAGCACCTCTCAAGATGGCTCGAACAATACGAATAGGTTGGCAAATCTTGCTCGAGTGTCAGACCGAGTTCAAACCTCTGCATGGTACAGGCAGACGCGTCTGATGTCTCTGCATCGGATCATGTGATTACCAGCCCCGCAGCCCCCCTAGAGCCCGAGTTATGCAGAAAACCATTAAACTGAGGATGACTCAAACACTACGAATAGTTTCGCGGATCTAGTTCTGGCAGCAGACAGAAGAGAGCTCTCGATTCGAAAGGCGGCCGCGCCTCATATCTCCGAATCGATTCAGTGATAACCAGCTACGCACCCCCCTACAGCCCGAGTTAAGTGCAGAGAGCCGATAGATTCTATATTGAAGCAGACCGAGTTCAGAGCTCTCGATTCAGCAGACCACTATCATTCTGAATCAGATTCTGTACGTATAGCTGTGTAGCTGTCCTGCAGCTGAGTTAAGTACAGAAAACAGAGAGTGTCTTTCAAGATGACTGGAATAATACGAATAGGTTTGCGGACTCGGCTAGCAGACGATTTCAGACCTCTGGAATCAACAGGCGAACGCGCCTGATCATTCTGATAAAAATTCGAGTTATCTTGATAAAACCGACAGCGCGTATCAAGATGACTCGACACGGCCGATCCCGCTTGCCTGCTTTTTGGCAGTGAAAGGTGCCCGATCGAGCTAAGATCAAGATGTCGAGTGGGAATAAGCTCGAATATAATCGGAAAAATACTAGAGCTCTAACGAATGTTCAAATTTAAAGAACAAAACGTTTAACCGACCAACAGTCATCAAAAGATCTGTCGAGATTTTTCTGCCACTAGCTCTCCAGCGCCCCGGAATTACTCTTAAGCTTCAGCAACAACTTGCTATGGGAAGCTCTATTAAGATCGACGAACCGACCCAGGTTCGCACATTTTCCGTCGGGGCCGGGTCGCCCAACTAGCTCCACCCGCGCTCGAATTCCTAGCTTATCGATGCCGAGTACTGGGCGCCGGCGGTAAACCGTCAAGACTCGTAGAGCTTCCTGACAGTGTAAAATGTGAAAGAAAATTGCAGAGAACGACTAGTTTGTCAGCCCAGGCGATGTCAGAGCTCTCAAGTTCACTCTGGCAAGATTCCTGAGATGACCAGCCCTACACCTATCGCACTCAGAATCATCAGGCGCGTTCGCCTGTTGACTCCAGAGCTCTGAACTCAGTCTGTTGCGCGATCCAGAATCACGAAACTGTTCGCATTCTTCCAGTCATCTTGAGAGCTACTGTCGGCGTTCTGCACTTAATTCGGGTTGTAGGGAGGCTGCAGGGCGGGTAATCACAGGAATCGATTCGGAGACATCAGACGCGTCCGTCTGTCGCATTGAGAGATCTGAACTCGGTCTGATACTCGAGTTGGGCTCAAAAACTATTCGTTCTCTGCAATTTTTTCCGACAGTATATGTTGTCAGGAAGCTCTACGAGTCCCCCGTGAACTTTTCACATCTTTTGCTCGGTTGAAAGTTATATTCTCGAAATTCGTCAATTCGTTAGTGCTGTAGTATTTTTTCCCGTGATATTCGATCTTATTCCCGCTCGCCATCTTGATCTCAGCTCGATCGGGTAACTTTGAAGGCCAAAAAGCACACTGGCGGGATCGGTCGTTTCGAGTGATATTGATACGCGTTGTCGGTATTTTCTACTTAGCTCGAGCTGTAGAACAGCTACAGAGCTGGTAAGCACAGCTATCGCTCTCAGAATCATCAGGCGCGCTCGCCTGTTGAATTCATAGGTCTGAACTCGGTCTGCTAGCCGAGCTAGGTCCGCAAACCTATTCGTATTATTCGAGTCAACTTGATACGCGTTGTCGGTATTTCCCAATCAACTCGAGCCGTAGGGCAGTTACAGTGCTGGTAAGCACATCTATCGCACTCAGAATCATCGGGCGCGTTCGCCTCTTGAATCCATAGGTCTGAAATCGGTCTGCTAGCCGAGCTAGGTCCGCAAACCTATTCGTATTATTCGAGTCAACTTGATACGCGTTGTCGGTATTTTGTACTTAATTCGAGCTGCAGGGCAGCTACAGAGCTGATAAGCGCACCTATCGCACTCAGAATCATCAGGCGCGTTCGCGTGTCGAATCCATAGGTCTGAACTCGATCTGATAGCCGAGCTAGGTCTGCAAATCTATTCGTATTATTGTAGTCATCTTCACAAACGCTCTCGTTGTTTTTTGTACTTAACTCGAGCTGTAGGCAGCTACAGAGCCTACAGTCACAGAAATCGATAGAGAATTATCGGGCGCGTTTGTCTGTTGTATCGAGAGCTCTGAACTCGGCCTGTTGCCCGAGCTAGGTTCGCGAAACTATTCGTATTGTGCGAACCATCGTGAAAAGTGCTCTCAATTTTCTGCACTCAACTCGTTCTGCTGCGGGTCATAGAGATCGATTTGCATACATCAGGCGCGTTCGTTGGTCGATTCGAGAGCTCAGAACTTGGTCTGCTTCTCGAAAGAGGTCTGCGAAACTATTATATTATACGAGTCATCCTGAGAGATGCTGTCGGTTTTCTGCACTTAACTCGGTCTGTAGGGGGGCTGCAGGGCTGGTAATTACATGAGTCGATTCGCAGACATCAGACGCGTCCGCCTGTCGCGAGGTCTGAACTCGGTCTGATCAGACGCGTTCGAGCTTGGAAGCTCTACGAGTTCCCCGGCGGTAACCAATGTTGACGGTTTACCGCCGGCGCCCAGTAACTCGTAGAGCTTCCCTTAGCAAGTTATTTCTGGAAGCTTAAGAGTAATTCCGGGGAGCTCGAGAGCTAGTTGGCAAGAAAAATCTCGACGGACCTTTTGTGACTTTTGGTCGGTTGAAAATTTTGTTCTCGAAATTTGAACATTCGTTTGAGCTCTAGTAGTTTTTCCCATGATATTCGATCTCCTGCTCGCCATCTTGATCTCAGCTCGATCGGGTAACTTTGAAGGCCAAAAAGCAGGCAGGCGGGCGGCTGTTTCGAGTCACTTGATACGCGTTGTCAGTATTCTCTACTTAACTCGAGCTGTAGAGCAGCTACAGTGCTGGTAAGCACACCCATCGCACTCAGAATGATGAGGCGCGTTCGCCTGTTGAATCCCTGGGTCTGAACTCGGTCTGCTAGCCGAGCTAGGTCCGCACAGCCATTCGTATTATTCGAGTCAACTTGATACGCGTTGTCGGTATTCTCTACTCAACTCGAGCTGTAGGGCAGCTACAGTGCTGGTAAGCACATCTGTCGCACTCAGAATCATCTGGCGCGTTCGCCTGTTGAATTCAATAGTCTGAACTCGGTCTGCTAGCCGATCTAGATCCGGAAACCTACTCGTATTATTTCGAGTCAACTTGATATGCGTTGTCGGTATTCTCTACTGAACTCGAGCTGTAGGGCAGCTACAGTGCTGGTAAGCACATCTATCGCACTCAGAACCATCACGCGCGTTCGCCTGTTGAATCCAGAGGTCTGAACTCGGTCTGCTAGCCGAGCTAGGTCCGTACTTATTCGTATTATTCGAGTCATGTTGACAGACGCTCTCGGTTTTCTGTACTTAACTCGAGCTGTAGGGCAACTACAGGACGCATTGTCACACATCGATGGGGAATTATCAGTCGCGTTCGTCTATTGAACCGAGAGCTCTGAACTCGGGCTGCTGCCCGAGCTAGGTTCGCGAAACTATTCGTATTGTCCGAATGATCTTGAGAAGTGCTCTCTGTCTTCTGCACTTAACTCGTGTTTGGGGAGGCTAGAGTGCTGCGGGTCACAGACATACCTCGTAGAGCTCTTCGACATCGATGAGCTAGAGGAATTCCGGCGCGGGGTGGAGCTAGTTGGTCGACCCGGCCAGAAAGGACAAAGTGATAACTTTTTGGTGGTTTTGCAATTTTTTGACAGATATTTGACAATTCATTTTGAGAAAGCAGATTTTTCGCACCTGTAAACGAGTATGAGGGCCTCTCTATCTTTGTATGAGCTCTGTAGGCGTACTGGGCGCCGGCGGTAAACCGTCAACCTTTGTTACCGCCGGGGGACTCGTAGAGCTTCCTGACAACATATACTGTCGGGAAAAATTGCAGAGAACGAATAGTTTTTGAGCCCAACTCGAGTATCAGACGGAGTTCAGACCTCTGAATGCGACAGACGGACGCGTCTGATGTCTCCGAATCGATTCCTGTGATTTCCCGCCCTGCAGCCTCCCTACAGCCCGAATTGAGTGCAGAACGCCGACAGTAGCTCTCAAGATGACTGCAAGAATACGAACAGTTTCGTGATTCTCGATCGCGCAACAGACCGAGTTCAGAGCTTTGGATTCAACAGGCGAACGCGCCTGATCATTCTGAGTGCAGTAGGTGTGCTTACCAGCACTGTAGCTGCCCTACAGCTCGAGTTAAGTAGAAAATACCGACAACGCATATCAAGTTGACTCGAATAATACGAATAAGTTTGCGGACCTAGCTCGGCTAGCAGACCGAGTTTAGACCTATGGATTCAACAGGCGAACGCGTCTGATCATTCTGGGTGCAATAGCAGTGCTTACCAGCAGTGTAGCTGCCCTACAGCTCGAGTTAAAGAGAAAAAACCGGCAACGCGTATCAAGTTGACTCGAATAATACGAACAGGTTTGCGGACCTAGCTCGGCTCACAGACCGAGTTCAGACCTCTGGGTTCAACAGACGAACGCGCCTAATCATTCTGCATGCGTTAGCTGTGCTGACCAGCTCTGTAGCTGCCCTAGAGCTCGAGTTATGTTCAGAAAACCGTCAGCGCATATCACGATGACTCGAAACGGCCGATCCCGCCACTGTGCTTTTTGGCCTTCAAAGTTACCCGATCGAGCTGAGATCAAGATGGAGAGAGGGAATAAGATCGAATATCACGGGAAAAAATACTAGAGCTCTAACGAATTGTCAAATTTCGAGAACGAAATTTTCAACCGAGCAAACGTCAGCAAAAGTTCTGTCGAGATTTTTCTTGCCAATGGGAGCCGGCGGTAAACCGTCAACCAGGTTACCACCGGGAGCCTCGTAGAGCCTTCTTGCGCGGCGCTGCCTACTACACATTCAGATTTCTGTTTGAAGAGATCGCCATTTCAGTACAGAAAATGGAGAAGACTCGTCAAAATGACTCGAAGAATACAAATAAGTTTGCGGACCCAGCTCGAGCAGCAGACCGAGTTCAGAGCTGTAAATCAAACAGATGAACGCGCCTCATGATTCCTAATTGGTTCTGTAAGCATGAGCTCTGCAGCTGTCCTATATCCCGACAAGTACAGAAACCCTTAATGCGCGTCAAGGTGACTCGAAGCGGCCGTCGGTTCCAGCAAGTGTTTTGATAGTAATATTGCAGCTACGGACCTGAGAATTTTTCTGTCAGTCGCGGCATAACCTACTACACGTGAGAAAAATACCCGTTCTCAAAACGAATTTTCAAATTTTGCACAAACATTAGAAACTCGACCCAAAGTTAACACATTGTCTCTTAATGCGCGGTCGGCCGACTAGCTCCAGCCTGCGCCCGAATTCCTCTTAGCTCTGCTTCGAAGAGCTCTACGAGGTACTAGCTCTCCAGCGCGCCGGAATTACTCTTAGCTTCCAGCTATAACTAGCTAAGGGAAGCTCTACGAGTTACTGGGTGCCGGCGGTAAACCGTCAACCTTGGTTACCGCCGGGGAACTCGTAGAGCTTCCAAGCTCGACTTAAGTTGAGAAAACCGAGAGCACCTACCAACATAACTCGTAGAGCTTCCCTTAGCTAGTTATAGCTGGAAGCTAAGAGTAATTCCGGCGCGCTGGAGAGCTAGTTGGCTCGAAAAAAAAGAACTGAACTTTTCACAACTTTTAGTCGGTTGAAAATTATGTTCTCGAAATTTGACAATCGTTAGAGCTCTAGTATTTTTTCCCGTGATATTCGATCTTATTCCCGCTCGCCATCTTGATCTCAGCTCGATCGGGTACCTTTTACTGTCAAAAAGCACACTGGCGGGATCGGCCGTTTCGAGTCATCTTGATACACGTTGTCGGTATTTTGTACTTAACTCGAGCTCTAGGACAGCTACAGAGCTGGTAAGCACAGCTATCGCACTCAGAATCATCAGGCGCGTTCGCCTATTGAATCCATAGGCCTGAACTCGGTCCGCTAGCCGAGCTAGGTCCGCAAACCTGTTGGTATTATTCGAGTCAACTTGATACGCGGTGTTTGTATTTTCTACTGAACTCGAGCTGTAGGGCAGCTACAGTGCGGATAAGCATGCCTATCGCACTCAGAATCATCAGGCGCGTTCGCCTGTTGAATCGATAGGTCTGAACTCGGTCTGCTAGCCGAGCTAGGTCCGCAAATCTATTTGTATTATTCGAGTCAACTTGATCCGCGTTGTCGTTATTTTCTACTTATTTCCAGCTGTAGGGCAGCTACAGTGCTGGTAAGCACACCTAGCGCACTCAGAATCATCAGGCGCGTTCGCCTGTTGAATCGATAGGTCTGAACTCGATCTGCTAGTCGAGCTAGGTCCGAAAACCTATTCGTATTATTCGAGTCATCTTGAGAAGCGCTCTCGGTATTTTATGTACTGAACTCGAGCTGTAGGCAGCTACAGAGCCTACAGTCACAGAAATCGATTGAGAATTATCGGGCGCGTTTATCTGTTGTATCGAGAGCTCTGAACTCGGCCTGCTGCCCGAGCTGGGTTCGCGAAACTATTCGTATTGTCCGAATCATCGTGAAACATGCTCTCAATTTTCTGCACTTAACTCGTCCTGGGGGAGAGCTACAGTGCTCCGGGTCATAGAACTCGATTTGCACACATCAGGCGCGTTCGTTGGTCGATTCGAGAGCTGAGAACTTGGTCTGCTGCTCGAAACAGGTCTGCGAAACTATTATATTATTCGAGTTATCCTGAGGGATACTAACTCGGGCAGTAGGGGGGCTGCAGGGCTGGTAATCGCATACATCAGACGCGTCCGTCTGTCGCATCGAGAGGTCTGAACTCGGTCTGATCAGACGCGTCCGCTTGTCGCATTCAGAGGTCAAAACATATTCACTATAAGTCAGAATGTTGGTAGGTGCTCTCGGTTTTCTCAACTTAAGTCGAGCTTGGAAGCTCTACGAGTTCCCCGGCGGTAACCAAGGTTGACGGTTTACCGCTGGCGCCCAGTTCTGACTCATAGTGAATATTTTTTGACCTCTGAATGCGACAGCGGACGCGTCTGATCAGGCCGAGTTAAGACCTCTCACTGCGACAGGCGGACGCGTCTGATGTCTGGGAATCGACTCATGTGATTACCAGCCCTGCAGCCCCCCTACAACCCGAGTTAAGTGCAGAAAACCGACAGCATCTCTCAGGATGACTCGAATAATATAATAGTTTCGCAGACCTGTTTCGAGCAGCAGACCAAGTTCTGAGCTCTTGAATCGACCAACGAACGCGCCTGATGCGTGCAAATCGATTTCTATGACCCGCAGCACTGTAGCCCCCCCCCCCCCCAGCACGAGTTGAGTGCAGAAAATTGAGAGCACTTTTCACGATGATTCGGACAATACGAATAGTTTCGCGAACCTAGCTCGGGCAGCAGGCCGAGTTCAGAGCTCGATACAACAGACAAACGCGCCCGATAATCACCAATCGATTTCTGTGACTGTAGGCTCTGTAGCTGCCTACAGCTCGAGTTAAGTACAGAAAATACCGAGAGCGTTTCTCATGATGACTCCAATAATACAAATAGGTTTGCGGATCTAGCTCGGCTAGCAGACCGGGTTCAGACCTATGGATTCGACAGGCAAACGCGCCTGATGATTCTGAGTGCGATAGGTGTGCTTACCAGCGCTGTAGCTGCCCTGCAGCTCGAAGTAAGTAGAAATAACGACAACGCGTATCAAGTTGACTCGAATAATACGAATAGGTTTGCGGGCCTAACTCGGCTAGCAGACCGAGTTCAGACCTATGGATTCAACAGGCGAACGCGCCTGATGATTCTGAGTGCGATAGGCGTGCTTACCTGCGCTGTAGCTGCCCTAAAGCTCGAGTTAAGTAGAAAATACCGACAACGAGTGTCAAGTTGACTCGAATAATACGAATAGGTTTGCGGACCTAGCTCGGCTAGCAGACCGAGTTCAGACCTATGGATTCAACAGACGAACGTACCTGATGATTCTGAGTGCGATAGGTGTGCTTACCAGCACTGTATCTGCCCTAAAGCTCGAGTTAAAGAGAAAATACCGACAACGCGTATCAAGTTTACTCGAATAATACGAATAGGTTTGCGGACCTAGCTCGGCTAGCAGACCGAGTTCAGACCTATGGATTCGACAGGCGAACGCACCTGATGATTCTGAGTGCGGTAGCTGTGCTTACCAGCTCTGTTGCTGCTCTACAGCTCGAGTTAAGTACAAAATACCGATAACGCGTATCAAGATGACTCGAAACGCCGATCCCGTCAGTGTGCTTTTTGGCCTTCAAAGTTACCCGGTCGAGCTGAGATCAAGATGGCGAGCGGGAATAAGATCGAATATCACGAGAAAAAATATTAGAGCTCTAACGAATTGTCAAATTTCGAGAACACAATTTTCAACCGACTAAAAGTTGTGAAAACTTCAGTTCTTTTTTTTCGAGCCAACTGGCGCCGGCGGTGAACCGTCAACCTGTCACCGCCGGGGACCTCGTAGAGCTCCTTGCATCCGTGAAAGCTCAGCATCAAAGCGAAAGCTTCTGGGAGCTGTTCTACAAAAACTTCAAGTTGAGATTTTTCGGAGTGAACATGAAGTCGGTTCCTCCAAGTAAACTGGTACTGAAAATGGCTCTAGAGAGCTGAGCTGCGCAGAGAACGAAGTTTATATCTCAATGCTCGGAGTAAAAATCTGCTTTCTCAAAATGAATTGTCAAATATCTTTCAAAAAATTGCAAAACCACCCAAAAGTTGCCACATTGTCCTTTCTGGCCGGGTGGGCCAACTGGGCGCCGGCGGTAAACCGTCAACCTTTCTTACCGCCGGGGGACTCGTAGAGCTTCCTGACAATATATAATGTGGAAAAGAATTTCACAGAACGACTAGTTTTTCAGCCCAAGCGATTATAGACCTCTCAAGATGACTCTAACAAAACAAACGAACAGTTTTCCAATCGAGCCCGAGTATGAAACCGAGTTCAGACCTCTGAATGCGACAGGCGGACGCGTCTGATGTCTGCGGATCGATTCCTGTGATTACCAGCTCTGCAGCCCCCCATACAGCATGAGTTAAGTGCAGAAAACCGAGAGTACCTCTCAGGATGACTCGAATAATACAACAGTTTCGCGGATCTCGTTCGAGCAGCAGACCGAGTTCCGAGCTCTCGGTTCGACGAACAGGCGCGCCTGATGTTTCGAAATCGATTCCTGTGACCAGCAGCACTGGCCCTCCCCCAGCACGATTTAAGCACAGAAAACTGAGAGCACTTCTCAAGATGACTCGAACAATACCAATAGATTTGCGAACCTAGGGGAGCAGGCCGAGTTCAGAGCTCTTGATTTACCAGACGAACGCGCCTGATATTTCTCAATCGAATTCTGTGATTATGAGCTCTGTGGCTGCCCTACAGATCGAGTTAAGTACGAAAAACCGAGAGCGTCTGCTACAATGACTCGAATAATACAAATAGGTTTGCGACCCTAGCTCGGCTAGCAGACCGAGTTCAGACCTCTGGATTCAACAGGCGAACGCGCCTGATCATTCTGGATGCATTAGCTGTGCTGACCAGCTCTGTAGTTGTCCTGAAGCTCGAGTTATCTTGAGAAAACCGAGAGCGCGTATCAAGATGACTCGAAACGGCCGTTCCCGCCCGTGTGCTTTTTGGCCTTCAAAGTTACCCGATCGAGCTGAGATCAAGATGGCGAGCGGGAATAAGATCGAATATCAGGGAAAAAATACTAGAGCTCTAACGAATGGTCAAATTTCGAGAACAAAATTTTCAACCGACCAAAAGTCAGCAAAAGGTCCGTCGAGATTTTTCTTGCCAACTAGCTCTGGGACGCGCCGGAACTGGCGCCGGCGGTGAACCGTCAACCTGGTCACCGCCGGGAACCTCGTAGAGCTCATTTCACGCGTAGGAGTGCTCGGAGTCGAAAGAGAGAGCTTCTCGAAGCATTTCTCAAAAAACTGAAAAAATGTTTTTTTCGTGTCGACATGAAGATGGTTCCGCCAAGTGTTTTGATAGAAAAACTGCGCCCAGAGAGCTCATACTAAGACAGAGAGGCCCTCATAGTCGTTTACAGGTGCGAAAAATCTGCTTTCTCAAAATGAATTGTCAAATATCTGTCAAATCTTAGCAAAACCGACCCAAAGTCACCACTGGGCGCCGGCGGTAAACCGTCAACCTTTCTTACCGCCGGGGGACTCGTAGAGCTTCCTGAAAATATAAAGTGTGGGAAAAACTCCAAAGAACGACTAGTTTTTCAGCCCAAGCGATTTCGGACCTCTCAAGATAACGACAAAAACCAACCGGTTTCGCAACCCAGTTCGAGTATCAAACCGAGTTCAGACCTCTGAATGCGACAGGCGGCCGCGTCTGATGTCTGCGAATCCACTCATGTGATTCCCTGCCCTGCAGCCGCCCTACAGCCCGAGTTAAGTGAAGAAAACCGACAGTATCGACTCGAATAATATAGTTTTGCGGACCTAGTTCGAGCAGCAGACCGAGTTCCGAGCTCTGGAACCGACCGACAAACGCGCCTGATGTGTTCAAATCGATATGTGTGACCCGCGCCACTGTAGCCGGCCCCAAAAACGAGTTAAGTGCAGAAAACCGAGAGCACTTCTCAAGATGACTCGGACAATACGAATAGTTTCGCGAACCTAGCTCGAGCAGCAGACCGAGTTCAGAGCTCTCGATTCAGTAGACGAACGCGACTGATGATTCCCCATCGCTGTCTGTGACAATGAGCCCTGTAGCTGCCGTGAAGCTCGAGTTAAGTACAGAACATCGAGAGCGTCTGTCAAGATGACTCGAATAATACGAATAGGTTTGCGGACCTAGCTCGGCTAGCAGACCGAGTTCAGACCTCTGGATTCAACAGGCGAACGCGCGTGGTGATTCTGAGTGCGATAGGCGTGCTTACCAGCACTGTAGCTGCCCAGCAGCTCGAGTTGAGTAGAGAAACCCGACAACGCGTGTCAAGTTGACTCGAATAATACGAATAGGTTTCCGGACCTAGCTCGGCTAGCAGACCGAGCTCAGACCTATGGATTCAACAGACGAATGCGCCTGATGATTCTGACTGCGATAGATGTGCTTACCAGCACTGTGGCTGCCCTACAGCTCGAGTCAAGTAGAGAATACCGACAACGCGTATCAAGTTGACTCGAATAATACAAATATGTTTCCGGACCTAGCTCGGCTAGCAGACCGAGTTCAGACCTATGGATTCAACAGGCGAATGCGCCTGATAATTCTGAGTGCGATAGGCGTGCTTACCAGCACTGTAGATGCCCTACAACTCGACTTAAGTAGGAAATACCGACAACGCGTATCAAGATGACTCGAAACGGCCGTTCCCGCCTGCCTGCTTTTTGGCCTTCAAAGTTACCCGATCGAGCTGAGATCAAGATGGCGAGCGGGAATAAGATCGAATATCATGGGAAAAAATACTAGAGCTCTAACGAATGGTCAAATTTCGAGAACAAAATTTTCAACCGACCAAAAGTCAGCAAAAGGTCCGTCGAGATTTTTCTTGCCAACTAGCTCTCCAGCGCGCCGGAATTACTCTTAGCTTCCAGCTATAACTAGCTAAGGGAAGCTCTACGAGTTACTTTGTCTCTTAAGGCCGGGTCGGCCAACTAGCTCCACCCCGCGCCGGAATTCCTCTAGCTCATCGATGCCGAAGAGCTCTACGAGGTATTACTCTTAGCTTCCAGCTATAACTAGCTAAGGGAAGCTCTACGAGTTACTAGCTCCACCCCGCGCCGGAATTCCTCTAGCTCATCGACTGGGCGCCGGCGGTAAACCGTCAACCTTTCTGGGGACTCGTAGAGCTTCCTGACAATATCTAATGTAGAACGAATTTCAGAGAACGACCAATTTTTCAGCCCAAGCGATTATGAACCTCCAAAGATGACTCTAACAAAACAAACAAACAGTTTTCCAATCGAGCTCGAGTATGAAACCGAGTTCAGACCTCTGAATGCGACAGGCGGACGTGTCTCATGTCTGCGGATCGATTTCTGTGATTACCAGCTCTGCAGCCAATACAGTATGAGTGAAGTGCAGAAAACCGAGAGTACCTCTCAGGATGACTCGAATAATACAACAGTTTCGCAGATTTCGTTCGAGCAGCAGACCGAGTTTCGAGCGGTCGGTTCGACGAACGGACGCGCCTGATGTCTCGAAATCGATTCCTGTGACCAGCAGAGCTATAGCCCTCCCCCAGCACGATTTATGTACAGAAAACCGAGAGAACTTCTCAAGATGACTCGATCAATACATATGGGTTTGCGAACCTAGCTCGGGGAGAAGGCCGATTTCAGAGCTCTCGATGCAACAAACGAACGCGCCTGATAATTCTAAATCGATTTCTGTTAGTATGAGCTCTGTGGCTGCCCTATAGATCGAGTTAAGTACGAAAAACCGAGAGCGTCTGCTACAATGACTCGAATAATACGAATAGGTTTGCGACCCTAGCTCGGCTAGCAGACCGAGTTCAGACCTCTAGATTCAACAGGCGAACGCGCCTGATCATTCTGAACGCATTAGCTGTGCTGACCAGCTCTGTAGGTGTCCTGAAGCTCGAGTTATCTTGATAAAACCGACAGCGCCTATCAAGATGACTCAAGACGGCCGTTCCCGCCTGCCTGCTTTTTGGCTTCAAAGTTACCCGATCGAGCTGAGATCAAGATGGCGAGCGGGAATAAGATCGAATATCATGGGAAAAGTACTAGAGCTCTAACGAATTGTCAAATTTCGAGAACAAAACTGGGCGCCGGCGGTAAACCGTCAACCTTTCTTACCGCCGGGGGACTCGTAGAGCTTCCTGACAATATATACTGTGGGCAAAAACTCCAAAGAGCGACTATTTTTTAAACCCCAGCGATTTCAGACCTCTCAAGATAACGCTAACAAAAAACAAACAGTTTCGCAACCCAGTTCGAGTATCAAACCGAGTTCAGACCTCTGAATGCGACAGGCGGGCGCGTTTGATGTCTGCGAATCCACTCATGTGATTCCTTGCCCTGAAGCCCCCCTACAGCCCGAGTTAAGTGCAGAAAACCGACGATATCGACTCGAATAATATAATAGTTTTGCGAAGCTACTTCGAGCAGCAGCCCGAGTTCCGAGCTCTGGAATCGATCGAAAGACGCGCCTGATGTGTGCAAATCGATATATGTAACCTGCAGCACTGTAGCCCTCCTCCAGCACGAGTTGAGTGCAGAAAATTGAGAGCAGGTCTCAAGATCATTCGAACGATACGAACAGTTTCGCGAACCTAGCTCGGGCAGCAGGCCGAGTTCAGAGCTCTCGGTTCAATAGACGAACGCGACTGATGATTCCCCATCGATCTCTGTCACAATGAGCCCTGTAGCTGCCCTACGGCTCGAGTTAAGCACAGAAAACCGAGAGCGTCTATCAAGATGACTCGAATAATACGAATAGGTTTCCGGACCTAGCTCGGCTAGCAGACCGAGTTCAGACCTCTGGATTCAACAGGCGAACGCGCGTGATGATTCTGAGTGCGATACGTGTACCAGCACTGTAGCTGCCCTGAAGCTGGAGTTAAGTGCAGGAAACCGAGAGTGTCTATCAAGATGACTCGAATAATACGAATAGGTTTCCGGACCTAGCTCGGCTAGCAGACCGAGTTCAGACCTCTGGATTCGGCAGGCGAACGCGCGTGATGATTCTGAGTGCGATAGCTGTGCTGACCAGCTCCGTAGCTCCCCTACAGCTCGAGTTAAGTACAAAATACCGACAGCGCGTATCAAGATGACTCGAAACGGTCGTTTCCGCCGGGACGCTTTTTGGCCTTCAAAGTTACCCGATCGAGCTGAGATCAAGATGGCGAGCGGGAATAAGATCGAATATCACGGGAAAAAAACTAGAGCTCTAACGAATGGTCAAATTTTGAGAACGAAACTGGCGGCGGCGGTGAACCGTCAACCTGGACACCGCCGGGAACCTCGTAGAGCTCCTGGCACGCGTGAGAGTGCTCAGCATCAAAAGAGAGGGCTTCTGGAAGCATTTCTCGAAAATAAGAAAACGTGATTTTTTCCATGTCGACATGAAGTTGGTTTCGCCAAGTGTTTTGATAGTAAAAGCGCATCTACAGAGCTCATATTAAGACGCAGAGGCCCTCATAGTCGTCTACAGGTGCGAAAAATCTGCTTTCTCAAAATAAATGGTCAAATATCTTTCAAATATTCGCAAAACCACCCAAAAGTTATCACTTTGTCCGTTCTGGCCGGGTCGGCCAACTAGCTCCACCCCGCGCCGGAATTCCTCTAGCTCATCGATGCCGAAGAGCTCTACGAGGTATTTCCAACCGACCAAAAGTCACCAAAAGGTCCGTCGAGATTTTTCTTGCCAACTAGCTCTCCAGCGCTCCGGAACTGGCGCCGGCGGTAAACCGTCAACCTGGTCACCGTCGGGAACCTCGTGGAGCTCCTAACACGCGTAAGAGTGCTCAGTATCAAAAGAGGGAGCTTCTGGAAGCATTTCTCGGAAAAGAGAAAACATGATTTTTTTTCACGTCGACATATAGTTGGTTTCGCCAAGTGTTTTGATAGTAAAAGTGCATGTAGAGAGCTCATATTAAGACGCTGAGGCCCTCATAATCATCTACAGGTGCGAAAAATCTGCTTTCTCAAAATAAATGGTCAAATATCTTTCAAAAAGTCGCAAAACCACCCAAAAGTTACCACATTGTCCGTTCTGGTCGGGTCGACCAACTAGCTCCACCCTGCGCCGGAATTCCTCTAGCTCATCGATGCCGAAGAGCTCTACGAGCTATTATGGGAACCGGCGGTAAACCGTCAACCAGCTTACCGCCGGAACCCTCGTAGAGCTCTTTTCTCACATCGCGCTCCTCAGAACACAGCAAGCAAGCTTCTGGAGTGAGAAACGAAAAATCGAAAAAAAAAAATTTTGTGTTTTTACCCAAGATTGGTTCCTCCAAGTGTTTTGATAGAATTACTGCACCTACTGACCTGGAAATTCTACTGCCAGACGCGCGATAACCCACTACAGGTGCGAAAAATCTGCTTTCTCAAAATAAATGGTCAAATATCTTTCAAGTATTCGCAAAACTACCCAAAAGTTATCACATTGTTCGCCTCCGCCGGGTGGGCCAACTGGGCGCCGGCGGTAAACCGTCAACCTTTCTTACCGCCGGGGGACTCGTAGAGCTTCCTGACAATTTATAATGTGGGAAAGAATTTCAGAGAACGACTAGTTTTTCAGCCCAAGCGATTATAGACCTCTCAAGATGACTCAACAAAACAAACAAACAGTTTTCTAATCGAGCTCGAGTGTGAAACCGAGTTCAGACCTCTGAATGCGACAGACGGACGCGTCTGATGTCTGCAGATCGATTCCTGTGATTACCAGCTCTGCAGCCCCCCATACAGAGTTAAGTGCAGAAAACCAATCAGAATGACTCGAATAATACAACAGTTTCGCGGATCTCGTTCGAGCAGCAGACCGAGTTCGGAGTATCAAGATGACTCAAAATGACTGTTCCCGTCTGCCTGCTTTTTGGTCTTCAAAGTTACCCGATCGAGCTGAGATGAAGATGGCGAGCGGGAATAAGATCGAATATCATGGGAAAAAATACTAGAGCTCTAACGAATGGTCAAATTTTGAGAACCAAATTTTCAACTGACCAAAAGTCAGCAAAAGGTCCGTCGAGATTTTTCTTGCCAACTAGCTCTCCAGCGCTCCGGAATTAGTGGCGCCGGCGGTGAACCGTCAACCTGGTCACCGCCGGGAACCTCGTAGAGCTCCTTGAATCCGTGAGAAAGCTCAGCATCAAAGCGGGAGCTTCTGGGAGCTTTTCTACAAAAACTTCAAGTTGAGATTTTTTCGGAGTCAACATGAAGTCGGTTCCTTCAAGTGAACTGGTACTGAAAATGACTCTAGATGGCCGAGCTGATCAGGGAACGAAGTTTATATCTCAATGCTCGGAGTAAAAATCTGCTTTTTCAAAATGAATTGTCAAATATCTTTCAAAAAATTGCAAAACCACCCAAAAGTTGTCACATTGTCCGCCTCGGCCGGCTGGACCAAAGTTCTCACTCCCAGCGAAGCTATTCATATGAAGTCTCGCGCTCTCAGTGAGAGCGCGAGACCATTCTGCGTCGACAAAAATGCACCAGAACTCTCTAGGTCACCCATAGATCGATATAAATTAGAAAAAAATCATCCGACACAAAAAATATAAAATTGTACAAATCGATATTTTTCATTAATTTTGAAAATTCTAATCAATTTGGGCACTCTCGAGGCTCCCATTCGATGTCTCGCATGTCGCTACTTCGATTGGAATGTACCTGGCATGCATAGCATGCACTCAGCTCGAGTTATCATCGAAACACCGTTCGCAACACGCATACATAGAGACAGTATTTCGAGCATAACTCCTGACTCAGCCATTTCTAGGAACTCTCGAGCTTCCAGTGTGACGCGCCAGATCATTCTGCATCGACTGGTGTGCGTGAGAGGTCTGTAGCTTGCTGACAGCTCGAGTTAAGGAAAGCCAACCACCGTCACCTGCCAAACTGCACTGCAGGCAAAGTCGGTTCCCGCAAGTCTTTTGATAGTAATATTGCTTCTAGAGCCCTGAAAATTTTACCAGCAGATGCGCCATAGCTTATTGTAGGTAGGAAAAATCCAACTTATGAAAACGAATTGTCAAATCTTGCACAATGTTCCAAAAACCGACCCCAGGTTACCACATTGTCTCTTTTGGTCGGGTCGGCCAACTAGCTCCACCCTGCGCCCGAATTCCTCTTAGCTCATCTCGTCGAAGAGCTCTACGAGGTACTCTTAAACTTCCAGCAATAACTTGCTAAGGGAAGCTCTACGAGTTATAACTTGCTAAGGGAAGCTTTACGAGTTACTAGCTCCACCCCGCGCCGGAATTCCTCTAGCTCGTCGATGACGAAGAGCTCTACGAGGTACTCTTGAGCTTCCAGCAATAACTTGCTAAGGGAAGCTCTACGAGTTATTTTCAACCGACCAAAAGTCACCAAAAAGTCCGTCGAGATTTTTCTTGCCGAGAAACAGTTCCAGAAGCTCTCTCTTGTGACTCTGAGCACTCTTACGCGTGACAGGAGCTCTACGAGGTTCCCGGCGGTGACCAGGTTAACGGTTTACCGCCGGCACCAGAGCTTCCCTTAGCTAGTTATAGCTGGAAGCTAAGAGTAATACCTCGTAGAGCTCTTCATTATCGAGAAGCTAGAGGAATTCCGGCGCGGGGTGGAGCTAGTACCTCGTAGAGCTCTTCGTTATCGAGAAGCTAGAGGAATTCCGGCGCGAAGTGGAGCTAGTAACTCGTAGAGCTTCCCTTAGCAAGTATTGCTGGAAGCTTAAGAGGAATTCCGGGGAGCTGGAGAGCTAGTTGGCCAAAAAATCCCGACGGACCTTTTGGTACCTCGTAGAGCTCTTCGGCATCGATGAGCTGGAGGAATTCCGGCGCGGGGTGGAGCTCGTAACTCGTAGAGCTTCCCTTAGCTAGGTATAGCTGGAAGCTAAGAGTAATTCCGGCGCGCTGGAGAGCTAGTAACTCGTAGAGCTTCCCTTAGCTAGTTATAGCTGGAAGCTAAAAGTAATTCCGGCGCGCTGGGGAGCTAGTTGGCAAGAAAAATCTCGACGGAACTTTTGCTGACTTCTGCTCGGTTGAAAATTAACTCGTAGAGCTTCCCTTAGCTAGTTATAGCTGGAAACTGAGAGTAATTCCGGCGCGCTGGAGAGCTAGTTGGCAAGAACTACTTGTAAGCGTCCCTGCCCGAGCTAGATTTGCGAAACTATTCGTGTTGTTGAATGATCTTGAGAAGTGCTCTCTGTCTTCTGCACTTAACTCGTGTTTGGGCCGGCTACAGTGCTGCGGGTCACATATATCGATTTGCACACATCAGGCGTGTTTGTCGATCGATTCCAGAGCTCGGAACTCGGTCTGCTGCTCGAACTAGATTGGGAAAACTATTCTATTATTCGAGTCGATACTGTCGGTTTTCTGCACTTAACTCGGGCTGTAGGGGGGCTGCACGGCTGGGAATCACATGAGTGGATTGACAGACATCAGACGCGGCCGCCTGTCGCATTCAGAGGTCTGAACTCGGTTTGATACCCGAACTCGGTTGCGAAACTGTTTTCCCACACTTTATATTTTCAGGAAGCTCTACGAGTCCCCCGGCGGTAAGAAAGGTTGACGGTTTACCGCCGGCACCCATTGGCAAGAACTACTTGTAAGCGTCCAAAACCCGGATAGCGAAGCGAAGCGCGGAACGCCGCACGGAGACCGCTTGAAACTGGGCGCCGGCGGTAAACCGTCAACCTTTGTTACCGCCGGGGGACTCGTAGAGCTTCCTGACAACATATACTGTCGAAAAAATTGCAGAGAACGAATAGTTTTTGAGCCGAACTCGAGTATCAGACTGAGTTCAGACCTCTGAATGCGACAGACGGGCGCGTCTGATGTCGCCGAATCGATCCCATTGATTTCCCGCCCTGTAGCCTCCCTACAGCCCGAATTAAGTGCAGAACGCCGACAGTAGCTCTCAAGATGACTGGAAGAATACGAACAGTTTCGTGATTCTGGACGCGCAGCAGACCGAGTTCAGAGCTCTCGATTCAACAGGCGAATGCGCCTGATGATTCTGAGTGCGGTAGGTGTGCTTACCAGCACTGTAGCCGCCCTAAAGCTCGAGTTAAATAGAAATACCGACAACGCGTATCAAGTTGACTCGAATAATACGAATAGGTTTGCGGACCTAGCTCGGCTAGCAGACCGAGTTCAGAGCTCTGGATTCAACAGGCGAACGCGCCTGATAATTCTGAGTACAATACGCGTGCTTACCAGCACTGTAGCTTCCCTACAGCTCGAGTTAAGTAGAAAATACCGACAACGCGTATCAAGTTGACTCGAATAATACGAATAGGTTTGCGGACCTAGCTCGGCTAGCAGACCGAGTTTAGACCTACAGATTCAAGAGGCGAACGCGTATCATCATTCTGAGTGCGATACGAGTGCTTACCAGCACTGTAGCTGACCTACAGCTCGAGTTAAGTAGAAAATACCGACAACGTATATCAACTTGACTCGAATAATACAAACAGGTTTGCGGACCTAGCTCGGCTAACAGACCGAGTTCAGACCTCTGGGTTCAACAGGCGAACGCGCCTGATCATTCTGCATGCATTAGCTGTGCTTACCAGCTCTGTAGCTGCCCTAGAGCTCGAGTTATGTTCAGAAAACCGTCAGCGCATATCAAGATGACGCGAAACGGCCGTTCCCGCCAC
>CAUYUJ010003066.1:48886-82501 GCA_963575745.1 Prorocentrum cordatum | reverse complement strand
GCTCCCAGCTGGAGCTCCGATCATGCCGATCATCGAGCAAGCGTGTGCATATTACAACGAGAAGTGCGATTCCGAGGGCAGGGGGCGCACCGACGGGCCTCCTTGGCCACGTCTATACATGGCGACGGTACACTATCTGATCATGCTGCCCGATCTCCCCGAAGTGCTGAAGAAGGTACTGGTCACCTACTGGAGCCAGATCGTCAAGAAGACTCGCCAGGATGCGCATGCACTCCGGCAGAAGCACATCAATCATTTCAGGCTCCGCCAGTGCCACTATGACAAGAATAAGTTCGACGGTCCCGCAGCAGTTCAAGATCAAGCTCATGGTCTCGGTGAAGCAGAGGGTTCTCAGTGTGACGGAAAGCGGAACACTTTGCGCGACGCGATTTGCCAGATCATGTTGCTCCAGAGTGTTGTCTACAAGCCAGGCAGTGCTCCGCGAGGGGCAATGGAGCGCGACGCGGATATCCTGACCCGGCGCACCGACATCAGCAGCCACAGCATCCAGACAGAGATCGGCAACAAAAAGAGCAAGGCAGGCAAGGGGAACGGCTCCAAGAGCCAGCAGGGCGTGGAGGACGAGCCTGGGTAAAGGCCTACTTGTGCGAGATCGCGGGCTCAGGGCGCATGAGAAACATGTCGGCGAGAGGAAGGGTGAATCATGAGATGCTGAATCGGCATCGGAGTAGACCCCCCGCTCCTCTCCTCAAGTACAAAGCAGGAGTTTTCTGTTCCATGCCATCTGAGGCCCCCGTGGAATTCCAGCTAAGGTCTCCTCAGAAGAGCCGCCCGAGTTCAGACCCTCCCCACTGACCTCCCTGTTGCCTCGGTTAGCTCCCCTTCCCCTTCCCCGCTCCTGGCTTCCACCCGCTCTCAGTCTCAGTCTGAATCGCACTCGTAGAGTCACAGATTCCGAACTAAGGCTCTCCTCCTCCTCCTCCTCCTCTTCCTCTTCCTTTTCCTCTTCCTCTTCCTCCCCCACCTCCTCCTCCTCCTCTTCCTCGTCCTCCTCCTCCTCCTCCTCGTCCTCCTCCTCCTCCTCCTCCTCCTCCTCCTCTTCCTTCTCCTCCAGCCCTGCCGTAGCCGCGCCTTCAACTTGCGTCGAAGGAAGGCGCCGCCGGACAAAGGTTAGCCCGATGTGTGCCCACCCCATGCGGTTCCATCGAGGGCGCGCTGGGCTGTGTCGGCCCTCGTTTCGGGTGCTGCCAGACGCGCCCCGGGCCCAGGGTGCCCCCAGGATTTCCAGGGAGGTCCCCCTGGCCTTCAGAGCACCCCTCACGAGGCCCAAGGGTCCCCAGAGGCTCCAGAGTGGAGCGAAAAGCTGGGGGCTACCTGGGGCCAGGGGTACCTTCAGCAACGCCCGCCCGATCGTGGGCACCGCCTGCGCCGCATCGAAGGGCCGCGTCTGGACGAGCGCACGCTGGCGCTAAGGCACGGCCTGGGGATCCTCGGTCGTGGAGCCGGGCGGGCACTTCCTCAGCCTCCGCGCCCCGGGCCTGTCGCGGGCCACGCTCGCGGAGCGGCGCGTGGTCGTGGACGAGCGCGGCGGCTCGCTGGTGGTTTCCCCGTCCGCCCTCCCCGGGGGGCGGCCCGCAGACCCCCTGGCCGCTCCCGGGCCCAGGGCTCGGCGCACACGATTCCCGAAGCTCGCTGTCCGCGCCGCCGCGGACGTTGTTCTTGGAAGAAAACAAGCCGCCTGCCCAACAGCGGCCGCTGTTGTTTTTGGACAACATCTGTTGTTGGGCACTGTACCCAAGTTTTCCGCACCAGCTTCGGGCGTCCCAATCCCTGGCCAGGCCGGGCGGGCGCAGGTGTATGGCGGCGCGCGCGGAGGAGGATAGGGGGGAGGGGGCCCAGACCCCCCCCGAGTTATGCCAAAAAGTCACGGCGGGAGGGATTTCACAGTTTTCGGCTTTTCCGGGCCTTCGCCGGCCCTCGGGGCCGCCAGAAAAACGATTCAGGACGAACATCTGGTCCCGGGGAATGCGTCCAGACCGCTGGGGGTCGACGTCCTGACAGAAATCCTGACGTCGGGGGCCTGGCTTTGTGGAAGCACCCCTGCTGGTTGGAAGGCCAGGGCCTCGTCTGCAGATGTCGGGCCGGCGCCTGCTCAGAAGCAACCTCCTCCCGAGACAAGCCCTCCCCCCTCCCCGTATCCCCCTCTGCGCGCCGCCAGTCTGCTCCAAGGGTGTGCCAGATAAGACGCCTGCCTGCCAGCAGGAACCCCACGGAGGTTTTTCTTCCCTGACGACCCTGGACGCCCGGACGCCCACTGGAGTTTGTGGCGTCCCCGCGATGCCCGAACTCGACTGAACAACGTGCCGACCCCGATTTCGTGCAGCCAGGCTTCTCAGCGCAGGGCATGGGCTAAACTGTCTTCTGAGGGATTTCGTGCGCCGCTTTCGTTCTGACTTCCTTCTGCAGCACCGAGCGCAGACTGACCGAGGGGACACGAGCACAACACGAACACGGACGACACTGGTCGGCTCGAGCCCTGTCTCAACGCGCGCACCCGCTGCGCACCGACCCCTGGCCTGCTGTTGATGGGCCTGTTTTCCACCACCGCCATAATTTGGATAGGGGGGAAGGAGGAGGAGGAGGAGGAGGAGGAGGCGGAGGAGGAGGAGGAGGAGGCGGAGGAGGAGGAGGAGGCAGGAGGAGGAGCAGGAGGAGGAGAGGGAGGAGGAGGAGGAGGAGGAGGAGGAGGAGGAGGAGGAGGAGGAGGAGGAGGAGGAAGAGGAGGACCCCCTCCCCCTCCAACTTCTGGCGGTGGTGGTGGTGGACAGCCGGGCCAGGACCCGGGTATGTGCGGCCCGCGGGCGCCCCCCGACCCCCTTTCCGAAGAAGAGGAACACGGCACACACGATCTTAGGTCGGGCATGTCCCCCCACAGTCATGATGTTCCAACCTACTTCAGCCTTGAGCACCAGAAAGAAGCTCGGGCACCAAGAATGTACTGAAACTTAATGGTTTCCACGTGTCGGGCCCTGGGAGACACTCGCCCGACACTGTTTTGACACTGCTTCGACACTGTTTCGACACTTTTCTGGTTGCTCGAAATTATTTCTGGGATGTGGTCTTTCAGTACGATGGGAGCAACATAGCCTGGACGAACATTAAATATCCTCCAAAAAGACTAGAGACATCGTCCCCATATTTTTTTTTTGACTATTGTAATGGCCTCCGGCCAGTGCCGCCGATCTGGGGGGTCCGGATTCGGTGATCTTCGCGGCTCTGTGGCCTCCGCCCTCCTCGATTCTTCCAGTCCTCTTTCTTCTCCTTTGGGGGGGTGTCCAGAGCGGTCCCTGGGGGGGGTCTGGGGAGGGTTCCGAGGGGAGGGTCCTGCGGGCGGTAGCGGCTAGATCTGAGGGGGGTCCCTGGGACCCCCCGAAACATCTTTGGGATGCGCAAATCATTTAGAAAACGCCAGATGCGGGACCGCCCCCCCCCTCCCCCCCATCTCCCCTTCTCCGGGGGGTCCGGATGCTCAAATCATTTAGAAAACGCCAGATGGGGGATCGCCCCCCCCGCCCCCCCTCCCTTCCTTCCCAGCAGAGCCGCCCCGGCGACCCCCCCCAAGCAAAGCTGAAGCTCTTGCTTAGGCTCTTGCTGAGGCTCCTTGTAGTTCATACGCCAGCTCGGCGGATTTTTGAATATTCCTCCTGTAGCGGGACAGGCCCGACTTAAACATGACCTCTCGGAGCTCCGCGCGGATCTGTTGGGTCGGCGTTGGGCCCCCCGGCAGGCGCCCTGGGCGCCGCCCTGGCGCGCTTTGCGCGCCAGGGGGGAGGGGGCGGTCCAGCGCAGAGGTCCAGGAAGTCCGCGCGCGGCGTCGAAGGTTTCTGTCTCCCCGAGGTCCTGGCGAGTCAACTTTTTCGAGCCGGGCGTTTTCGCTCAATGTCGGGCCCGGGGACCCTCACGAATCGATCCGGCTCGGAAAATGACGCAGAGCGATGGGGTCCAGGGGCCCGGTCGTGATTCCTTGCGATGTTGCAATTTTTTTTTGCAACGTCGGATCTCAGGGTCTGCCGTTTTTCTCCTCCTCTGCCTCTACACCTCCTTCCTGGACGTCTACCGCTTCGCCCAGCACGTGCGCGAGGCGCTGGGCGGCGCGGCGCCGCCCGGCGAGGACGGCGCGCTGGCCGACCCCCCCGCGGCGGGCGCGCGGTGACACCCCCCCCCCTCCGCGCGCCCTGCCCGTGCGCGCTGCGCCCCTCGCCCCATGTCGTCGTCGCGCCCTCCTGCCCCGCACCCTCCCGGGAGGTCCCCGAGGCATCTCGAAGTTCTAGGCCTCCGAGATGGGGTCGGAGTAGATGGGGTCGGAGGATCGCGACGCATCGCCGATGCATCGCCGATGCCGCTCGATGTGCAGCCCGATTTGCGTCACGTCGACGTCGCCGATGCATCGCCCACGTCGACGATGCATCGCCGGTGCATCTCCGATGCATCGCCGATGCATCAACGATGTATCGCCGATGTATCAGCGATGCGGCGCGATCCTCCGACCCCATCTACTCCGACCCCATCTAGGAAGCCTCTAGAAGTCCGGTCTTGCCCCGGTCCGGGCTCCGCCTTTCCCAGACCCCTCGAGCTATGACAAGAGCGCGACGCCAAGTTTTTTTTTTGTTTTTTTTTTTTTTTGTTATTTTCGGCCTCCAGGGGCCCTTCCCGGCCCTCGGGACCGTCAAACAACGGCTCAGGATGAAAGCCGGTCCCGGGGAATGGGTCGGGGCTTTTGGGGGTCGACGTCATCAACAAGTCAGGAGGTCGGGGGTGGGGGCTCCAGGCCACCCAGATGGGGTCCGGGCAGATGGGGTCGGAGGATCACTCCGCATCGATGATGCATCTGCGATGTGGCTCGATGTGGAGCCCGATCTTCTTTCTCCACGCTGACGTCGCCGACGCATCGCCGATGCGTCGGTGATGCATTGACGATGCGGCGCCTCCCCCGACCTCCGATGACGAGGACCGACGATGCGTCGGTGATGCATCGACGATGCATCGCCGATCCTCCGACCTCATCTGCTCCGACCCCTCTTGGGAAGGACAACCTGTGCGCGCCGTGCCGCGTTGGCGCCTCTGGGGCCCTCGCAGCCGAGAATTTACGCACCGTACCCGCCCGATTGCGCGGTCTCAAGAGAGTCCTAACTCGGGATCCCGCAAAAGGGGTGTGTGCCCTCCGTGTGTGTGTGAGATAGAGAGAGAGAGAGAGAGAGAGAGAGAGAGAGAGTTCGATCGGCTTCTGCACCGGAGCACCCCAAGCAGATGCCCCCCCGGCCGCCGGAAGTTCCCGATACCTGCCGCTGGGTGGGACAGGCGGGATGCATCGGTTTGCGGCAGCTCGGCGCACCAGCGGATCGAGCTCATGCCCCCCCTCAGGGTCCCCCCTGCCTTTTGGGTGGGTCCCGACAAAACTGGTACGGTGCACGCGCGCCGTTCTCGCAGACGGGCGAACAAGGGAAGAACTCGGCCTGCCAGCGGGTGCCCCACGACAGCGTCTTCTCTCCGAGGGGGGTGCCGCCGAGCCCTGGGGCATCCTGCTGCATGACCCCCCGCGGTCGACGAAGGAACTGCCCCCTATAGATTTTTTCCATGGCGATTCGGTCGATCGTTTTGTCCCGGCTGCGCTTGGCTTTCGTTGCCCAACCAAAGGACGAATGTATTGGCCAGGCACAACGCTGTGCTGCTCTTGTACCAGCAGATCCGAGGGACCGGGTGGCTTGGCAGCGCGCTGTCTGCGGCCATTGCATGTAGTGATGTGTCCACGCGCCTTGGCGTCAGAGTTTTCGTTCGTTCGTTCCCCCCCAGGCTACAGTTTATCGAATGAGTTTGCCTTCTGGCTGGTAGCGATCCGAGTGTGCCTGGCGATCTTCTGCCCCACGTTACTGTGCTAGTCACGCTGTAGTGAGTTTCGATGGTCTCGCGCTCCCCATCTCCCTCCCGGCCCATTTTTTCCATGACGATGTTTTATCTTATGTGCTTGCGTGAGATGTGGGTTGGCGATGTTCAGGCGACAGGCGCACGGGGGTAACGTTTGAACGATTGTTTCCGTTGGTGGGATGATGGCGACCAAATAATTTCAGCGACGACGACGCCCACGAGAACAGCCATAACCGAATATACTAATCATTGACAAGGGTTTTGCTGTGTGCGGCCCCCCCCCCGGCATCTTTCAGTTGTCATCTTGCACTGTTCATCTCCCTCTCTCTTTCTCCTACGGGGTCGGCACTGCCGAAGCCGCGATGGGTATGCCCGCGTCGTGCGTTTGCTGCGTCGCGTTTGGTGTGTGTGTGTGTGCGTGTGCGCGGAGGAGAAGAAAGCCCTCCCCTTCGCGATCTGCTCTCCCTTCCCCTTCACCTCCGCCTTCCTCTGCGACCCATCATTTTGCCCTCGCCCTCTCCCTGTCCAGTCCACTCCGAACCCCTCGCCTCCCGCTCCCTCTCCTCTCTTCCCCATCCCCCTGACCGTCTGCGTCCCCTGACCGTCAGCTCGCTGCTTCCGATGGCGATCGAACTGTTTTTACATATGTGGACGTGCCGTCAAAGCGTTATGACTTTTAGCGCGCCTTCTTCTTGCAAGAAATCGATGAACACGGCTTTGACAAGGTGCCATGCCACAACCATGGGTGAACATTCTATCAGGGGCACACTATTAGAGGGAATTTGGTGCGGCATCAAATAGGCTCCCTCGTTGCAGCGTTGTTAGTATTTGCAACGACCCAGCACACAGAACAACCCAATTTGCCGACATAAGTAGCAAGCTGACCAAGATCACCAGTGTGGTTGGGATCACGCGACTGCCCCTGGACATTATTTGTAGAATTTAGAAATGTTGTGGCGACCACCCATCGAGACGCCACCTCGTGTAGCAGACGTGTTAAATGTGGCGCGTATGTTCCCTCGTGAAACGCATCTCATCCATTCGCGCAGCTCGCAACGACGGGTGTGGCCGCAGTTCCCCTACGCTTGCAGCGCTGGCGAAGGACTGCTCGGGACACCTTTCGGATCGAGAGAGAACGAGAGAGAAAGAGAGAGAGAGAGAGAGAGAGAGAGAGAGAGCGCCCCGCGTCGAAGAGCACACACGTCGGCCTCTACATAAGCGGCGGCCGCAGCTCCCCTGCACCTGCCGACCTCGCGCAGGGCTGCTCGGGACACCTTGGGCTCGAGAGGGGGCGCCGCGCCGCGCGGGCCTCTCTCTCTCTCTTGCCCTCGGCCGATGGGCCTTGCGCCGCTGGTGCGGGCCGCCCCGCCGGCCGCCTGGCCGCCGCCGGACCCCGCCGCCGGTCGCGGCGGGCGGCGGAGACAGGCACCGCCTGCCGCCGCCGCTGCGGCCGTCTTGGCTTTGCGGATCGGGCAGGGAAGGGAGGAGGAGGGAGGAAGGAGGGAGGGAGGTGGTAGGGAAGGGGGAGGAGGGGGAATGAGGAGGGGGAATGAGGAAGGGGAAGGAGAAGGAGGAGGAGGAGGCGGAGGAGGAGGGGGAGGGGGAGGAGGAGGAGGAGGAGGAGTAGGAGGAGGAGGAGGAAGAGGAGGAGGAGGAGGAGGAGGAGGAGGAGGAGGAGAGGAGGAGGAGGAGGAGGAGGAGGAGGAGGAGGGAGGATAGGGAAGGAGGAGGAGGATGGAGGGGGGGAGGGATGGATAGATGGATGGACCGAATGGATGGATGGGTGTACGGATGGATGGATGGATGCATTGATGCATGGGTGGTGGTGATGATGCTGATGATGATATTGCTGCTGGTGATGATGCTGATGATGCTGCGGATGATGATACAGATGCTGATGATGCTGATGAGGATGCTGATGGTGATGATGGTGATGATGGTGATGGTGATGATGATGATGCTGATGATGATGATGATGATGATGATGATGATGATGATGATGATGATGATGATGATGATGATGATGATGATGATGATGATGATGATGATGATGATGATGCTGCTGATGATGATGATGATGATGGTGGTGGTGGTGGTGGTGGTGTGATTGATGGGTGTGATGATATCGGTGGTGGTGGTGATGATGATGCTGATGATGATGACGATGACGATGACTGTGGTGGTGGTGGTGGTTTTCTCGTGCGTATTCTGCAGCGCCCGTAGTATGTTTGATCATCATTGCTCCCTGTCGCACTCGACAACGCGAAGATCTCTAGGATAAGCCAACGCAGCAATAACTGGCATGAGGAAAAGTACGAGGTGGAATGAAGGGGATGGGGGAGAAGGAGGCGGCTCATCAAGAAATAAGAGGTGGAGGGGGAGGGAGAAGAGGCGGCGGAGGATCCGCAGGAGGGGGAGGCAGGAGGCGTAGGGTAAGCAGAGAAGCGAGTGGGAGGAGGAGAAGGAGAAGGAGGAGGAGGAGGAGGAGGAGGAGGAGGAGGAGGAGGAGGAAGGAGGAGAGGAGGGGAGGAGGAGGGGAGGGGAGGAGGAGGAGGAGGAGGGAGGAGGAGGAGGAGAGGAGGAGATGGAGGAGGATGAGGAGGATGATGATGATGATGAGGAGGAGGAGGAGGAGCAGGAGGAGGAGAGTAGTAGGAGGAGGGAGGAAGGGGAGGAGGAGGGGAGGAGGAGGAGGAGGAGGAGAGGATGGAGGGGAGGAGCAGGAGGAGGAGGAGGAGGAGAGAGAGGAGGAGGAGGAGGAGAGGATGATGATGAGAGGAGGAGGAGGAGGAGGAGGAGGAAGGAGGAGGAGGAGGAGGAGGAGGAGGAGGAGGAGGAGGAGGAGGATGAGGAGGAGGAGGAGGAAGGAAGGATAAGGAGGAGAGGAGGTGGAGGAGGAGGTGGAGCAGGAGGAGGAGGAGGGGGAGGAGGGGGATAAGGAGGAGGACGAGGAGGAGGAGGAGGATGAGGAGGAGCAACACAAGGGTAGTGGCATCGTGGAGCACTGGCATGTTGCAGTAATCCTGGAGGTGTCTCGCTCCTTGCTCTCCATTGCCTCGGTCCTGTGCGGCATCGTCGTGTTGCTGGGGGTGGTATCGGGAGCTTCTCTGAGACAGGGAGGACGAGGAGGGAAGGAGGAGGAAGAGCGGCAGGAGGGGGGGGAGCAGGGAGGACCAGCGCAGACCCAGCACGCATCACAGTCCCAGGCTCCTCCACAAGGTGCATGCGCGCGTGCCCCAGCTCACAGCGGTCCGCGCCCGCGGGACTCCGGAGGGTCCCGCGGGCCCTCCAGGGCTCAGAGCCTGGGAAGGCTCGGTTCGTGCTGCCCGTCCGGCTCAGCTGCGGTCGGTCACTGTTGGATGGCGTGCCGCTCCGCCAGTTTCGGGGGGGGGGCCAGGTGGTGCCCTGCGGTATCGTGCCGAGCTGCGGGTCGACTGACGTTGCGCGGCACACCCTCGGCAGCGACCATGGGCCTGGGGCAGGGCGAAGGGGGTGGCCTTCCGAGGAGGCAGGGGCCTCTTGGGAGGGGCTGACCCCTTCACGGAGGTTTCCAATCAGGCTTCTTTACGCCACGAGTATATACACAGACGCCCTCCGACGAACTTTGCATATACCTTCAGGGATGGCGGCGGTGTATAGAATCGCTGGCTCCCAGTGGTGATATATACATATATATATATATATGTATATATATATGTGTATATATGTATATATATATATATATACACAGCCGCCCTCCCCTGAGGCCCTGTCTGAGCCATTTCTCCCGACTGGACGGCGCCGCCACAGCGGTGGCTTCTCGATTCGTCGATTGGGGTGGTTTCTGGTCCATCGCATATACTGGGTGTTTCCGTCAGTGGAGGAGGAGGAGGAGGAGGAGGAGGAGGAGGAGGAGGAGGAGGAGGAATGTGATGCTTCGGGTTAGGCAGCCAGGAGTGCACGAGACGAGCATCGCAGGAAACTGCCACCAGACTTGGCGCTCTTTCTAAACGTGTGTCCTTGCCGCGGAGTGTCCGTATTAGCGTGTCTTGCAATGCTGCGCAGCACTGTTGTCTTGGGGATCTGTTTCCTCCGCGCTCTTGCTCTCTTCCTCCTTCTCCTCCCGTCCTTGTCACCTCAGACCTCCGACGTCGTCTTCTCTTTGCACCTTCAGTGTGTGCCACTTTCGAGGTCTCGGCCCCATCCCTGGGACCGTCTTTTCGTCGCGGGTCGTTCTTTCGTGGTCACGGCGCCCGGAAGCGGAGCTCAGGAGGTCCCGATTCCAGAAACGCAATCGCGCTCGCCGTGCTCCCAGAGGTTCGGGCTTATGATGTTCCAACGTATTTTAGCCTTGGTCACCAGAAAGTATTCCGAGCATCAAGAAGATACCCAATCTGGAGGGTTTTCACGTGTCGGGCCCTGGGAGGCGATAATCGTTCGACAATGTTTCGATATTTGTCTGGGTGCTCAAAATTATGTATGGGATGTGGTCCTTACTTGAAATGGGAGCAACATAAGTCTGGACCCGCTTTTCCTCTAGTAGGCCTCCTAGATGGGATCGGAGTAGATGGGGTCGGAGGATCGCGCCGCATCGCCGATGCATCGCCGATGCGGCGCGATGTGCAGCCCGATTTGCTTCACGTCGACGTCGCCGATTCTTCGCCGACGTCGGCGATGCATCGCTGGTGCATCGCCGATGCATCGCCGACCCATCGACTCCGACCCCATAGGGGAACAAAAAGTGACAGAAACATGCAAACTCGGAGGTCCGTGCGGATTTCTCGGATCGGCGCTGGAGCCCCCTCCCTGGCGCGCGGAGCGCGCCAGGGGCGGCGCCGGAGGCGCCGCCGGGGGGCCCCGGCGCCGATCCGAGAAATCCGCGCGGAGCTCCGAGCTTTTATGTTTCTGTCACTTCTGGTTCCCCTAATCTAAGAGGCCTCTATTCCATTTTTCTCTCCCCGCAGGCTCGCCGCACGTGCGGGAGCTGGGGCCCGCCACCCCCCCCGGGGGAACCCCTCGGCCGCGACACCCCTCTCAAGAGAGCGCTCACGAGCGTCGGGCATCACTATATGTCGGGCATGGCCCTCTACCGGAGGAACATTCAAGCACAGTCACAAATAGTATGGGTCGGAGGTGGATAGACCTCCTACCCTGACACGTCGATTAAGGAATTGGCCGTTTTCGGTTTGCGAGAGGGCGTCGCGGCCGTCATTTTTGCGGGTCCAGGTCCGTCGGTTTCGGTTCCAAGCCGTTTTCACTAAGGGGGGGTTTGCTAAAGGGAGGTTTGTCCACCGCCGAATGGGGACGATTTATTAACTATTTTTGACATTTTGATGACTATTTCCCCAATCAGAGCTTGCCTCTGTAGGGGTCCCAGCGGATTCATATGCTTAGGTGAGTGTCGCGGCCGCTTTCGGTGGCCGGGCCGGGTGCCCAGGGGCCCGGGTGCCCGGGTGCCCGGGTGCCCGGGTGTTCGGGTGCCCAGGTGAGTGTCGTGGCCGATTTCGGTGGCCGGGCCGGGTGCCGGGGTGCCCGGGTGCCTTCTATTCCTATAGCCCAATAGCCTCGTAGCCCTATAGCCCTATAGCCCAATAGCCCTATAGCCTTATAGCCCCATAGCTCAATAGCCCAATAGCCCTATAGCCCTATAGCCCTATAGCCCTATAGGCCAACATCACAATAGCCAAATCGCCCATATAGCCCTATTGCCCAATAGCCCTATAGCCCTATAACCATGTAACCCTACAGCCCTATAGCCTTATAGCCCTGTTGTCCTATTGCCCTATAGCCCTATAGCCCAATAGCCCACTAGCCCTATAGCCCATATAGCCCTATAGCCCAATAGCCCTATAGCTCAATTAGGCCCATAGCCCTATGGCCCTATAGCCCTACAGCCCAACATTAAATATGATTGGCGTTTTTCTCCGGTATGATCTTTACTTTTCTGACAAAATCCGCCTGCAGGAGGACATGCCCGATCTAAACATATCAGTAGCCGCGCCCTCGCGGTCTGAAGTCTGGGCGCGACTCCCGCGGATGTGCGGTCGCACGGATACGTTCCGCGCGTAGCATCCGCGAACAGAGCGCTCCGTATCCGCCGGGTCGCGGCCCAGGGGCCTGGCCCGCGAGGCCGCGGATGCGGCTCTTTTTTTTCCGCCTACATAGGTCTTCGATACGATGGGTCCCCCCAGGGCGGTAAGGAACACGGCCCTCCCCAGTCGTGGTTGGTCGGCGCCGCTACCCGCCATCGCCCTGCCGGCCAGGTGTGACTGCTCCCTTCGCTGCGAGTCGTGCGATGGAGGTGCGGTGCGGGGGATGCACCATGCGAGGGAGGCATGTAGTGGGGTGAGCAGGAGACTGATGACATGGTGATGAGGGTGATGATGCTGATCGCCGCTCGCGTCATTCTGAGGTCCTACCCCTCCCTCCCATTCCTAACGAGAGCCAAGCCAGGCAAAGGAGCTAGCAGTACAAGCTGGGTGCGCTCGCATCACCATTCCCTCCCTCGCTGACTGCCTTGAGTGAACTATAGAGTCGTTGAGCCGTCGGCAGGCTCGTGCAAGGTGCCTTCACCTAGGACCTGGGAGCTGCAGCGAGTCTCCTCGAGCGGCACCCGCGGACCCCGGTTGGTGTTCGTTCCTGCTCCTTCTCTGCTTCCCAGTTGCACTTCCAGTCTTGCTCCTGTTTCTGCTGCTGTTCATCGTCCTGCTCCTCTTCCTGTTCCCTTTTGCCAGCCACGTTTCTTGCCGTCTTCCAATGATGATCCCCAGCTCGCATCCGTGCTCGTAGTATGATTCAGATCCCTGTTGCTTACCCGATGTGCGTTTCCTTTCCCTCTGCTCGCATTCCTGATCTTCCTCCCTGTCAAATTCCTGTTCATCTTCTTGCTTCTGCTGCTCCTGCTCATGCTTATCTTCCTCCTCTTCAGTGGCCAACCGCCTGGTCGTCCTCTTTCTCGTTCTTCCCTCTCTTCCATGCTCCATCCTCCGTTCTCCTCCCTCCTCCTCCATTATCCTCCCCCCCCTTCTCCTCCTCCTTCTGGCCCCCCGATGACGAAGACGACGAGGAACATCTGTAGGAGGGGAACGACGACGACGCCGTTGCAGCCGACGGCTCCCGATGGCCTCCGAAAGGCTGCCGACGGCCGCGGAGGTCGAGGCCCCTGAGAGATCTCCGTTCGGATCGTCCTCGGATCTGACTTGACTAAGGTTAGCGTTCGCTTGGCCTCTCCTCCCTACACATCGCCTGGCTGGCGCATACTCTGCGCCCTGATGAGCCCTTTTCTTTTCGTGATCTTGTTCCCTGTCCGGTTCGGCTGCGCCAGCCAGGTCTAATGTATTTTTCGCACCGCTATGTCGGCGTTCCTTTTTTTCGCACGTTCTAGGCTTCCACCTTACAATTGCGCAACGTCATAAGGCCCCTGAGATCCTGGCAATTGTATTTTTCCACAATTGGCGTTTTCGCCAGGTTTCCCCCCCGGGACCCTCGCAGATCGATCTGATTCGAAGCACGGCGCAGGGAGATGGGGTCTGGAGTTTTGGTCGCGATGTTTTGCGATGTTGCATTTTGTTTGCAATGTCGGATTTTAGGGACGGAGAAGGAAGAGGATGATACTGATGATGATGCTGATGATGGATGATGATGAAGATGATGGTGATGCTGATGAAGATGATGCTGATAACGATGATGCTGATTCTGCTGATGATGATGATGGTTATGTTGGTGGTGATGGTGATGCTGACGGTGATGGTGAGGAGGAGGAGGATGCAAACCGGTGTAATCTAAAGTCGCCGCAACGATGCTGCAATAAACCTTCACGTGGCTCTCTACCAGATAGTTTCATGGCGGGAAGTGGCCCAGTCGAAAATAACCGTTTGAGAATCCTCAGCCGTTCCAGATGCCCGCTCGTGGGATTTAAACGCCGCGGATCAACATGACTTCTGCGTCCTGGCAATCCTAAGTCGTGCCATAACACCATTCCTGTGACTTCAACACTCTGAACTCACTTGACTCTCGCGTCCTGACAACCAGAACGCGCCATCATACAATTCCTTGGATTTCGCTCGTGCAACCTCTCAAGACGGCTGCAGACTCTGAGGGGCGGGACTGCGCGGCGCTATTCGGCGACAGCCCGCATGCTGAAACAGAGCTTGCCCGCCGTCCTCGCAGCTTCCGCGGACGTTGGAGACCTCCTCCTCCTCCTCCTCCTCCTCCTCCTCCTCCTCCTCCTCCTCCTCCTCCTCCTCCTCCTCCTCCTCCTCCTCCGTGTGCGCGCGCCGCTTCGGCGAGAGCCACCCCGCCCTCCGAGCCACCCTCGCCCTCCACGCTCGAAGCTGCTGCAGAGGGTTCCCAGGAGCATGCACTGGCGAGGCAGCCCCCCGGGCGGCACGAGGGAGGAGCTCTTTCTGGGGGAGAAGGGCTCCTCCGCCTCCTCCGCCTCCTCCGCCTCCTCCTCCTCTTCCTCCTCTTCCTCTTCCTCCCCCTCCTCCTCCTCCTCCTCCTCCTCCTCCTCCTCCTCCTCATCGTCCTTCCCCGCTCCTGTTCCTTATAAATAACTTTTCCCCACGAGGCAGGAGAAGGGGATGAGGAGTCTCGTTGGATACATCAGGGCCGAAGCATCTCGGCCCGACCATCCCGCCACCCCAGTTGGGGATGGGCCCTCCGAAACCCGAAGGGAACAGCCTGCATCCACATCGAGAGGGGTACATCGGCCAGTGGGGCCGGGGCCCAGGCCGCGCCAGTGGGGATAGGGATCAGTCAAACGATGCCCAGCTGAGGAGGAAGAGGAGGAGGACGACGACGAGGAGGAGGAGGAGGACGAGGAGGAGGCGGAGGGGGAGCCGCAGTTGCCGCGACAACTCGGGGTCAGAAGGTTCCCGGAAGTGCCAGGCGACAGCCCCGCTTCTGAGAGGAGTCGCCCTCCATCCGTTGACGCAGCTGCCGGGGGATTTGAACTTTCCGGGCGTGCAGTTTACCAAGGTTGAGAGCCCCATTTTGGGGACATGAGCCGCCATCCATCCGTGTTACCGCTGTATAATTTCATGTTGCAACATTGTGAAAACGAGCCGCCTTCATCCGTGGAACTGTTTGTTTTGAAAGCGAATGTGCGTAGCGCCGAAGAGAGAGAGAGAGAGAGAGAGAGAGAGCGAGAGAGAGAGAGAGAGAGAGAAAGAGAGAGAGAGAGAGAGAGAGAAAGAGAGAGAACCACACTATGAAAACCACCCGCCCTCCATCCGTGTAGCTGTTCGAAATTTCAAGTTTGGAGAACTCAGCCTTCGAGATCGTCACGGGCGAAACGGTTGGCTCGCCCGAGCGACACTTCTTGTGGCGCGACATGGAGGACTTATGCATAAGGAGGGAACGAATGAAAAGGAGGATGGAGCAGGATGGAGAAGAACGGGAATGTACGAGGGGAGATAAGGACCCGGGCCCCGGAGGGAGGATGAGGATGATTAGGCCGAGGAGGAGGAGGTAGGACGAGGAAGGAGGAGGAGGAGTACGAGGGAGGATGAGGCGGAGGAGGAAGTGGAGGAGGAGGAGGAGGAGGAGGAGGAGGAGGAGGAGAGGAGGAGGAGGAGGAGAGGAGGAGGAGGAGGACGAGGGAGGAGGAGGGAGGGAGATGGAGGAGGGGGGAGGAGGAGGAGGATGGAGGAGGAGGGTTGAGGAGGATGGAGGAGGAGGAGGATGAGGAGGATGAGGAGGAGGATGGAGGAGGAGGAGGAGGAGGAGGAGGAGGAGGAGGAGGAGGAGGAGGAGGAGGAGGAGGAGGGAGGACGAGGGAGGAGGAGGAGGAGGAGGAGGAGGATGGAGGAGGAGGAGGAGGGTTGAGGAGGATGGAGGGGAAGGCGGCCAAGGGGAGGACGTCGACCTGCTGCTGCGGGCGCTGCGCCTCGAGCAGTACGCCCCGCGGCCCCGGCCCCGGCCGGCCCTCGATCGACCGAGGATCGTCGGGGGCGGAAAAGAAGGGGGTGATGACAAGGGGGGGGGTGGATATCATGGCGCGGGCCATGATTTTTCCCCAGATTTCATGGCGCCTCTTCTTGTTTCATTACGTCCCAGGCCCCCCCGCTGGGCACCCCCCCTCTTGGACACCCCCCTCTTGGCCGCTCCCGAGGTTGGCCGAGGACCAGGATCAACGGGTCGAGGGTCGAGGATCGAGTGCGAGGGTCGAGGATCGAGTGCGAGGATCGAGGATCGAGTGCGAGGCTCAAGTGGTCGAGGAGCGAGGATCGAGTGTGCGAGGATCGAGGACTGCCGGAGGCCCGACGACGAGGATCGATCGAGGGTCGAGGGCCGCCCCCGATCGATCGAGGACCCCTCGAGGACCGGCCACGAAGAGGATGGGTCCTGAGGGGAAGGGGGTCCTGAGGTTCTTCGCCATTTCGGGCCTCCCCTCCTGGGCCCTGGGGCCCCCAGGAAGGAGGAGAAGGAGGAGGAGGAGGAGGAGGAGGAGGAGGAGGAGGAAGGAAAGAATGAGGAGGAGAAGGAGGGAGGAGTGGGATGAGGACGACGACGTGCTGTTTGGGGCCTCTTCAGGGAGGAAACTGTCGTCGTCGTCGTGCTGCTTGGGACCTCTCTTTTCTTTCGAGGCCGGGGGATTGTGGAGCCCCTCGTCGTTTTGATTCGGTTTTTATCGAGTGTGACGCTCCTTCATCTTTGCAAACTTTGATGCTGTTTGCCATTTTTCTGCTCGCCGTGATCCCCTCATAATATGCTTCTCTCGTTATATCGTTATCTCGTGTTCTCTCCCTCTCTCTCTCTTTGTCTCCCTCTGTCTACCTTCTGCACCAGGCCAATGCATGCCGATGCGATACCAATCCATTGCCGACCAATGCCAATGCAATGTGAATGGGGGAATCCTTTCGCTCGGTGGACTTCAATCAGAATCCTTTGTGGACGGTGTCATTACGAATCCTTCTTCGGAGGATTTCAATTGGAATGCCTCTGTGGAGGGTGTCGATCGGGATCTGTGGAGGGTTTCACTAGGAATCCTTCTTGTGGGGGGTTCAGTCGGAGTCCTTCTGCGGAGGGAGACATCGGACTCGCCAGCGCAATGCCAACGCAATGCCAACGCAATGCCGAAGCAGTTTCATCGCAATGCCCAACCAATGCCAAAGCGATCTCAATCCAGTGCCAATGCAATTCCAATGGGGGGGGCCTCTGTGGTAGACTTCAAAAGGAAACCTACTCCTGGAGGATTTTAATAGGAACCGCTGTGCGAATGGAGGCACAAGGACGCGCTAGCGCAATGCCAAAGCAATGCCCAATCCAATGCCAATGGGGGAATCCTTCCGCTCGGTGGATTTCAATCAGAATCTTTTGTGGACGGTGTCATTACGAATCCTTCCTCGGAGGATTTCAATAGGAATGCCTCTGTGGAGGATTTCGATCGGGATCCTCCTGTGGAGGGTTTCACTAGGAGTCCTTCTGGATTGCTGCAGACAGGAGGAGGAAGAGGAGGAGGAGGAGGAGGAGGAGGAGGAGGAGGAGGAGGAGGAGGAGGAGGAGGAGGAGGAGGAGGAGGAGGAGGAGGAGTAAGAGGAGCAGAATGAGCAGGAGGAGGAGGAGGAGGAGAAGGAGGAGCAGGAGGACGAGGAGGAGGCGGAGGAGGAGGAGGAGGAGGAGGAGGAGGAGAGGGGGAGAGACAGGAGAGATAGGACAACGAGGAGACACCGCAGAAGCAGAAAAAGGTAAGATTACAGGGGGTGACCATATATATTCTTGTAATTCTATATATGTATATATGCATATGTATACACACATCAATTTACATACACATATTTGTATGTAGATGTATTCAACGCAACACATAACAATGGTTTCGCACCAGCTTTCATTTAAGAAACTGCGTGCACTCTTGCGATTTCTCGAGAAACCATGCGCCTTTCTACATGTTCAACAAATGCGACAAATCGGGCCTTTCGCGCGAGCATGTCGAACTCGTTCGAACGCCCTTACGTGCTTGCTGGGGGCACGAGTCCCTTGCAACAGATTGGACACATTCCACGCGCGCGCGCGGCGTCGCGCGCGCATTCCGATATCCTGTAAAAGCACTGGGTATCCTAAATATTTCAAGATCGAGGCTTCCGAACGCATTTCAATACCCAATGTTGTTTTTAACATGACTTGTCAAACATGCGCGCTTTGGGGGAACTTCTTCAGAACACCATGCGCCTTTCAGCATTTTCACACGCCTATCGCGCGCGCATGCCGAAATCATTCGAACGCCCTTGCGTGCTTGCTGGGGGGGGCACGATCCCTGTCTGCCCGCGAGAGTTTTGGATTGGAGCCAGGGCTCTTGTCTCACTGGGGCCCTCCTTCCGGGCCCCCCAGCGGGAAGACAGGGGAGGAGGAGGATGAGACAAGTAGGAGGGGAGGAGGAGGGGAAGGAGGAGGGAAGGACGAGGAGGGGAGAGGAGGAGGAGGAGGAGGAGGAGGAGGAGGAGGTGGAGGAGGAGGAGGAGGAGGAGGAGGAGGAGGAGGAAACGGCGGGGAAGAGAAGGTTGAGGAGAAGGAGGAGGAAGAGGAGGGGGAGGATGAGGAGGAGGAGGAGGAGGAGGAGGAGGAGGAGGAGGAGGAAGAGGAGGAGGAGGAGGAGGAGAAGGAGGAGGAAGAGGAACTCCCTCTGCCCTCTTTCTCTCCCGAGGTTCGAGGCGGAGGGGTGGGACGACACCGACTTCCTCCAGTCTCTGGACGGCCAGGCGCGTTCTGGCTGGGGCGCGAGTCCTCGTCGCCGCCGCCGCCGCCGCCGCCGTCGTCGTCGTCGTCGTCGCTGTCGTCGTCGTCGTCGTCGTCGTC
Source organism: Prorocentrum cordatum (assembly GCA_963575745.1). NCBI lineage: Eukaryota > Dinophyceae > Prorocentrales > Prorocentraceae > Prorocentrum > Prorocentrum cordatum. Next base: position 63,841 of record CAUYUJ010003066.1, on the reverse strand, counting down.
GTCGTCGTCGTCGTCGTCGTCGTCGTCGTCGTCGTGGTCGTCGTCGTCGCCCTTCGTCGGTGGAGCGCAGCGCCTCTCGAGCGTCTCCCGCCGGCCGCGCTGGCACGCGCCCGACGGACTACGCCGAGGCGCCCTCACGCCACGATGGCGGAGAGGGCAAGGTTGAAGAAAGTGTGGAGGAAGACCCACTCGCAGAGGAAGAGGGTCAGGGGCGCGTCGGCGCAGGCCAACGTGCCGCCGACGAATGAGGCGTCGCCACAGAAGAAGACGCCGTGCCACCAGCCGACCACGGCACGGCAGCGAATCACGACATGATCGATCAACGCGCCGCGTGGCTGCAAGAGGAGCCCCCTGCGGGGGCGGCGCTGCAGGGGTACGTCGGGCACGAGGCGCCAGGCCCCTCTCGACACGCCTGCTCGCATCTTGCTGGTTGCGGCTCGTGGACTCGTTGGGCGAGAGCCCATCGCACCTCAAGCCAAGCTTCCGCACTGTGCGGACATCCCCCGCCGCACAGTGAGACCCGCAGCGCTTGCAACAGTAAACATTGTTGCCCCTGAACACGTCGCGCCTAAGCGCAGCGAGGGCGCCCCCAACCTCCTCTGCCAGGGCAGGTGGCAACAAGGCTGCGGGGGCCGAGGGCTGTGAGCTCTCCTCGAGCGCCAAGGCCGCGCCCAGGGCCATGCCAGCCCTCTGGTCGCTGCAGAGAACCCAGCCGTCGCCGAGGGCGCGGAAGTACTCGGCGTTGAGAGTTCTGGCAGCACGCGAAGGGCGACGTGCACGATGAGAGCCAGTTTGCAGCGACTCGAGGGGGGAGCCCGTTGTGGCCGTGACTCCGCATTGGGTGCATCGGTACCGCCCGAGGCTGGCGCAGTAAGCGAGGACATGGTCCATGCTGCGTGCCGCCACGATGGGCCTGGCCTGCTCGCAAGGTGGCCTGGGGACCTCTACGTCGCATCCCCATTGTTTGCGAGCCACCATCTGCAGTGCCGCCCACGAAATGAACTGCAGGACCTTGCGGTGCTGATTCAGCGCAGCTGTTGCCGCCTCAGCTACCGACCCAGCCAGTGCGTGAGGGGCCGCGCCACGGCGCGCGAAGTAGTCTGCCCAGCCGTGTCCTAGCCGGTCACGCAGCCCCTGCGGCTCTGTGCCCATGAGCTCCTCCAAGGACCTGTGCGCTGGCATCCATCGGAACTTGGGAGGGCCCCGCAGAGTGCGCCTGCGGCTGGCCACGAAGATATCCCGCCACGCTCGAGCATGCTTGGCATGACCCTGCTCGAGCTCGGGGCACCAGCGCTCTCCTTCCTGGGCGAGCGCCAGCAGGTCAGTAACGAAGCACTGGTGGTCAGGGAAAGCGTCGGGCCCCTCCCTGATCGCGTGCCTCTCAGCGCGGCCGACAGTTTGCACCGAGTGGAGAAGGGGCCCGAACCGCGCCCTAACTGGGAGCCAAGAGTAAGGATCAAGCTGCACAACAGCTTGTCCACATCTCCGCACCTCGGGGGAACCTGAGGCGCAACCAGACCCGTCGGTGTAAGAAACGGGCCCCCACACGCCATGGGCATCGCCCCACAGGCAGACAACATGCCTCCGCGTATCTGCGCGTAGCAGATAAGCGGGGGGTCGGGTAGGCCAAAAACGAGGTAGGACTGCTCGAAGTTCGGCGTGCATGATCCAAGACCCGCTTGGATAAGTTCGTCGCGCACCTCAGCCAGCACTTAGGGGGGGTGGAAGATGCCGCGGCCATTCAGCGTTGGCGTCGCTGTCTCGGGCCCGCCGCGCCCGCATGGTGCATCGGGCGCCGAGGCTGGAGCCGCCGCCACAGGGGGCAGCGGGCCACTCTGTTCCGAAGCAACCGGTGGCGCACAGGGGGCACTCTGCGCGTCCAGCCGCGCCTTCTCCTGATGGCCGTCGTACCGATCGGGTGGCACAAAGTCGACCTCTTCATCGCCCCCTTGCCCGATGCCTGGAAAGAAATCGTCCTCGGCCTCCATGGTGCTGGGCTGCTGGGCGCCGGTCTGGGACGGCAGGGTCGGATCGGCCCGCCTCTCGAGGTGGTCGTGATCTTGCTGGCGTAGGTCGCCGAAACCACGCGTGTTCTGCGCTTGTCGCAGGCCTGGGACATGGTCCGTCGGCTCCTGCTCCATGCGTCGCGTCTCCCCTGCGGGCGGGTGGGTCAGCAGCGCGGGGCATTCCAAGAAGACATGGCCCCGGCGCTCGTCGGGCGCAAGGGCCTCCCCGCAAGCCTGCCAAGGGCGCGCGGGCCTGCCGAGCTTCATGTCCGTGCAAATCGGCATGGGTATGTTGTCAGACCATAGCGCCTGCAAGGATCCCAGCTGCCTTGCGGCGCTGACACCCTTGACCGCATGCCTGAGCCCACGGTGCCAGACGGGCGCACCAGCGTGGGAGTACATGTGGCTGGTGAGGCGGTCATGCTGCCAGCGCTGCACGCCTTGCACCAAGAACGGTCGTAGGTCAGCAGGGCAAACGCGGCGCAGGTCACACTGGCTACCCAGGTCGTCCTGCAAGACGCGCGGCGCCTTCATGTTCCGGGCTAGCCGCCTGAGCGTCAACCAAGTCGCGGCCGGGGGGCCCTTGGCATTGGCCCAACTGATAGGGGCGCCCCGCCCGTGGAGCGCTGTCCAAGCCCTTTGCAGGCGGCTAGGTGACGCGCGCCCGTTCCAAATCCAGGCGGCGTAGTTCAAGACAAAGTCCAGCGCGGCATGATAGATAGGGTCGTACTCCTCCGAAGGGTGAGTCAGGAGGTATGCCCCGACGCCCACGTGGCGTTTGTCGCTGCGCCCGTCTAGTACCGCGGCCAAGTTGCGCATCTCGCGCAAGGGCGCGTCCGCCAACCCCGACGCTCCAGCGCCGTGCCCTGCGGGCGGCATGGGCCCAGTCCGCCACAGCGTGGAGGCCCTGCGCCCTACCGCTCGTCGCAGCATGAGGAGTCGGTGCGTGCGCTCCCGCACGGCTTTCAGGCGCTACTTCTCAACCTTCTTCAGCACTCGAGGGCCATGCAGCTCGTGGCCAAGGTTGCGCATGTCTCGGGCTTGGGGCACCGCCCGAGGCATCCGCCGCTGGACCCCATGCACCACAGGGCGGACCTGCGCTTACTCAGCCACCACCGCGGACTTAGCAGGTCGGAGAATAAGCCTGAGGTCCCTGGCCTCTGCAGTGAGCACCAGCGCAGTGCTCAGCAGCAGCTTGACATCGCCGATGTCGGGGGAGACCATCTGCAGGCCGATGTCGTCCACCAGCGAACGTGGCTCGATGGTCGGCGCAACCCTGCTGGCTCGCTGGAGGACACGGTACGTCAGCAGGTAGATGAGGTAGGTGGCATGTGTGCACCCCGCCAGCACCCCTTGAAAGGCGACGAAGGAGCTCGAGAGGCTGCCGTGCTCCTTGATGTACCGTGTCTGCTGGTAGAACTGCAGCAACATCCAGAGCAGGCGCATCGGGTAACCCAGCTCCCATGCCTCCCGCATGAGTGCGTGGGCACTCACCATGTCAAAGCATTTCACTAGGTCAACGAGGATTGTACAAGTGTGGTCGCCTATGAGGCTTCCCACCTCTTGCTCCAGATTGTGAGCAAAAGCCGAGGCCGTGGAGGTGTGGCTGCCTCGAATACCCCACATCTCGTCGCAGTTATGCAGTCGTTGCCAGTCTGCCGACAGCCATCGGCGTGCTTTCGCCCAAACTCGTATGAGAGTATGGCCCAGGCCGCTGCCGTCCTCGCCCTCGTCCTCTTCCTCCTACCCCTGCCCCTCGCGCGGCCGCGCGCGCGCGCCCCGGGCGCCCTCGGGTTGCGGCGCGCGCGCGCGCCAGGCGCCTTCGAGCGTCGTCTGCGAGCGCGTGGTCTATTCGTGTCCTACCCGCCTCCCCCGCGATTTTTTAAAATTATTTTTTTTGAAAAAAAAAGAAGCATGTCGTTCCCATTTTTTGAAATCGCGTGTTCCCGTTATCCCTGTCATCATATTTATCCTGCGTCTTCTCTCCTTCGTCGTCTTCGCCCTCCGTCTTCTTTCTGAGCTTGTCGTCCCCCTTGCTCCCGCTTCTCCCTCATCGTCCTTGCTGTCGCCCGCCGTCCTCGTACTTCTTCTTGTCGGTCTCCTCGCCGTCCTCGTCCCTGTCGCTCTCCTGCCCACTCCTAGGTCCCCCTCGTCGTCCCCCTCCCCCTCCCCGCTGTCCTTGCACGCCGGTCGTTGCAAGGAGGTATTCTTGGATGCCCAGGTCCCAATCTACGTACCACAAGAGCCCTCCTACTTCAAGAATTGATCAATTGATCTGCTTTTGCTATGTTTTGTTCCCAACCATTCTGTGGTGTTGGGTCCTCGTTTTGAAGAGACGGTCCCCGCGTTCTCCTCATCTTCCTCCTCGTCCCCCTCCTCTTCCCCTCCCCACCCAGTACAGCGCTTCGTGGCCCCATAGGGAGCCCCACCGAAGGTCCCAGTGCTACCGTCCGCATGCGTCCCGCACACCCAGTACAGCGTTTCGTGGGCCCCATAGGGAGCTCCACCGAAGGTCCCAGTGCTACCGTCCGCATGCGTCCCGCACATCCAGTACAGCGTTTCGTGGCCCTCCTCCCCCGCCTCCCTGCGTTTCACCCACCCAGTACAGCGTTTCGTGGGCCCCATAGGGAGCTCCACCGAAGGTCCCAGTGCTACCGTCCGCATGCGTCCCGCACACCCAGTACAGCGTTTCGTGGCCCCATAGGAAGCTCCACCGAAGGTTCCTCACTTGGCACGTCCATCCTGAATCGGCCCCCGATGGAGGGCCCATCACTAATCGCGTTTGGGGTTCGCTCTTCGTCGATGGGTCTTGTGCTCGGCACCCCGTTGGGGGGCTTTCTCGTGCTGCGAGCTCTGTTTGCATGGTCGATTTTGAAAAGGGGCCCTCGTGGCCGTATGCAGAGCTCCCGTCTGGGGCTCTCGCCCGCAGACCCCCCCAGAGTGCGGAGGTTGGCGCTTGCGCGTGCGCTAACGTTTTGGCCACTAATCCATTAGATTGCCAATTACAGCTGGCCCTAATTAAGCTCCAGGGGCTCCAGAGGCTAAACAGCTCCAGAGGCTCCAGAGGCTCCACAGGCTCCAGATGCTCCAGATGCTCCAGAGGCTCCAAGGGCTCCAGAGGCTCCAGAGGCTCCAGATCACGATCAGCTTGAATGTTGTTAGGCTCGCTGGTCGTTCGAAGCCTGAGCACTTATCTGGCAAAAAGATGTTTTCGGGAGCCTTCTTGCAGTGCCATGGTCAGTTCTCCTCGGTTTCGGATTGCACCAAGGTTGCTGCCCGCCAGGACATCGATGATCCTTCTGTTGATACCGACTAGCGATGGCGTCGCATTGGAAACAATTTCGCCGATGTAGGAGCCAAGCAGGCTCTGCACATTCATCCCTCCAATGCTGGTCTGGTCAAGGATGCTGACGAACTGGTTCGTTTTGCTAAGACCACCTTGAAATTTGCCAGTGCTATCCTCCATCTTTGGCCCTCGCTCGATCTTTCTTCGGTTGAGCGAGTCAAGCCTCCGCCCTCTTTTGTCGGTGCCTCTGCGGGTCATCGCTGGGGGCGCTGGGCTGGGATTTGGAGGTGTGCGTTTTGCCTCAAAGGTAGCCGATCACGGCTTCCCCCTGCCAGTGGACGGCGCCCTCGCGACAGCAAGTTGCACGCGTCTCATCGAGATCGTTTGGGTCATGAGACGTTGGCTTCTGACTGCTCGGGCCATTCTGTGCTCATTATTTGTACGAGGTGCAAGTGCCATTCGACTGGGGGCCAAGTTCTTGGCATCGCTCGGACGTGTGCATCTTTCCTTCGGCGAGGACAATCGAGGAGCATCCTTGATCACTTGGCAAAAAAACACGCATGAAACCGACAACGACACAGGGAATGGACGTCCGAGCGATGGCGAGAGTTAGGGCCTTGGCTGATAGATGCGTTCCTCCGGCTCGTGCTGGCAGGCCTGGATAGGGCGCAGCTGTGCCGTGGCAGGCACCCTCGTTACTCTCGTCGTAAGCATGGGCAAGCGACGTTGCCAGAGGCAAAACGGGCGGTAGTTAGTGCACCGTAGGTGAGTGGAAGCCAAAGTAGATCAGAGTCACCAGGGGCTGTGAAATCGCCCGAAAGAAAGAAAGAAAAACAGTAAGCATGGCGTCTCGGTTGCCCTAGACTCTTTCGTCGAGTGTTTCAACGGGACTGCGTTCGATGCTGGCGAGCTGGGGCTTCGGGCCGCCCAGGATCTGCCTGGTCCTGTGGCCCCTCCTCGACCTCCTTCCCCTTTCTGGCGTGGAGCGGGGGGTGGAGCCGGGGCGGGAATGGGAGGGGGGTGGGATTTGGGGGTCCCTTGCGCCTCAGCTTGTTCAGGCTGGACCCGGGGAGCGAAACCGTGGAGCCGAGGACGAGGCGTCGGGCTTTCTCTGTGGCGCGGCCTCTGGCCCTGCCTCTGCCGCGCAGGTGGAGCCTGGGCGCGCGGCCTGCTCTGTCGCTGCCGCTGTCCTCGCGCCTGGTGCTTCGCCCAGGCCCCCCCCCCGCAGCTGAGCGAGGTGCCTTCCCCTCCCGTTCCTGTCGCGGGTGCGGGGGTGGAAGGCAGTGCGCTCGGCGGTGCGCTTTGCCCGTCGCAGCTGGGCGAGATGGTCACCACTCCTGCGCCCTCGTCGGGTATAGTCGAGGTGGGCAGCGCGCTCGCTAGCGAAGTTTTCGCTCTCGGCTCTCGCAGCTCGGTTGCTCCTGCTCCTCGGTCCTCTGCGCCTGCCCTCTCGCAAAGAGAGACGCTGTGCCAGGTCCGTTCCGAGCTCGAGCGGCATGGGGATGAAGCTTCTCTCCTGGTCTCACGCACCTGCGAGTTTGATGCCGATGACTCAGACCGAATGGGTTGCCATTCGGGGAGCCAGCATCCCCCTCCGCTGCTGTGTCGCTGCCTTGGTCAGTCCAAGGATTTGGAGGCGTTGGCGTTGATGTTCAAAAACCCTTCCCCTCCATTTTATGGTGGTGGTGGTGGTGGTGGTGGTGGTGGTGGAAAGCAGGCCCCTCAACTTCTCTTCCCAGTCACGAATCATGCTCGTCTGGGGTTTTCACAGCCTGGTAGCCGCTGTCTCTGAGGATGCGTGGCGACATGTGCATGGCCATGTCCAGATCCAGGATAAGAGGTGGCGGTTGTGCTTGATAGCGTTCGCTCAGAGCAACTCACTGCAGCGCGTCGTAGAGGAGGAGGAGGAGGAGGAGGAGGAGGAGGAGGAGGAGGAGGAGGAGAGGAGGAGAGCAGGAGGGAGGGAGGAGGAGGAGGAGGACGAGGAGGATGAGGAGGACGAGGAGGAGGAGGAGCAGGAGGAGGACGAGGGGGAGGTGGAGGAGGAGGAGGAGGAGGAGGAGGCGGAGGAAGTGGAGTTAGGTGGAGGAGGAGGTGGAGGAGGAGGAGGAGGAGCAGGAGGAGAAAGAGGAAGAGGACGAGGAGGAGGAGGAGGAGGAGGAAGCGGAGTTAGGTGGAGGAGGAGACGGAGGACGGAGCGGGACTCCCGCCGAACGAGGCGCTGACGGACTTGGCGCGCAGCGTCGGGATGAAGCCCGGCCACGCGGACAGGCGGAGAATGGGGCGGGGTAGGGGGGGGGTCCCCCTGCCGATGGGCAGGAGGATGACGCCGGGGATGGCGAGATCATTGGTGATGACGATGTTGCTGATGATGATGCAGATGATGATGCCGCTGCTGATGATGATGATGGCGCTGATGCTGCTGATGATGCTGTTGATGCTGATGATGATGACGATCGTGATGCTGATGATGATGCTGATGATGAAGATGAAGATGAAGAAGATGATGAAGATGATGATGATGATGATGATGATGATGATGATGATGATGATGATGATGATGATGATGATGATGATGATGATGATGATGATGATGATGATGATGATGATGATGATGATGCTCACGATGGTGATTAAGTGGGTCGGGAGTTTTACACCCCAATCCCTTCAGTGCTTGGCCTCCCCCCTCCGCGCGCGCCCCCGTCGTTATTCAGCTTCGAAGCGAGCCGCTCTTCGCCAGAGGAGTGTGGAAAAACATACTGCAAAACCATTTTCTCTCACATTTTACTTACAACATCCATTCTTGATATTATTATTGCTCTTCCCCTTCTTCCTGAATATTTTCCAGGGGCGTCGGCTGGCGCTTCAACTCTGGTAGCGGCGCATCGGAAACCGCGCTCTGCGGCCACACGCCTACGAGTACCACTTCGACTACGACTACCCCTTGCGGGCGTGCGGGAGCAGGCAAAAAGCGCCGGACGCACACGCACTCGTTGGAAAGCGAGGTTCGTCGAACAGCCCAGTGGCTGGAGGTGGAACACGAGAGGGCGACTCGCACCTGCTGGTGTCCACCGTGGGAGCCTGTCAGCGAGGCCTGCCGCCAGTCAGTTCGACTTCGCGGCGATTCCCTCGTGGTTTCCAAGACCGAGGTGGAGGAGCAGCCGACCGGGGAGGAGCTGGATTGGTCACCAGACGAGAAGGACGAGAAGCCGGACGACGAGCCAGAGGTGGAGTCGGAGCCCCCGCCGAGTCGCACGTTGACGCCTCTGCCCAGGTGCAGCCGAAGCCCAGCGCCCCCGCCCGGCAATCTGACCGACGGCTTGCAGCGCCGGCCATGGCGGTATGCAGCAGCGGCAGCAGCGGCGCGCCTGCGCGGCGCCAGCCGCGCATCTTCGGCGCAGCTCCCCGCCGCTGCAGGGAGGACACGGCCGTGACGTCTACCGAGACACCGTCATGGTGGAGCCAGGAATTGGAGCACGACGCGGCGTACCCGTACACAATCGCGGAATGGGCGCGGGACGTCCGGAGGTGGGCGACGGCCGCCAAGCTGAGCGTCGATCGCCGGGGGCCGATGCTCAGCCTCGCCCTCGGCACGACGGCGCGGACCATCGCCGGCGAGGTCGCGGTGGAGATCCTGCAGCACGGCGCCGTGGTGGACCTTGGTGACGGCTGGGGCACCGCGGCGAGGGCGGGGGTCGACGTCCTCTTGGCAGTGCTGCTGGCCAAGTTCCCTCCTGATCCAGAGGCGCAGATGCTCCGCGCAGGGCTGGACTTTCTCAAGTTCACTCCCAGCCGCGACGAGGACATGATGGGCATGTTCCCGCGGTTTGACCTCCTGCTCGACAGGGCAAACCAGCGCGCGGAGCGGGGGTCTCGGTCCCCTTCTGGTCTTGGATGCTCCTTTCGCTCATGCGCTTGCCAGCGCGCAAATGGGCAGAGATCCTGCGCGAGCGCGGCCGCTTGCCCCCAGGGCGGAGCAGGAGTGCCAGCTGGTCAAGGCGAGGCTGCTTCGAGACAGGGCGATCGAGGAGAACGTCTCGCCCCTCAGGCCAGGCAGCGCGGGGGCGCCAGGCGTGTGCTTCACGGGCGCCGACGAGGACCCGCTGCCGTTGTGCGTGACCATAGCGGCCGGCAGCGCCGACGGTTCAGCGCCCCGCCGCGCCCAGCGCGCTGCGATCGGAAACGGTCACAGCAGCGCTGCTGCCCAGGACGTGTTCTTCGACTTCGGACAGGCAGCATGCGACGACGCCGACAGCGACGCGCACTGGTCCACCGACGCAGAGTGGTGGGAGCGTGAGGCCGCCGAGGACCCCTGGCCGGCCGACCGCCTGGAGGTTGAGCAGCGCGCGTCTGCGGAGGACCCCCTCTACGTCACGCAGGTTTGGTGGGCGGCGCGGACGGCCGAGCGACGGCGCCGTGCGGCGGCGGGCCGTTTCGCGCCGAAGCACAAGAGCTGACAGCGCCACCTCGGTGCCAAGCGCTGCACCATGCGCGGCCTTCCCCGCAACGCTGGCGGAGCGCCGAGGCGGGTTTTCTTCGGGGGCCAGGCGTTCGTCAGCGTGGACCACGTGCCTGACACGAACGTCGAGGCATTCTTCGAGGGTCGCTCCCTCGGCTCTCGGGATCGGACCAAGCGGGGCGCCCCGAATTTCGTGGAGTGCTACAGGTGTGGCGAACCAGGCCACATGGCGGCCGAGTGCGGCAGCCCAGACAACCTCCTGCTACAACTGTGGCCAGCCCGGCCGCGTGGCCGAGGACTGCAAGCAGCCGCGGAAGGTGTTCTTCGCCAAAACGGCAGAGGAGGACTACCTGCACAGCCTCGAGGAGAAGCAGGAGGACGAGGAGAACCCTTCACCCTGGGCACGGAGGAGCATTACTCCAGATTTTGCAATAAAAGGGAGGGGGTCTGGACCCTCCAAGACGAGCCATTTCAGACCCCCCCTCGTGGGAGAACCCTCCGAAACATCGTCCCCAGACCACCCCAGGCCCTCCAAGATAGCCTGGAAAAAGCCCCCCCCCGAAATGAGACTCCCCTCCCTTTATTACGAAATCTGGAGTACACGATCAGGGAGGAACAGGGCGTCGGAGGAGGAGGAGGAGGAGGAGGGGCGTCAGGAACGAGGAGCCAGACGGCGACGGACTACGACGACGATTATCACGAGCGAGCGGTCGGTGCTCTCGGTCGCAGCCAAGAAGACTGCTGGCGCAGCCCAGACCTCCGCCCGCAGCCGCAACTCTGAGAAGACAGCCGCAGTCCAGACCTCTGCCCGCAGCTCCCAGAAGGCAGTGGCAGCCCTCACAACCGCTCGCACAGACAGTTCCCCGCAGACTGCGCCAACGCCGAGAGCTTTCCAGATGGAGGAGGAAGAGGAGGAGAAGGAGGAGGAGGAGGAACATGGTGATCATGATGGCGTTGTTGGTGTTTTCGTGGACAGGAGCATGACAATGTACCCCGCGGCCCGCTGGCGCAGGACAAAACCGCAGTGCAGGCGTTGCAAAAGAGGCTTACGCCCGCGCTGCAGCTGCAGCCCCAGCCGCAGCAGCGACAGCAGCAGCAGCAACAGCAGCAGCAGCAGCAGCAGCAGCAGCAGCAGCAGCAGCAGGTAGCCGCACAGCCCTTGTGGGCGCCGCCGGCCCTTGCAGCCCTGCCAGGAGCCTCGCAAGGTCACGTGTGGGCAGCACGGTTCAGTATATGAGCCAATCTGTCATCATCGCGTACAGCGAAGACACGGTGCTGGTCCAAAACAGCATCCACGGGTGCGTGGTTTCTACGCCCGTACAGAAGTTGATGCCGAACGGGGGTGGAAATAGAAAAAGCTGTCGCCCTGGCCCTAGTGTCGTCTGGAGGTGGCGGTGGACATGGAAATGTGTCCGGGGCCAGCAGCGGCATGCATATAGATGTGCATGTTGCAGCCTCTTGCGGTAGCAGTGGCAGCCTTGCTGCGAGCTGAACTTCTTACGCACCCACAACGAATGCGCCGACAACAACAGCCACCACCAAGCCCATTACGACACCACCAAGGGATTCAATTCTTGAGTAGGTCAACGAACTTTTGGCCTCAGCATTCCCATTTTTGCCAGGTCTTCCGACTACGACGGCTGTGGTGGCGCCGACGAATACACGGCAGAGCCTCACGCTGGTGCACAGACCACAACGCCCAGCAGCGGCGACGGCGAACACGCAGCAGTAACCAAGAACAAACACAAACAGTTTTCCATCGCTTCGTCGGCACCGCCGCCCCCGCAGCTGCCGATAACGGGGCGCGCCGATCCGAGAACCACTGCAACAGAGGCATGTGGACAAGCAGCGAGGAGAAGTGGCAAGCGCACTCCGTACCGGCATTGGGATCGAGGCCGTGGCCAGAAATTTGATTGCGTCTTCTGCCACCACCACTCCTCTGAGATGCTTGCAACTCCGCAGCAAAGCCTGTACGCTCCCACGGCTCCAGCCGTGCCTCCTCGGTGGCAGGACAGCGCCGAAACCCATTGGTAGCAGACGACCTTTGGAAGCAGTGCGACAACCGCCACTACCCAGTCCTCGGGCGGCACGAGGATGCGCAGAGCTGCATGGAACACCACGGCGTGTACAACCACAGCGAAGCCAAGCTCAGCGATGATGAGGATGGCCTGCTGGTGCTCACAGGCAGGAGCTTGGTAATTAGACCGACAGTCGCCCACCGCGCAGCGTCACGGCTACAAAACCACTTGGACGACACCGGACCAGCCGAGCCGGTTGAGTGGCGTGGGTACGGGTGCTGTGGCAGCATGCCGCGCACCCACCATCCATGGAGTTGTGGGCGAAGGCGACCTGATCTCCTATCCGGCGCCAGTGCTGGAGGATGAGGGTGCCAAAGTCCATGCCCTCGACGGTCTGGATCCCATGGCAGCGCGAAACACGTACGTGGGCACGCGTACGGGGCGTCAGCATATGATTCCCGCGGGCAATCACAACGAGATGGCGCCCCGAGTCGCCTAACGATCGCTCCAAGACGTTTAAGATGGCGCCCATATGGCCCAAGAGGTCTCCAAGACGCCCCAAGAGGCCTCCAAGAGGCCTCCCCAAGGGGCCCCAAGAGGCCAAAATCATTGATTCCCGTAAGTTTTGATTGATTTGGGCGTTCTCGCCTTTTCAGCCTCCCGAAGCTCCAGAACGGCCCACGAGGCCCCCATGATCGCACCAAAACGGCCCCAGAGGGCCCCAAAACTGCCCAGGATGGCCCAAGAGGCGCCCCAGAGGCGCCCAATGCGGCCCAAAGATTGGGGGAACCTGCAGTGACACTTCGAGCCCTCGGGCCCGAGGGGCATCCAGGAGGCCCCAAGAGGCTCCCGAGAGGCCCCCAAGAGACCCCAAGAGGTCCCCAAGAGGCCTCAAGAGGCTCCCCAAAGGCCCCCAAGAGGCTCCCAAGAGGCCCTCAAGCTGCTCCCAAGAAGCCCCGAGAGCGCTCCGAAGAGACCCGAAGAAGCATCCCTGAAAGTTCTGACCCGCAACCAAGGCGCGGTGGCGGGATGGGCCGAATGCCATTCCATGACAAGACTGCAAGCAATTTTAATATCACTGGCACTTGCAGCCACAGTATCAAACCCACTCGGAATGGTGCCACTACTACGGTCAATGCGAACTTGTATGATTCATATTTGTTGCAGACAACCTAGGACTACGAGCAAGGATCTTGCTCGTGAGTTGTATGGAAGTAAGCAGGTTACTAATAGTACTTCTTATCCAAATCATACGAATTATGAAGAAGAGGATGGGGTGTAGGAGATGTAGGAGTTGGAGGGAGAGCTCATCGGGGACGGGAGGGGGACCGAGGCTCGAAGTTTCTGTTGTGCGCTTCTTTGATTCAGTTGGGCCTCCTGAGGGCTGGGGATCTTCGGTGAATCTGTGGACTTCAAGGGGCCGGAGACCTCCTGAGATTTCCAGAGGTCCAGACCTCTGACGACTTGAACAGACCGCGCTCGAGTTTTTTGAGTGTTCGGTTTTAGAGAATGAGTATGCTTGATTGACAGTGGGAAAAAATACAAAAACACAGATTCTGTGAGACAAAAACACAGTGAGTGTGTGGGGAAAAAACACAGTGTTTTTTTCCCCCAGTGTTTTTTTCCCACAGTGTGTTTTGTGGTGTGTTTTTTTGCGTGTTTTTTCCAACAGATTAGCGGAGCGCTCTCGCTCGAGCGTGGACTGCATGGTCTTTCAAAAGGCGGCGCACGCTGGAGCGTGGGCTTCGTTCCCAAATGGGAGCCTTGGGCCCCCGAGCTACAACAACGAAGGCTCCGGCCTGAGATTTCCTCGCGATTTATTCAGACCCCCCGCTCCCGTCCGAGACTTCCTCGCGATTGCTCAGGAAGCGTGCTCTCGCTGACTTCCCCGCGATCTATTCAGAGCCCTTCACGGCCCAGCTGCAACAACATCATGTTTTCCTACAATGGCCTCTCCGAGAGCATGAACTGGTTTCTGCGAGGATCCCCGTGCCAAACACCCTGCCAGCGCAGGTACTGCCACCGTGACTGTGCAACCTTGTGACACGGCTAGGGCAGGAACATGTGTCCACCGGGCTGGTAGCAGGCCCCGCAACCCAGAGCAGGTTTCTGCTTCTGACTCTGGGCGCGCCGCACTCATCAAGGCATCCGAATCCGAGAATACTTTGGTCCCGATTCCCAGAGCAACCCCAGGCTCTGTGGAACGCGCTTTCGGGTTTGGCTGCATCGCGTGCAGAACGCTACATGATCCCCTTTATCATCTGCTCCTGCCTTCGTACCTGCGGCCACGACTCCCCGCAGACGATAGAAACTAACAACTCGCTGGGTCGGCATCCATGCCTGACGAATTGGGCTGCCTGACCAAAGGTCTGAGCGCAGCGTTTCCTCGCCGCCGTACATTATACTGCTTGCACGCACGGTGGTATCGAAAGCGTCCAACCGCGTGTCGTTTGGGGTGGTCCTCGATAAGGAACGACGGCAAGGTCGAAGAGGAGGGAGAAAGAGGACGGGGAGACGGATAATGAAGATACGTAGTAGGATCTGTACTCGTTCGAATGATGTTAGCGACGATGATGGTCGTGGCCATGATGAGGAAAAGGAGTCCGAGGAGGAGAGGGAGGAGGAGGAGGAGGATCGGGAAGACGAAGAAAGGAGAGGCCGCGATGCAATTTGAGAGGTCTGCTTGTCACCCCACAGAAGCAGAGCCAGATAATTGCAGCTCGCGGGCAGCCAGTGATAGTGGTGACCCCTGCGGCCGTCTCGGTTCCCTCTGGCTGCTTGAGCGATGCTGCGGGCAGCCGTGGCGGTGCTGTCTTTGCGTGAATATTTCTGCCGTTGCCCGGTCGCTCGAGCACACGAAGGGCGCCGAACCGGCGGCTCGCACGGAGCATCGGGGCTGGCGCTACATGTAGGAGGGGCACGCAGACGGGCAAGAGCGCAACACAGCAGGCGACGGTGCTCTGCAAATCATTCGTGTAAGTCGAGCTGAAGCCTAGATGTGGCAGTGATGGCCAGGGTGCAGAGAAGTATGGGAGAGCCATGCAGGAGGCAGCGTGAGACCTGGGAGTCGCACAGAGGACAGTTCATGATTGCTGATGCCCGCAGGTTTGTCCGCAATGCGAGCAAGGTAAACTTCCGCACGCAGGCGGCATTATGTTACCATTCTTGAGTGGCGGTTGCAAGCGC
>CAUYUJ010003066.1:36386-41386 GCA_963575745.1 Prorocentrum cordatum | reverse complement strand
CGGTTCTGCAAACTAGTCCCGTGCTTCCGTGGAGTAGAGTATCGAAGACGCCTACTGCGAGTCACTGCCGCCCCCTACCTTTTCGAAACGCCCATGCGGCCAAGCGTTGGGCCGAAATCTAATCAAGCTATTGGACTATGTGTTCCTCCAGCCGTTGTGGAACACCTTGTGGGAACACTTGGGAGAGGAAGGGAAAGGAGGAGGAGGAGGAAAAAAAGGAAAGGAGGAGGAGGAGGAGACGGATGAGCAGGATAAGGAATAGGAGGAGGGGGAGGAGGAGGAGGAGGAGGAGGAGGAAGAGGAATAAGCATAATACTACAAAGAATAATGTGACGAATAACGGTACAAGTAGTATAAATCATAATGGTACTATTAAGAATACCAAGAATACCACGAACTTTGATAAGGTACACCTTGGGCAGTCTTGGAAACATCTTGGGGCCACCTTGGGCCCTCTTCGGGCCATCTTTTCCGTCTCGGAGGCCATCTTCTTAGAGGCCACGATGGTAGCCTTGGGGAGTTCCCCCCCCCCACTTCCTGGTATGGATCTCTTGTCATGCCTTGAACGGCTCCGCCTCGCTCACTCACTCACCTGCCTCGTGTAGCCCTGGCCGCCTCCTGTACCCCTGGCCAGACGCGGAGAGGGCCGAGCTCCTTCCGCTCGGAGTCAGGGGACAGCGGGGCGTGGCACTCCTAACGTGCCCCTGCAGACAGGAGGAACGCACGACAGGGGGGCGGACGAGGAGGGTGGAGGGAGGAGGAAGGAGGGAGGAGGGACGAGGAATGACGACGAGCAGGGAAGAGGGAGGAGGATGGAGGGAGGAGGGGGAAGGGAGATGGGGGGAGGGAGGAGGAGGGAAGGAGGAGGGAGGAGGGATGTTTTTTCCCCACATCCTAAGTGGGGTTCTTGTTTTCTCTGCACACTCTCCGCGCAGGATCTCTCGTCCTCCTCCCTCTCCTCTGCTCCTCTTTGCTTCCTCCTCCGCATCATCATCACCATCACCATCACTCCCCACTCATCATCATCATCACCATCAGCATCACCATCACCATCGCACGATCACTCACCATCATCGGCATCGAACGATCATCATCATCATCATCATCATCATCATCATCATCATCATCATCATCATCATCATCATCATCATCACTACTCGCTGACTCACCACTTCGTCCCCATCATCATCACCACCATTTACCATCAGAATCGCACGATCACTCACCATCAGCACTCATCATCACCACCATCATCATCATCACGTCGTCATCATCACCACCACCACCATCATCATCATCATCATCATCATCATCATCATCATCATCATCATCATCATCATCATCATCACCAATCATATATCATCATCAAACACCGTCCGTCCTCATCTCTTATATCACCACTTCCGCCACCAAGAGGGGCAGCCA
The DNA here is from genome assembly GCA_963575745.1 of Prorocentrum cordatum. NCBI lineage: Eukaryota > Dinophyceae > Prorocentrales > Prorocentraceae > Prorocentrum > Prorocentrum cordatum. The sequence continues at coordinate 39,961 of CAUYUJ010003066.1, read as the reverse complement.
GTCTGTGAGTGAAATCGTGAGGAAGTCTCAGGCGGGAGCCCCCTCCCTATGGGGGGCCCGCAGCTCAGTTACTAGTCCGAGCGGGAGTCATCGGATCTGTAACCGTCGTCACTTTTGGGCTTCCAGGTTTTGAATTTGGAGGAAGTATCAGGCGGGAACCCCGTTTGCTAGTGAAGTGCGAGCAAGTCTCAAGCGGGAGCCCCTCCCTATGGGGCCCGCAGATCACGTTACTAATCCGAGCGGGTCATCGGATTCCTGTAACTGTCGTCACTTTTGGGCTCCTCAGGTTTGAATTTGGAGGAAGTATCAGGCGGGAGCCTCGTTTGTCAGTGAATTGCGATGAAGTTTCAAGCGGGAGCCCCCCCCCTATGGGGCCCGCAGATCATGTTATTAATCCGAGCGGGTCATCGGATTCCTGTAACTGTCGTCACTTTTGGGCTCCTCAGGTTTGAATTTGGAGGAAGTATCAAGCGGGGACCCTCGTGTCTAGTCGTTGATGTGAATTGTAAGGACGCGTCATGCGTGACACCCCTCCTCGACAGACGGCCGACAGATCATAGGGATTACTAATGCCGAGCGGGTCATCGGCTTCCATCGCACACATGCCGCAGCTCGCTAGTGTGTCACTTTGGGGCTCCTCAAGCCTGAATATGGAGGAAGTCTCAGGCGGGAGCCTCGTCTGTGAGTGAACTGCGAGGAAGTCTCAGGCGGGAGCCCCCTCCCTATGGGGCCCGCAGATCATGTTGGTAATCCGAGCGGGTCATCGGAAACCTGTAACTGTCGTCACTTTTGGGCTCGTCAAGCCTGAATTTGGAGGAAGTCTCAAGCGGGAGCCTCGTCTCTGAGTGAATTGTGAGGAAGTCTCAGGCGGGAGCTCCCTCCCTATGGGGCCCGCAGATCATGTTGGTAATCCGAGCGGGTCATCGGAACCCTGTAACTGTCGTCACTTTGGGGCTCCTCAAGCCTGAATATGGAGGAAGTCTCAGGCGGGAAAACTCGGTCTTGAGTGAATTGTGAGGAATCTCAAGCGGGAGCCCCCTCCCTATGGGGCCCGCAGATCATGTTAGTAATCCAAGCGGGTCATCGGATTCCTGTAACTGTCGTCACTTTGGGCTCCTCAGGTTTGAATTTGGAGGAAGTATCAGGCGGGAGCCTCGTTTGTCAGTGAATTGCGAGCAAGTCTCAGGCGGGAGCCCCCTCCCTATGGGGCCCGCAGATCATGTGATTAATCCGAGCGGGTCATCGGATTCCTGTAACTGTCGTCACTTTTGGGCTCCTCAGGTCTGAATTTGGAAGAAGTATCAAGCGGGACCCTCGTCTGTGAGTGAATTGTGAGGACGCGTCAGGCGGGAGCCTTCCTATGGGTCCCGCAGCTCACGTGGTTCATCCGGGTCATCCTCCGGCGCGCGCGTCCTCTGGGTCGTCCTCCGGCGCGTATCGGCTGGGACGCACGTCGTGCGCTTCCTCTGGGTCGTGTTCCGCACGAGGACGAGGAGGAGGAGGATTGCCAGGAAAAGGAGGAGGGATGATGCTGGACGAGACAGGAAAGCAGGAAGAGGAAGAGGCTGAGGGGAGGAAGGACGAGGAGGAAAAGGAGGAGGAGGAATGCCCGAGGAGGCCCCAGTAGGTCCCGGAAGGCCCAGAAGGCTGCAGGAGGCCCCAAGAGGCCCCAGGAGGCCCCAGGAGGGGGCAGGAGGCCTGAGGATGTTTTTTTCCCCCTGGGGCTTCAACCACCTCCACTGTCCCTCATTGGGGCTTGCATCCAGGCTGCACATGGCGCTTGCAGCCTGCAACAAGAAAAGGCCTGCAGTCCCCACAAACAGGTGGGCGACGGGAGGCGACGAGGCGATGGCAGTCTCGAATCCCTGAAGGATTGAGAATCGATGCCAAAGGCCTGACTGGACAAACGTGTGACATGTGCAGCACCTTCGACCAGAAACGAAACAAAAATTGGGCGGCTATTAATCTGAAGAGTCGTCCTGAACAGCAATGGGAATTTGAGCTGGGGACGACGGTGCGGCGCCAGCCGCGGTGCACAGACGACGTACCTTGGCCTGGAACTCGCGTGCCTTCTCATCCTCCTTCGAGATACCTGCCGACTCTCCCTGCGAGTGCAAGGGGCAAGGGGCAGCAGGCGGAAGAGGGGGAGGGGGCACGGGTTCGCTCACAGCCTCGGGCAAACCGTCCCGAAATAGATTAGAGCCGTCACGGAGATTCACTCCCAACTGCACCACCACCCCCTTCCTCTTAGGGTGACGGCTCTTACAGATCTGCTGCCAAACCCATACTCCGAACTTGCTGGGAGGTGGGTCGCAGCGAGCAGCCAGCCCTCGAAGGGCGCCGTGGGAGGAGTAAAACTTACATTTCATACATATCACAAGCTCAGACCCGTCGCTGCACGGGAACATGACACACTTGTGCTGAAGGGCGGTGAGCTTGTCGGCACTGCAGGCTTTTAAACCGGAGCACCGTCCAGGAATGGGCTTCGAACCGTCCCGAGGCCGACGAATCTGGAAACACCTATCGCAGCGCCAAAAACCTTCAAACCTAAACCACTTGTGAACCTCGCCTGAAGCAGCTCTAGGCACGTTCACTACGGGGAAATAAGACACATCTTTGAAAGAACTGAGAGCCGCAAACTCTGGCAGTAATTTAGCCGCGAGTTTGCAGGCTGCCCTAGCAAACTTCACACTCTCATTAGCTTCTTCCAGCACGTCTGAATCTGAGGGATGGAAAGCCAGGGCCTCCTTTGCCCCAAGGTCGGCCAAGTGGTTCCCAAGACGAGAGGCTTCCTCCTGAGCAGAGATGCCTTCCTCAGACAAAGACTGATGAGCTTTAATCTTGAGCACTTCACGAATGTGACGACGCTCGGGCCTAGACAACAGCTGAACAAAGACACCAGCGTATAAACGTTTGAAAAAAGTTTGAGCATCTCTTGGAAGCTCGTGCTGGGTAACAACGTTGGCACAATCAGTGATGATTGTGCTGGGGCCAGTGAGACACATAACCGCCCCCCAGTATCCCGAGAACTCACCAGCCTGAGGGGTCTGGGGGAGCGGGGCCCGCACAGGGCATCTCATGGTACACAGCAGCTCATCATCGTCGGAAAACAAAACAGCACACCAGGAGGCACGGTCGAGCTCTTTGATAACGTGCCGAGAGCAGGAACCGTCAACATAAACTTTCCCCTGGAGGCTAAAAATATTGTCAGAAGGCGGGTCCCCACGCCACGAGACGCCTCAGGAACCCTCTTCGAGCGGGGGGGGGTGTTCGTCACCAGGATGAGCCAGGATGCCTCGGGTAACCAGAGTCAAACGGTGTCTTCCCTGAGAAACGAAGTCCGTCACCCCGTCGACGATATCATCCCCCACAACTTCACGGCGTTTGGCGTCCAAACAGGGACAAACCCATAATCTGTGGTACATAGTGTCACGAGCCTTCCCGCACAACTCACAAAACTCAGGGAACTCGTACCCCTTGGACCTGGCGTAGATGCGGGTCCACAACGCACCTGTACTCCAGGCCCGAATGATGCCCTTTTCCAGTGGAGAAAAACGTTTTGTCGCTAGAGCTTC
>CAUYUJ010003066.1:12500-32500 GCA_963575745.1 Prorocentrum cordatum | reverse complement strand
AGTATCAGGCGGGAGCCTCGTTTGTCAGTGAATTGTGAGGAAGTCTCAGGCGGGAGCCCCCTCCCTATGGGGCCCGCAGATCATGTTACTAATCCGAGCGGGTCATCGGATTCCTGTAACTGTCGTCACTTTTGGGCTCCTCAGGTTTGAATTTGGAAGAAGTATCAAGCGGGACCCTCGTCTGTGAGTGAATTGTGAGGACGCGTCAGGCGGGAGCCCCCTCCCTATGGGGCCCGCAGATCATGTTACTAATCCGAGCGGGTCATCGGATTCCTGTAACTGTCGTCACTTTTGGGCTCCTCAGGTCTGAATTTGGAGGAAGTATCAAGCGGGAGCCTCGTCTGTGAGTGAATTGTGAGGAAGTCTCAGGCGGGAGCCCCCTCCCTATGGGGCCCGCAGATCATGTTATTAATCCGAGCGGGTCATCGGATTCTTGTAACTGTCGTCACTTTTGGGCTCCTCAGGTCTGAATTTGGAGGAAGTATCAAGCGGGAGCCTCGTTTGTGAGTGAATTGCGAGGAAGTCTCAGGCGGGAGCCCCCTCCCTATGGGGCCCGCAGATCATGTTATTAATCCGAGCGGGTCATCGGATTCTTGTAACTGTCATCACTTTTGGGAGCCTCAGGTCTGAATTTGGAGGAAGTATCAAGCGGGAACCTCGTCTGTGAGTGAATTGTGAGGAAGTCTCAAGCGGGACCCGCCTCCCTATGGGGCCCGCAGATCATGTTATTAATCCAAGCGGGTCATCGGATTCCTGTAACTGTCGTCACTTTTGGGCTCCTCAGGTCTGAATTTGTAGGAAGTATCAGGCGAGAGCCTCGTTTGTCAGTGAATTGCGAGCAAGTCTCAGGCGGGAGCCCCCTCCCTATGGGGCCCGCAGATCATGTTATTAATCCGAGCGGGTCATCGGATTCCTGTAACCGTCGTCACTTTTGGGCTCCTCAGGTCTGAATTTGGAAGAAGTATCAAGCGGGACCCTCGTCTGTGAGTGAATTGTGAGGACGCGTCAGGCGGGAGCCTTCCTATGGGTCCCGCAGCTCACGTGGTTCCTCCGGGTCATCCTCCGGCGCGCGCTTCCTCTGGGTCGTCCTCCGGCGCGTATCGGCTGGGACGCACGTCGTGCGCTTCCTCTGGGTCGTGTTCCGCACGAGGACGAGGAGGAGGAGGATTGCCAGGAAAAGGAGGAGGGATGATGCAGGACGAGACAGGAAAGCAGGAAGAGGAAGAGGCTGAGGGGAGGAAGGACGAGGAGGAAAAGGAGGAGGAGGAATGCCCGAGGAGGCCCCAGTAGGTCCCGGAAGGCCCAGAAGGCTGCAGGAGGCCCCAAGAGGCCCCAGGAGGCCCCAGGAGGGGGCAGGAGGCCTGAGGATGTTTTTTTCCCCCTGGGGCTTCAACCACCTCCACTGTCCCTCATTGGGGCTTGCATCCAGGCTGCACATGGCGCTTGCAGCCTGCAACAAGAAAAGGCCTGCAGTCCCCACAAACAGGTGGGCGACGGGAGGCGACGAGGCGATGGCAGTCTCGAATCCCTGAAGGATTGAGAATCGATGCCAAAGGCCTGACTGGACAAACGTGTGACATGTGCAGCACCTTCGACCAGAAACGAAACAAAAATTGGGCGGCTATTAATCTGAAGAGTCGTCCTGAACAGCAATGGGAATTTGAGCTGGGGACGACGGTGCGGCGCCAGCCGCGGTGCACAGACGACGTACCTTGGCCTGGAACTCGCGTGCCTTCTCATCCTCCTTCGAGATACCTGCCGACTCTCCCTGCGAGTGCAAGGGGCAAGGGGCAGCAGGCGGAAGAGGGGGAGGGGGCACGGGTTCGCTCACAGCCTCGGGCAAACCGTCCCGAAATAGATTAGAGCCGTCACGGAGATTCACTCCCAACTGCACCACCACCCCCTTCCTCTTAGGGTGACGGCTCTTACAGATCTGCTGCCAAACCCATACTCCGAACTTGCTGGGAGGTGGGTCGCAGCGAGCAGCCAGCCCTCGAAGGGCGCCGTGGGAGGAGTAAAACTTACATTTCATACATATCACAAGCTCAGACCCGTCGCTGCACGGGAACATGACACACTTGTGCTGAAGGGCGGTGAGCTTGTCGGCACTGCAGGCTTTTAAACCGGAGCACCGTCCAGGAATGGGCTTCGAACCGTCCCGAGGCCGACGAATCTGGAAACACCTATCGCAGCGCCAAAAACCTTCAAACCTAAACCACTTGTGAACCTCGCCTGAAGCAGCTCTAGGCACGTTCACTACGGGGAAATAAGACACATCTTTGAAAGAACTGAGAGCCGCAAACTCTGGCAGTAATTTAGCCGCGAGTTTGCAGGCTGCCCTAGCAAACTTCACACTCTCATTAGCTTCTTCCAGCACGTCTGAATCTGAGGGATGGAAAGCCAGGGCCTCCTTTGCCCCAAGGTCGGCCAAGTGGTTCCCAAGACGAGAGGCTTCCTCCTGAGCAGAGATGCCTTCCTCAGACAAAGACTGATGAGCTTTAATCTTGAGCACTTCACGAATGTGACGACGCTCGGGCCTAGACAACAGCTGAACAAAGACACCAGCGTATAAACGTTTGAAAAAAGTTTGAGCATCTCTTGGAAGCTCGTGCTGGGTAACAACGTTGGCACAATCAGTGATGATTGTGCTGGGGCCAGTGAGACACATAACCGCCCCCCAGTATCCCGAGAACTCACCAGCCTGAGGGGTCTGGGGGAGCGGGGCCCGCACAGGGCATCTCATGGTACACAGCAGCTCATCATCGTCGGAAAACAAAACAGCACACCAGGAGGCACGGTCGAGCTCTTTGATAACGTGCCGAGAGCAGGAACCGTCAACATAAACTTTCCCCTGGAGGCTAAAAATATTGTCAGAAGGCGGGTCCCCACGCCACGAGACGCCTCAGGAACCCTCTTCGAGCGGGGGGGGGTGTTCGTCACCAGGATGAGCCAGGATGCCTCGGGTAACCAGAGTCAAACGGTGTCTTCCCTGAGAAACGAAGTCCGTCACCCCGTCGACGATATCATCCCCCACAACTTCACGGCGTTTGGCGTCCAAACAGGGACAAACCCATAATCTGTGGTACATAGTGTCACGAGCCTTCCCGCACAACTCACAAAACTCAGGGAACTCGTACCCCTTGGACCTGGCGTAGATGCGGGTCCACAACGCACCTGTACTCCAGGCCCGAATGATGCCCTTTTCCAGTGGAGAAAAACGTTTTGTCGCTAGAGCTTCATGAACGACATCGAGGCAGCCTCGACCAGGGAGAAAAAGCTTGCCTCCTATCATCCACTCCAACTGTCTGAAGACCGCCTCCCTCGCGAGACGGCGCACGAGAGCAGGCGACAGGCACAGCAACGGCAGCTCCACGCCGCGATCGTCGATCAGCGTGGCGAAGTTGGGCATCTGCCAACTGATCCTCTCGAGACTTTTCCTCATGGCTGAGATCGGACCTGAAACAGATCTCCAAGACTTGGATTCCAGGCCAAAAACCGACTCCCACACTTCTCTCATTTCAGAAAAACTCAAAACCGAGGGGTGAGAGGAAAGATGGGCGTGCCAGAGTTCCTTATGCCACCTGCAAATCGGAGCAATCTGAACCGCCCAGGTGGGGTCCTTTTCAAGGTGCAGAAGAATCGAGAGCGAGCGGTCACCCGCACTCGGCTTGATAGTGCTGGCAAAGGACCGTCTTAACGCCAAAAGTTCCCCGTCGGAGATCCCAGAGATTTCAACGCCGTACGTGGCAGCAGGAAGGACCCCAGAGCACCAGACCATTCGAGCCTTGCGTCCAACCGTGCGAGCGAGCCTCCCCACGCGCCTACCCCGACGAGAAGCCTTGATGCGACGGGCTTTGGCTTTGGCGTTACGACCTTGCTGACGAACTGGGCGACCGACGGTGTCGTCGACGCCTAAATTCGGGGCCGAGGAAACCAAGGGCCCCGCGAGGGCCACCCCGATGGCCTCCTGGACCTTATAACCAAGTTTTTTGTCAGAAGAGATTAGAGCCCCTTTGTCCTCGGCCAGGGTGGCGCCGATCCCCTCAGAGATGGCGACGACCAACTGCGAACTGGCGGAGACCAGCCCTTCGAGCACCTCGACCTCCGATCCAATGGCGTGAACTGCGTTGTCGTCGATATAAAGAGCATACGTAGTACAGATGGGCCATTCGATCTGGTCGAGAGCTTCCAGGCTGTTGACTCGAATAAGCGTCGTAGCAAAAGAACAGCCAGCCACAATGCCGAAGCTGGCGAAAATGGCGTCCGTCATGAAACCACCTAAGACGATGTGACGCGCACATCTGTAGGCTGAACAGCAAAGACGCGCCACTGCAGCGGGGAAGCCCAGACACAGGCACCTGCCCAGCATACGGTCGAGATCTATGCTTTCATAATATTTCTGAAAATCCCACAAAAGAGTGACGGCACAGTGGCCCGCGGCCACTCCCCCTTCACTCCGCGCAGCTTGTCTCCACACCGTGTCCGCAGCTCCCATAAAACGTCCCGCGGCAAACCAAGGCCTGTAGTTGGCCTCCTCCCAGGCCAAACCCAGCGGCCTCCGAATTTTAGCCCAGGCCCGATAAAGGCCCCCGAACAGACCAATGGGCCTGAGGCCAGGAAGAGCTTTGGGGATCAGGTGGAGGATGACAACACGAATGTGAGATGGGAGGAAAGAGGAGATCTCCATCATCTGCAAAATAAGAGCCATGCACTCCAAGCTGGCATCGGACAGCAAGGCAAAATGGCGGATGTGGAAGCCGTCGGTCGAGACGGCCGAGAAAAGTTTGTGCTTCCCACAGACACTCCTTATCACATCAGGGCTGATAGGAGGGAGATCGGGGGCAGGGTCGAAGGTGGCGGGGGGGGTGGGGGCCGACACCTGGGCCCTCCACAGGGCCTTGAACCTGCTTTCCTCACGCAGCAGAAGGTTGTGGGGGTCGCTAACAACACGGTCTCCATCAATGAGGGTGGTGGTGGGCACAAAGGATTTAGGATCACGAGTAACACAGTGGGCTCGCTTGGCCCCTTTGTTAAACCCTTCCAACACCCGCTGCCTCCAGGACGCCAGGGAGGCCGAACGAGTTTCATGGATGGTCAGGTCCAGGGCACCACGGATACGATCCTTTAAAACTTGCGCCACCTCCATGTTCACCGTGCTCGGGGACGACTCGGCCTCCGCAGCGAAGGACTGAACGTCGCGGAGCAGCAAGCCGTGCTCCCCCAGGGCGCTCGAAATGGACGCCGAAGGCTGGAGGAGAGGCTGAGTGGCCGCCTCGAGCGGCGCTCCCTGGCAGAGCATGCCGAAAAGCGCCTGAAAACGTTGCCACAGCCACCTAGTGGCGAAAAGGGGCGGGTTGCGAGGGTTGCGAACATCCTGATCCATAACCGAACGCCAAACCAATTTGGGGGGCTGGCCCCGAAGGCCCATCTTCGGGAGGTCGACCCCAGTGGCCCGAGTGAGTTCGACTTCGGCCGCATCAGCCCATTCCCCGTAACACTTGTCTAAAATCGCCTGAGTGCGCAAACCATCGCCAGATCTAGCGGTGACGACACCGCTCTGAAGCTTGTCAAAGAGGCTCGACAGATCGGGGGGGGCCAGCTGCGGACCCACCATCTGTTCGACAGGGATCCTAGGAGGCTTCCTGAAAGCAAGCGAGCGCAGACGTCCGATCTGAGGGAAGAGGGTCAGCCGAACGGGCGAGTGAGGAGAAAGGTCGGACTCGGTGATCACGGAGATTTCCCGAATGGCCGAGCTAAGGCCTCGACTGCACACGAAGAAATCGCTCAAACGTAATCCCCCCGTCGTCGTGCAAGTCCCCACGACATCAGGAAACGCTACCCGTCCTTCAGATCGAACGTCAAAGCCTGACTCTTGCAGCAAGGCCGGGTGGAAATTAAAGTCGCCGCCAATAAGCCAAGATGACCCACAAGATGAGACTGCCGCCCCTAGGTCGGCTATGAGCGTGCTGTTGGGCTCTTCCAGCTTCTTTCCGTCCTGCATGTAAACTGAAAATACCGAGATCTCCATACCCCCAGGAATCTGAACGGCGGCGCCCATCACGCGGTGCACTAACTTGGAGACATCAGGAAGACGATGGAGGCCCAGCCAACTACGACAAAGTATAGCAACCCCTCCAGACGTGCCTCCAGACTCCGACTCCCAGGCAGGCTCCCGCAGACTCTTCCACCCCGCTCGAAGGGCCCAGGCAGAGGCTTGGAGGATGTCCTCCTGAGGCGCTAAATGGTGTTCTTGCAACACAACTACATGGGCCTGGGATCTAGAGAGCCAAGACTTACCCGAGGATTTCCACCCTGACACGTTGCAGGTCTCAAAAGACAAGGCGACCGCATCAACGTGAGGAGGGGTTTCCTGGGCAACGAACGGCTTCACATAAACAGGATCCCGAGGTCCAGGCAAAGAAGTGATCTGGGCAACCCTAGCCTGAATCGCGTGACCTCGCTTGAGACAGGTGGGGCCTCTCGAGCAAAACTTCACTCGCCCTGGCCTCACCATCTCCACAGGAGGCCGAGCAGAGATGGCGTCAGCCACAGATATAAACATCGGGAGTACGTGATACTGTGAGGCTTCGGCCTCACCCTTGCTAGGAACTCTGATTGCCAGTGCTTGAACCACCAGCCACAATATTGGCGGCAGCACGTAAAGTGGCCGACGAACTGTCAGCTGCAGGCGCCCCGTCCCCCCCACCCGTACCACCCGCTCCCCCTCCCTCAGAGGCAGCGGCGGCAGGCGGCGGGGCCGCTGCGTCACTAGGCTGATTCGGCGGTGCCTGGGCAGCTCCGCCTGCAGACTCGTCGCGACGACGGCGCTTTCCTGCCAGACGTTCCAGCAGCGCTTTATGATCAGCCTTAGCTTTCTCCACCGCGGCCGCCGCCTCAGCGAAAACCTTGGTGGTGGCCTCCTTGAGGCCAGCATTGAGCTGCTCGACCAGAGAATCTGCTGCCTTCTTGTCTTCCGCGGAAAGCTCGTAGTCGTCGTCACCGAAAGAGAACATATCGCCGAGCGTGATGAGCTCGTGCGTCTTGCCGTCCATGATATCCTTGACCGTGACCTGGGGCTTGGGCAGAGGTCCCGCCTTTGGCCCCGACTTCTTGGCCAGCTCAGCAACCAGGCGCTGGTGCTCCAGCTCCGCCTGCTTGTACTCGTCGTTGGCCGTGACCACGAGCTTGCGCTGAGCCTCCAAGGACTGCTCCAGGTTGGTGAAGAGTGTAACGTTCTTCTGCAGGCGTTGTTCTGCAACCCGAAGATTGTGGAAAGCTTGGTTGACCCTGCGCTCCACAGGCACCTCAAGCACCGGTGCTCTCCTCGCGTCCAGAATAGCCTGAAACTTCTTCGCGCCGACTGCATCGCCTGCCTTGCCAAGGCTGGCCACCAAGATCTCGAGCTCCTTGTCATCCATACCACCAGCATCTGGAAGGGACTCGGCTTGGGGACCATCCTGTTGTACAGGGGCTCGACCACCAGGGAATACAGGGGCCTGTCGAGGTAGGCCGAAGAAGCCAGGTGGTTGAACAGCCCCAGGAGCACCATATTGCCAGCCGTGGGCCGACGGGTAGTACTCGCGCGGGGCCTTGCAGTGCTTGCAGAAAGCGGCTGTGGCTGCGTTGCGACGACATGGACACTTGGTGCAAGCCCATCTCTGACCTCCACCTCCTTGTGGCTGGTGCGCAGGTGCTGGCCCAGGCCAGAGTTGCGCTCCAGGCGGCAGAGGACGAGGAAGCTGAGGACCAGGAGGAACACCAGCAGGCTGATCTCCACGCCACGGAGGACTATGCGTTGACCAGCGCCCTGATGCCCACTGATACCCCATCGCAGCTGACTGTGAGGAATCGTGAAAAAGCTTGGGAGGATAGGCCTCCCGCCGAGACACTTTGGCCCGCAGACGCGAGCCGCTCTGAAGAAACGCGCCTGCAAAACTCAGCTTGAGCGCAGAACGGCTAGGAGGCCTGAGGAGGAGGAGGCAGGAGGAGGAGGAGGAGGAGGAGGAGGAGGAGGAGGAGGAGGAGGAGGAGGAGGGGGGGGGAGGAGGGGAGAGGAATATGGAAACGAGGAGGAGGAGGAGGAGGAGGAGGAAAACGGATGAGGGAGGGAGAGGAGGAGGACAGGGGATGAGGAGAGGAGGAGAAGGGAGAGGGAGAGCAGGAGGAGGAGGCAGGAGGCAGGAGGGGCAGGGGGAATGGGGGGGAGGAAGCATAACGAGGGGGAGGGGGAGGAGGTGGAGGAGGCAAGAAGAGGAGGAAGAGGCAGGGGTTGAGGCAGGAGGAGGAGCAGACAGGAGGAGAACGAGGAGGCAAGAGTAGGTGGGAGAAGGGAAGGGGCAGGAGGATACCCCCATGCAAGCTAAAGAGATTCTCATGTGGGGTCCTTCCGTCGGAGTAATTGCTGCTAGAACCAGCCTGGCACCATCTTGCCTGAGTCAGCCTTCGGGGAAATGTTGTGGACGGGCGGGCACACCGAGAAGGTGCCACCACTCGCCCGATCACTCCTCAGTCAAGCGCTCTCTCCCAGTAGGCATCCCGCTCACGCTGTAAGAGTGAGCGGCACGCCTCGCCCGGGGAGAGCCTCACGCTATATAAGGGTGCCTGCATCGGCGCATGGGGCGAGCGGCGATCGTCGGCGGTCGTGTCGGCGGGCCGACCGCCGCACAGCCTGAATCAACTTTCATCCCCGCTCGCCCGAAAAGACACCGCACCGATCGCAGAAGGTACGGGGCGTGAAAACGACCACAGCCACTGCTTTTCTTGTGTTGCCGCCTTCCAGCCCGCAGAAACAAATCAATGGCTGTGGTCATTTTCGTTGAGCTTGGCACCAGGGAAATGACCACAACCACTGCTTCTTTTGCGGCCGGCTGGAAGGCGGCGCAAACAAGAAGCAGTGGTTGTGGTCATTTTCTCGTCCCGCAGGAGGTGAATTGGCCCGCGCGGTGCAAATCATGGCCGAGGGCCTCACCGCGCAGGGCTGGTGGGATAAGGTGCTCCCCCTCCCCCCGCTCCACGACGACACGACGGTCCACGCGACCCTTCCCCTTACACGGCTTGCGCCTCAGGGCCCTCTTGGCCTTGGGGGACGAGGCATACCTACGGCAGGCCGTGCACCTCCAGGCCCTCCGCGACCAGACCAGGGTGTGGGCTTTCTCCCCCGCTGGTGGGCCTTGGCGGCGCTGACGGGGCCCGACGGAGCCTGCGGCGGGCCTCCCCGTGGAATCCTCGAAGCCCCCCGTCCGAACAGCCACCCCTGCCACCAGACTTAGCACCCCCTGCACCTCATCGGACCGCGAGGTCCAGGTGGCGCTCTTCCACTGGGGAATCGCCTGCAGATCGGCACCTGCCTTGGCCTCCGCGTCAGCTAACTGGTTCCCCTGGAAATCGAGCTCCGCCTCATGAGAGTCGTCCCGAGGCCCACGGGTGTGGGCACGAACTATCACAACGGCAAAATCGCCGTCCCCAGGGAAACTATCCGGGAGCAAGAACCAGACGCGGTCCCAGAGATCGGCGTGAGGCCGCTTGGGAGAGCAACACCACCTGCGACCACGCCTCAAACCTCGGATGACGGTGCTGTTATCGATACCGACTCGGAGGGGAGGGGCGGCGCGTTCGAGGGTCTTCATCAGACCATACATCTCGGCACGGAGAACGGACGCCTGGCATCGGAGCCCAGAGGAGGGGGAGGAGGAGGAGGAGGAGGGGGAGGAGGAGGCGGAGGAGGCGGAGGAGGAGGAGGAGGAGGAGAGGAGGGAGGAGGAGGAGGAGCAAGAGAGGAGGATGAGGAGGAGGAGGAGGAGGAGGATGAGGAGGAGGAGGAGGAGCCACGCATGGCCCGAGTCACGGCCCCCTCCTGGTCCAGAAAATACATCACCCCAACCCAAACTCTTGAGCCCTGGCGGGCCCTTGCCCGAGCCGTCGGAGTAGGCCCAGCCGCTGACCAGGGGCGGGTTGTCAAAACTGGGGTTGAGCTCCTCCTGGGCGGGCGTGCAGTCTAGGAAGGGATCTTCCAAGGGGTGCTCGACGATACCACGCGAGAAGAGAGGAGAGTCCGAGGAGGAGGTCTCAGCTCGATGCACGATCCCTTGGAGATTCTCCACCTCGGCTGTTTCTGCCCGAGCGGCTCCCTGACGAGGACAACGGCACATGCGGTGGTGCTGGCAGCCCACCTCGAAACCACACGCCTGGCAGGACCTGTCGTCCCCAAAGCCCGCCCGCCAGACTTTTTCTTGGGCCCAAAAATCGCGCCCGAGGTTTGTGAGGATAGCCGATCTCCTCTGCGTCGATCGGTTAGCCCTGCGGCGGAGGAGAGCCCTGACGGGCTCCAGAAAGGGCCGGGCAATCCCAGGGGTTCTGGCGGCGGCCCAGGCCGAAAGCTCGACAACCTCAGGCCGGGCAAACATCAGCTTTTTGAGACCGGTGGGAGCGACGCGGCGAAGGTCCCAGCGCTCCCCCAGGTGGCCCCGGAAAACCGAGAACGATCACCAGCCTCGAACCTATCCCTATCCCTAAGATTGACACGCTAAAAGGAGATGACAATCTTAGGGATACACCCTCAGAAACTGAGGAAATCCCTAAGATCGCCATCGTGATGAGGCGATGCCCAACATAGGGATAGGGATATGTTCCAGGCTGGTAAAACGAGGGCCCACTCCACGACATACGACGGAGAGTGGCAAGCACGGCAGGCGCAGGACCTCTCATACTTCTGCAGAGGCTGCGGCCAGGCCTCGCCCGCGCGTGGCCGCGCCCGAGGCCCGCCTCCACGCCTGAGGCATCAGCTCCTCGCGGCGGCCTCCCCACGCAGCCGACGCCCACTTGACCAGGGTAGGGGGCCACATGCGAACCCTACCCCTACCCCCCAAGATTTCTGAGGGGGAGGGTGGGGTTCACTTCGTTCGGGAGCTTCCGAGCGAAGTGAACCCCACCCTCCCCCTCAGAAATTGTGGGGGGTAGGGGTAGGGTTCGCATGTGGCCCCCTACAGGGGCCGCGTGCAGGCATCCACCAGGGGGTCGCATTGGAGGGTCCAGAGCCGAAGGGCCCGATCCTCACCGGCCGGGTTCCCCCCAGGAGCCCCAGCCATGAGGATTCGGGCCCAGCCGACTGGAGAGGGGTCCAGGCCCAGACACGCAGCGCCGTGCAGAGCCGACGGCATGGACCCCATTCGAGCGACCTTAGATGGCCTGGCCCCCTGCTTGGCTAGACGACTGAGCCTGAGCTTCCGACGGCGGGCGCTGGCCGGCCTCTCGTCGAAACTGCGCCTGGCGTGGATCGGGGCGCCTCCAGCCGAATCCACCCCCAGCTGGGAGCTGTGACCCTGGACGTTGCGGCCAAGACTTTGGGCCCACCCTCGAACTCGGACCCTGAGAGGAGCGCTGGCCGCCGGGATAAAGCCTCTCCCTGGAGGGCCACCTGGCCTGGTCCTGGAAACGGGGATACCCCTGGCCTCCATGGCCTCGACATATTGGGTGATACCATCATACAGCTGGACCGAAACTGATTCCTCCGAGCCTCTAGCCTGAAGGCTGAGGTCGTCAACATACAGCTTAAGAGGGTCGGACACACGCGAGACAACGAGTCCGTGACCGTGAGCATGGCTAGCTTCAGACAGCGAGTCCCCCCCGTACTCCCCGCCACCACCGCCGAGAAGGTGACCACAGTGTGGATAGAGATAACTCCCCGAAGGGCCACTAAACGCTCACTAGTGTAAATAGAGATCAGGAGTTTCAAAAGCTGGGGCGGGAAGCCGTGCTTGGGCGCCTCTCGGCCCACATGAGGTACACGCTGCAATGTTCGACCGCTTTGAGGAGATCCCGAACTCCCGTGCCCGACGTCTCGCCGGGAGGGGCTCCCTCGTATCAACCAGCATTTGCTGCCGCATCGCTTCTTCGGAGCCGCCCTCCGGGGCAGCGAAATCGTTAGTCACGACGAATCGATCGCTCCCAATCGAAAAAGAAGCTTGCGTGGGCTCGCTCGACCAGCCTCGCGCTCGCGGTGAGCAGGCCGATGGGCCTCGTGCCCCCCGACGGTTTGGACGGCAGGCACCGTAAAACACGTGCCGCAGCTGGGGGGGCCAGCGCGCCGTGCGGGAGACGATGGGCCACAAGAGCGGCCAGGAGTTCGAGGCCCCCGTCACTCGGGAACCTCGGCATCGCTGGGACGTGTGCATTTTTTCTCGGCGAGGACCATCGAGGACCATCCTGGACCCTCGAGCAGCAAAAAAAACACGCGCACGAAACCGACAAATGCACAGGAAATGGACGTCCGAGCGACGGCAGGGAACCCCCACCACCTCGGATGCCAGTTGTCCACCCCCAGCTCCCGTGTGCTCGGGGACGGCTCGGCAAAGCTTTCGAATCTCGTCGGGGGTGGGGCGGGCCAGGCCGTGGGGGAATTCCACCCGTTCCCATGGCCAGTCGATCTCGCCGCGGCTCTCGGCGCCGTGGGAGGCCCAGAGGTCGATCCAGTCGAGGGCCGCGGCGTCCACGGCGACCTGGGGGTCGGACATGTCCAGGTTGGTGTGGCCCCTGGCTCCGAGGGTGGGGTGGGCGCTGTGCTTCCACTTGGGCATGCGGTGGATGAGGCCACCGCCCCCCGCAGAGCCATCGCGCAGCCTCTCACGCCACGCCTTGGCCCGCTGGTTCTTCAGGCCCTGCTCGATCTCGAAGGCCTGAGCTGCGGCCCCGCGCTGCAAGGCCATGGCCCGAGAAGCGTCGTCCCGCAGGGCCTCCTCCGTCCACCGCAGGGCCGCGAGGGTCAGGAGCTCCTGCTGGACTGGGCCTGCCTCGCCGTTGCCCAGGGCCGCGCACCAGCGAGCCGCGCCATGGGCGAGGCGCCGCTGCAGCCTGCGAGCCAGCGGCTCGCCGAGGGCGCCCACGGGCCCTGCTGGCGCGCCGCGCCCGCGAGCAGGACCAGCTCCCCTGCTCTGGCCGCCGCCCAGCGCCATCCGCCTGGGGAAGTCGCCGCGGCCGACGAAGTCGTCCGAGGAGGAGGAGGAGGAGGAGGAGGAGGAGGAGGAGGAGGAGGAGGAGGAGGAGGAGGAGGAGGAGGAGGAGGAGGAGTCCCCGACAGGTCGAAGGCGCCCTGCAAATCAGCCTCCGCCACAGCCGAGAAACCGCGCCAGAGGCCCTCCAGCTCGTCATCGCCGTGCTGCGCGTCGGGGTCGAGCCGTGGCCAGTCGGGCGGCTCCCGACGGTAGCCCACAGGCAGCCGCCCGGGGAAGGCCCTCGGCTCGACCAGCCGCCAGCCCGTCATGATGCGCAAGGGCTGGCTGGTCCCCAAGCTGACGGGGCTGTGGGGGTAGGTCGACGCATCCATCGCCTGCGCGCGGCCGAAGGCGTGGGCGATGCGCGTGTCCACCACGAAGAAGTCGATGGTACGGCCCCCGCCCCTGCCCTGGCAAGTGACCGCCTCAGGCGCGAAGACGATGCCCCCGACGTCGCCGCACCGGTCGCCCGCCTGCAACGTGTCAGGCGTGTTGTTGAAGTCCGTCTGCAGGACTCACGGAATGTCGTAGGCCCTGACCAGCTCCCCGATGGCTTCGAGGATAGGGAGGTTACGGATGGTCCACCCCTCGTTGACCCAGAAATAGGCGGTGACCAGCATGAGGCCGCCCTTCAGGAACCCTGCAGTCCAGGCCGCTGCCACGCCCTGGCGAGCCTGGAGGTGAGAAGTCATAGGTCGTGGCCCCGTCCAGGTAGGTGAGGCCCAGGCAGCGGGGCGCCACGAAGCCCACCCCCGCAGTGCGGCCGCCTCCAGGGCCCGTCGCCGAGTCGGTGAGCCCTACCGTGAGGTGTCTGCTGAAGCAAGCTGCACTGACCTCGCCCACGTAGTCGTGCGAGATCTTATGCTCCTGGATGAACAAGGTGGTGTTCCGCCCCAGCGGCGCCTCATCGGTGTAGTCCACGATGGAGGTCCAAGCGTTTCCATTCAGGCCTCGAAGCTGCATGCCAGGCTTGTACCTGGCCCCCTTGCCCCGCGCCGATGACGCCCTAGAGCTCGAAGACGCCCCGCACCCTCCAGGGGAATGCACACCCCTGGCCAAGGGTGCTGTACACGCGGTAGCTGGAGGCTGTGAAGGCGCCTCCGCAGCAGCAGCAGCAGCAGCAGCAGCACGCGACGGAACCGCGGCAGAACGGGCCGAGGCCGACGGCGCCGACCGGGGAGTGGATGTGCATGGGCCGTCACCCACTTCGGCGGCCTCTGCGGGCTGCGAGGGGCGGCCACTGGCGGACGGTGGCGACGAGCTGGCATGATGGGTGCCACGCCTGCTGTCCAAGATCTCCGTCTCGCGCATCATGGCCTCGGCGTGCCGAGCGAGCTCCTCGTCCCACTCGTGAGGGAAGTCCTGCGGAAGAGAGCGAAGCCACCCCCAATGCCGTCGCCGTGCCGCTCGTCGCTGTCGGAACACGCGGAGGCAGATCTCGATCGCCATGTCGACTAAGGCCGTGGCGTGGTCGCCGTGGCCGTCCTTCTCGGCCCGCTCGTCAACCAGGTGCCGAAACACAGGATGAGCGAGATAGTTGGAGACGTACGGCACGCAGTACCTCCTCCAATGCATAGAATCCATCTCGTCGTCTGAGGTGTGCGGGTGCTCTAGCCAGTGGCCTGTGTAGCCTCTCGGCGCCCTCTCCCATCCCCACTTGCGCTGCGGCGCCTCGCGTCGTTCAGGATCCTGGTCCTTGGTCATGGGCTGCGGCCCCAAGTCTGGCGAGGGAGGAGCGGCGTCGCGCTCCCAAGGCGGCAGCAGACTCTGGCGTAGCCGGTGTGCCGCTAGCTGCGCCGCGCCGCGGGGGCCGTCCTCCACCTGGGAGCCCTGCTCGCCGCTGGGGAGGTGGACCGCGTTGCCCTCGACCACGGTGACGACCTTGGAGCGCCTGGCCCGCGAAGCTCCCGAGGCCGATGGTGCCGTCGTAGAAGGAGTCGACGTGGGCGGCCCCGCGGAACGGCGCCCGCGCCCCCGCCGAAGACCGCGGCGAGCAAGACGCTTCGCAGCGAAGCCACCACTGTGCCAGGGGGGGAGCTCCAACCCGAGGGAGGCGCCCGGGCTCTGTGGGGCCTGGGAGGCCTCGGACCTTGGCAGGGGAGCCCCCTGGGGGCCCAGCCGCTCGCTCCAGGATCCTGGCCCTGGCACCGGCGTCCAAGGGAGGCCTTGCCGAAGGCCGTGGGCCCCCCCCCAGCGGCGGAGCCGCTTGCGCCTGACCCAGGAGGGTCCCCAGCGCCACCGCGAGCCTGACCAGGCGCGCCAGGCGTGGGGGGAGGCCCGCCCTTGCCCCGGGTTGGAGCTGCCGCTGCCCCTCCTCCTTTGCCCTTGGCCGCCGCCACCTCCGCGCCGTGCTCCTCGGACGCGGCGGAGCGGGGGCGCTTGGACTTGGGGCGGTCGCGCATCTGCCTGAGGTCCGCGCGCGTGGTTTTGATGGATTCGGCGGCGGGGCCGAAGTGCTTCTGGGCCTCCGACTGCAGCTGGCCGACGAAGGAGGTGACCTGCTGCCCGAACTGCTTCTTCTCCTCCTCAGAGATGTCGAGCCCCTCGAGATCGAACATCGCCCCTGCCTGGACCTCCCAAGACCTCCACCTCCTCGGAGAGCAGCTTGGAGAGGTCGAGGGCCGCCCCCTGCTTGGCCACGGGCGGCTCCGCGGCCTCAGCAGGCGCCGCCGCGATTGGGGCAGCCTTGGCGTAGGCCGCCTCGGCGTCGGCCTCGGCGACCTCGAGGATGGCCTCCTCCTGCTCGCGCCGCTTGCACTCCAGCCAGTCCTCAGCGTCCTTGACCGCCTGGAGGGAGCGCTTGAGGGCCGCCTCGGCGCGCTGCGCCCAGGCCCGCGCCTGGTTGAGCGCCACGTCGGGGTGCTGCTCGGGCGGAGGCGGCACCAGCGTGAGGGCCAGCTGGTCGACCTGGGCGACGGTGGCGCGATCAGCGTCCGCCGGAAGGGTGGCCCGCAGCTGCCGCAAGAGTTCCTCCTGCGTGGGCAGCGCGTCCTCGGCACCCTTGCCACGGGGACGGCTGTGGCCACGCTCGCTGGCTCCGCCTGGGCCCCAGGCCCCCGAAGGCGGGCGCTCCTGCGACCGAGCTGGCTGCAAGGCCCGCCCGCAGCTGCGGCAAGCCGTGTTCTTCCTCCAGTTCCACTTGTAGCCACACGAGCGACACTTGGCGTATTGCTGCTTCTGGCCTCCAGACTGCTCACCCCTGTTTCCATTGTTACCCATGCGCAATGCCGAAGGAGAGAGCCTGCCCCGCCAGGAGCGAACGATGGTGTGGCTCCGCCAGGAGCTCACGAAGCTGGATCGAGACAGCCAGGCCTAGGGAAGGGGCTGCCCTTCCACCTCGGCCTCGAGTCTCTGGAATCGGGACCCACGGGAGGTAAGCTCCGTGAGACTTGAGCCAAAACGGCTTGAGCCAAAATGGCTACGGGGGAGGAGGGAGGAGGAGGGAGGAGGAGGAGGAGGGAGAAGGACGAGCAGGGAGGAGGGAGGAGGATGGAGGGAGGAGAGAGGATCCCTGGCCCCCTCTGCCCCCAGCGCCCCGCGAGGCCGCCCCCGCCCACCACCGCGGCCCCGAGGCGCCTCCCACTGCGGGCTCGCCGCCGCCGCTGGTCGCCCCCGTCCTCCTCCTCCTCCTCCTCCTCCTCCGCCTCATCCTCCTCCTCTTCCTCCTCCTCCTTTTTCCTTCCCCTCCGCCTCTCTCCTCCCCCTCCTCCTCCTCCTCCTCCTCCTTCTCCTCCTCCCTCCTCCTCCTCTCCATCTCCTCCTCCTCCTCCACCTCCTCCCCCTCACTCCCCCTCCTTCTTCTCCTCTCCTCCTCCACCTCCTCGTCCTCCCCCTCGTCCTCCTCCTCCTCCTCCTCCTCCTCCTCCTCCTCCGCCTCCTCCCTCCGCCATCCTCCTCCTCACTTGCATCATCCATCTCATACTCCTCCTCCTCTCCTCCTCCTCCTTCTCCTCCTGCACTCCTCCTCTCCTTCCTCCTCCTCTCCTCCTCCTCCTCCGCCCTCTCATCCTCCAACCTCTCCTCTGCTCCTCATCCTCCTCCTCCTCCTCCTCCTCCTCCACCTCTCCTGCCACCTCCTCCTCCACCTCCTCCTCCTCGTCTCCTTCCTCCCCCCCCACACCTCCTCCTCCTCCTCCTCCTTCTCCTCCTTATCCTTCCCCCCTGTCCTCCTCCTCCTCCGCCTCCTCCTCATCCTCCCCCTCCTTGTTGACGTTGGTCGGACCTGAAGAGCAAGCTTGTGGCGTCTAGAAAATCAGTGCTAGGTCTCAACGAGCAGAGTCGCCGACTGAGGCCTTGACAAACAAATGAATGCAGCCGCCAGTGCGTATGAGGATGTGCGAAGAGCTGCGGTAAAAGCGTGTGGCTCTTGGGGGCTAAGAGTAGCTTGACGATCCGAAGATTCCGCGCGGGCCTCCGAAAGTCTGAGTACTCGTGCCGTTTCTGGCAGTATCCTCTGCCTCATGGGGGGCCCCGCGGCGGCTGCCTGGCGAGCTGACGCCAGAGGTTTCTCTCTCTCTCTCTATCGTGGCGCTCTCGCGTCCCGAGGCCTGTCTTCCGGAGGAGGGGCGCGGAACATGCAGCTGGCACTCGGCGGCGAGTCCCAGGGGGGGAAGTGAGAGGGAAGTCAGGCAGCCCAGAAACGCGCAAGAAGACAGCTGTTGCTTCACAGCGCGGATCCCTGGAGGTCTGGACCCGTCCCCTGACGGCCCCGGGGCCCAGCGAGCGCCTCCAGAGGCTGGACACGGCCCAGAAGCTGCCGTCGTGGTTGTGCCGCGACGGGAGGGTGTCTGGGCTCGAACATATATGTCGGCGGCGCGCCCTGGGGGGGCAGTGGGAGGGGAAAGGCCTTCGCAGAAGGCGGCGGAGCTTCTCAGCAGCCCTCTGGCCGAGAAGCCGGCACGGACAGCTCCGCAGAAGGCCAGGGGCCTTCCGAGCCTGCTGAGAAGGCCCACTCCCTCTGACTTCCCCCCCCGGGCTCGCCGCCGAGGCACCGTGGGCGGGCGGCCCTCGACCTGCACCTTCCGTGCTTTTCACGGGGAAGGTGCCGCCGCTGCGGCCTCGGCGGTGGCCGCCGCTGCGGCCGCAGCGGCGGCCGCGGCATCGCGGCAACTGCCCTGCGTAGAGGTGCGGGAGGCACAGGTCGAGGGGGGGAGTGGCATCAGGTCCGCCTGGCCCCAGCCGACGGGCCCGGTGCAGCCCTGGAGGGTTCAGGGCATCCCGCTGAGGCAGCATCAAGAGAGGAACAACTACCCCGACCGGACAATTGGCGTTTACTAAACGGCCTTGGGCGTTTACTAAACAGCCCTGCCCGATTCCTTCAGTGGGGGCGTTTAGCAAACGGCCTCGCTTGTCGGGGAGCTCACATGGGAGACACCCGTTCGAATCGCTCGACTCGCTGTCGCTGTCGCTGTCGTCCGGAGAGTTGCTGTTAGGAAGCAGAGCCGCGAACTCCTCGGGGGAGTATTCGTCGTATTGCTTTGGCTGCTCCCCTCCATCCTGATTCCCATCGCCCTGCGAGTCCCACGACCACCCGGGACCCCAAGAGTCCTGATCCCAGGCCTGTTCGTAAGAATGGCTTCTTTTCGCTAAGCGAGTTTTCTTGTTGAATCTGCACTCTGACGTCCAATGGTTCCTCACCCTGCACATGTCACACCACTTGTCCGCGTTCTGGCTCCATTCACTTTTGCCTCCACTGCTCGACTGGTCCCTACCGTTGCCTCCAGGGCTCGCTGGGTCTGTGCCTTTTCCTCTCCGCTCGTTCTGGTACAGTCGGGGCCCTGAAGAAGGAACGCTTTTCGTTGGGGAGGGGCTCCGCGTTCCTTAATTGTTTCGCAGCTTGCCTTGGGTTTTCCTTTTGTTTTCGATAGGAAATCGAAGGTTAACTTATGGAAAAAAGGGGCCTCGTTCCTTATTTAGGGTTCCTTAGGTCAACGCCCCCACTGTACCAACCCTGGGCCTGGGTGGAGGAACCCTGTCCTCGCCACGAGGATGACGGGCATCCACGGCCAGGCCCCGCTCCTTGGGGGGAAAATCCCTTCGGCGTGCCCTTGGATGTGCCTTTGGGGAATCCTTTGGTTCGATGCTCGTTTCGGGGACCTTCCTGGGGCCCACCTGATGGATCTGTTCGACTCAGGTTCGACTCAAGTTACACTCAGGCTTGACACAGACTCGACTCAGATTCGACTCAGGTTCGACTCAGGTTCTACTTAGGTTCGACGCAGCTTCGACGCACGAGTGGAGAGAGTGGCTCCAGGAAGGTCCCCAGAATGAGCATCTAACTTTGGGAGAGCCCCTAGTGTCACCTTTCGGGGGTCCTCGCGGAGAACCTTTCGGGGTACCTTTCGGAGAGCCCTTCAAAGCATCTGCTTCCATGGGCTTGGGGCCGTTCTCTGTTCTGCCGTATGTTTTTTTCCAAACGACGTTTCCTTCCGACGTGTTGGTGTATCTCACGTTTGAGGTCTTCGTACATTTCGCATAAATGGCCATTCAATTCAAAATGTGTTTTCATTGGTTCCGGGATCGTCTTCATGACCACGCTAACTATGACATCATTTGCTAGCTCGTCTGGGGAAGCTAGATCATCGCATTCTTTTATGAGCAAGAACCTCTGGGAGGGAGGCGCCCGCGAAACTAAACTCCGTGGCTGCATTCAGAACTCTTCGTTTCGTATTTTTGCCGTCGTGTTCAGATCTGATGGACACCCTACGCCACATCACAAGACCGTTCCCTTCCTCTATCTTCATACATATTTTCGTCATCTCTCCGTACACAACGCTTTTTAGAATGTAGGCAAGGTTCGCATAATGTTGTGTTACATCTTCTTTTGTAGCTGCTAATGTGATTGGGTTCGAATGTTCTCGTGCACGTTCCATGTTCTGCAACATCACTTGACTAACAGCTCCACAATAATATTCGAAACGATAACACCAATCGCCCCACTCACCTTCATCTCCGGCGAAATCTTTGAGACCTCGTCCTAAGAATTTCGGGTCAATCATTGATGCCATTTTCCTT
>CAUYUJ010003066.1:2500-10000 GCA_963575745.1 Prorocentrum cordatum | reverse complement strand
GAGGAGGGAGAGCAGGAGGAGGGAGGAGGAGGAGGAGGAGGTGGAGGAGGAGGAGGAGGAGGAGGAGGAGGAGGAGGGAGGAGGAGGAGGAGGAGGAGGGCCTCGCTCGCCGCCGATGGGCGGCGCAGGCCTCCTCCCTCTGTGGGTTTTGGGGCGCGGGCCCGCCCCGTCGCCCGAGAGCCCGGCGCTGCCCCCCCGAGCGGTGCGACCAACCGACGGCCGCTTCAGCGCCCGACGTCGGTGTTAGATCGGGCCTGCCCCTCTACAGGAAGAATAGTCAGGAGGACAGAGGAGGAGGAGGAGGAGGAGGAGGAGGAGGAGGAGGAGGTGAGTGGGAGGAGGAGGAGGAGGAGGGGGAGGAGGAGGAGGAGGAGGAGGAGGAGGAGGAGGAGGAGAAGGAGGAGGAGAGGGGGAGGAGGAGGAGGAGGAGGAGGAGGAGGGCCTTCTCACTACCCCCCCTCGCTCGCCGTTGCCCACGTGATGTTGGGGCGCGGGCGAGCCTGGCCTCTCCCGCCCCGTCGCTCGAGCCCGGCGCTGCCCCCCCGAGCGGTGCGACCGACGGCCGCCTAAGCGCCCGACATCGGTGCCGAATCGGGCCTGCCCCTCTTCGGGGGCGGAAAAGAGGGGGGTGATGACTAGGGGGGGTGGATATCATGGCGGGGGCCATGATATTTCCCCAGATTTCTTTTTTCATTTTTGTTTTTTGTTTTTTTCAGTTTTTCGCCCAACATCCGCCTGGAGGGGGACAGGCCCGACTTAAATCTATGATGTACTCTGCGTGGCTGCTTTCCCTGGCGGCCGTCCTGGGTGTCCCATCCCCTGCTTCGGCCATTCATCTCATAGAGGTCGGGGGCGGCAAAGAGGGGGGTGATGACTGGTGGGGGGGGGGATATCATGGCGGGGGCCATGACGTTTCCCAGATTTCATGGCGCCTCTTCTTATCTAATTGCGTCCCTGGCCCCCCCCGTTGGGCCGCGCACATGCCGCCGGTCATGATTTGCACCCCCCCCTCTTGGACACCCCCCTCTTGGCCGCTCCCGACCTCTACAGGAAGAATTGCTAAATATGTCCAAACATAGTCAGGGGACTATCGTTTAACACCATGCTTGTTTGTATTTTAGCCCAAACTAGTCAGGAAGAATCGTTCAAACATGTCCAAACATTGTCAGGGGACTATTGTTTAAAACCATGTGTTTTTGTTGAGTTTAGTTTTTCCTCGAAAATGGGCCTGTCCCTCTACAGGAAGAATAGTTAAACATGTCCAAAAATAATCAGGGGACTATCGGTTAAAACCATTTTTTCAAATTAGTTTTTCCTCGAAGCTCGGCCTGTCGGGCCCGCCCCTCTCTACAGGAAGGATAGCTTCAGGAGGGGAAAAAACACAGACACAATTCATCGCCGATTCCCAGGAATATATATATATATGTGGGAAGATAAGGGAAGTGGGGGGGAAGACAAGAACCCCGAACATATGGGAAACTATGGGGGAGTCTTTTTAGTTGTGTGTATTTATTTGTGTGTCCCAGGGCCCCTTTATAGTTAACGATGTAGAACAATAGCCAGGGGACTATTGTGTAAAACCATGCTTTCTCTGACTTTAGTTGTTCCTCGCAAATCGGCCTGTCGGGGGGACAGGCCCGACCCAACATCAGTGGCGTGTGGCGCTCGCCCCGGGGCAGGCCACGAGGAGCAGCAGGCAGGGTCCAGGCGGACGGCGGGTGATCGTTTGGCGGCGAGCCCATGGGGGGGAGGCGAGCAGGGGCGGGCCCTCTCAGAAGGCTCGGACGTCCTCCGCGGCCTTCCGGCAGGGTTTCCAAGCGCTCCCCGAAGAGGCACCGAGGACTTCTCAGCAGGCGCGAGGGCTTCTGAGGTGTCCCGCCGCCCTCTGAGAAGGCCTTCTCCTTCTCACTCCACTCCCCCCCCCTTCGCTTGCCGCCCAATGACGAGAAAGAAAGCGGATGAAGATGAGGAGGAGGAGGAGGAGGAGGAGGAGGAGGAGGAGGAGGAGGAGGCGGCGGAGGTGGAGTCAGAAGAGGGCGGTGGAAGACGAGGGAGGAGGATCTCAGGGATGGCCCCCCTCTGTCGCCCAGAAGGCGGTTACCAGGGCGCTGATTGCCCTGAGGCTAGACATGTACGCGGCGCAGTTCCAGGACAACGTCGCTCGTCGTCGTCGTCGTTGTCGTCGCCGTCGCCGTCGCCGTCGTCCTCGCCGTCGTCGTCGTCGTCGTCGTCGTCGTCGTCGCCGTCATCGTCGTCGTCGCCGTCATCGTCGTCGTGGTCGTGGTCGTGGTCGTGGTCGTGGTCGTGATCGTGGTCGTCGTCGTCGTCGTCGTCGTCTTCGCCCTCGTCGTCGTCGTCGTCGCCGTGATCGTCGTCGTCGTCGTGGTCGTGGTCGTGGTCGTCGCCCTCGTCGGCGTCGTCGTCGTCGTCGTCGTCGTCAGTTAAAGGAGGCCGACCCGACCGGGACCCGACCGGGCCGCCCGCTTTCGTGCCCGCCCGCCCGACCCGACGGCCCCGCTCAGGGCCCGCCCAGCGAGAGCCAGAGTCAACCGAGTTGGGGTCCGAGCTCGCCAGATTGTGTGGAGGAGGAGGAGGAGGAGGAGGATAACGCCAAAGCTTCACGCTCAGGTTGGTCCTAACGTAAGAGGAGGAGGCGGAGGAGGAGGAGGCGGAGGAGGAGGTTGAGGAGGAGGAGGAAGAGGAGGATAACGCCAAAGCTTCACGCTCAGGTTGGTCTAACGTCTAACGTAAGAGGAGGAGGAGCAGGCGGAGGAGGAGAAGGAGGAGGAGCGGGAGGAGGAGGAGAGGAGGAGATGGAGGAGGAGGAAAAAGAGGATGATACGCCACAGCTTCACGCTCAGGTTGGTCTAACGTAAGAGGAGGTGGATGCGGCGGAGGAGGAGGAGGCGGATGGGGTGGAGGCGGAGGAGGGGGAGGAGGAGGAGGCGGAGGGGTGGAGGAGGAGGAGGAGGGGAGGCGGAGGAGGCGGAGGAGGAGGAGGAGGAGGGCGGCGAGCGAGGAGGAGGATGGAGGAGGATGGAGGAGGAGGAGGAGGAGGAGGAGGATGAGGGAGGAGGAGGAGGAGGGGGAGGAGGGAGGAGGAAGGAGGAGGAGGGAGGAGGAGGGAGGTGGAGGGGGAAGGAGGACAGGGAGAGGCAACCGGAGGATGAGAGAGGAGGAGAGCGATCATCGTTCATTTGCCGTGCCTGATGGTGTGACGCTGGATGTCACGGCAGGTGACTACGACGCCAATCCGTTGCAAATTACTCCAGATTTCGTAATAAAAGGGAGGGGGTCTCATTTCGGGGGGGGTCTTTTCCAAGCTATCTTGGAGGGCCTGGGGGGGTCTGGGGACGATGTTTTGGAGGGTTCTTCCACGGGGGGGGGTCTGAAATGGCTTGTCTTGGAGGGTCCAGACCCCCTCCCTTTTATTACGAAATCTGGAGTACTCTTGAGGAGTTTTGCCCTGAGCCGCGTCGCGTTCAGACAGGCGACGACGTGATGGCCCTGTGAGGCCGACGTCCATGCGCTGGTTGAGCCCACGGACGATTCCCTCCCAATCGAGAATGACAGTGAGGGCCACAGGGTTTGAGGATTATCCCCTGGAGGTGCTCCTTTCA
This sequence comes from Prorocentrum cordatum, assembly GCA_963575745.1. Taxonomy (NCBI): domain Eukaryota; class Dinophyceae; order Prorocentrales; family Prorocentraceae; genus Prorocentrum; species Prorocentrum cordatum. The sequence goes on along the minus strand of CAUYUJ010003066.1, from coordinate 6,380 downwards.
TGACGCGTGCGGGCCCGCCTGGCTCTCATGGAACTTATAGAGGACGGCATCACGCTTGGGAGCGATTTGCGTTGTTCAGCCACGCGCAGATGGGGTGGGGGGAGGGGGGAGGACTTCTTAGAAGCACCCCTGCTTCTTAGAAGGCGTGGGCCTTGTCTGTAGATGCAGGGCCAGCGCCCTTTAATAAGAAGCAGCCTCTTTCTAAGAAGCCCTCCCATCTCCCTCCACTCCCTTGTGCGCGCCGCCAAGTTGTGGCAAGCCCAAGTCTGATAACGACATCTCTGCGGACACCGACCACATGGTCGAAATTGTTCAGGGACCGGTGATGCCACGGCGATGCGGGGACTGGATTCGCAGCTGAAGCGTCGGTTGCATTGGGCTGCCAACTTCGTCGAGGCGGTCGATCACGGCGTGGTCAAAGGTTCACCACTGCCCGTGAGGTCGCCTTCCAGGCCCTCCAACAGACAGCGGAGCGGCACATGGTAACAAGGTCTCCGCCAGAGTTCAACGCCGAGATCGATCACATCGACAAGCTCATAACCACGACTATCAACGACGCAGCGGGAGATCCACGAAGCGTCGGCTACATGTCATCCATTGTGACGGTCGAGCGCCCAGAAGGGCCAGCGGAAGTCCGAAAGACAGACATTCATCAGCAGCACCCCCGCCTTTGCCACTCTCATGTTTGCTTCTGCTTCCCCTCTCCACGGTGCAGCTATTCTGTATCAAATCATTTAGGCGCGATGTCTTTGCAGCGCGTCCACGCCGGTAACGATCTAAGCTTCTGCATCGCGTCACATGGCCGCTGTGGAACTCAAGCCTTTGCGCATCGCGCAGGCAGGTCGTGTTGCCGCTGTCTCAACGTGCCAGGCAAGTAAATCCATCATGCTCGAGGTGTGCGTATGCATCCCGCAACACTGCGGCACGTTCGATGGCCGCAAGACAGGTGCATGCTTCGTCTTGGAAACTAAGCTGGCGGACGCCACTCTTGACAAAACCCATTTTTTAAGTTTCTGCGGGGGCATGGGCACCAACACGGGATGTGAGCGGCCAGGAGAGGAATATTCGCGTTGAATGTTCATGGTCATGCAGGGGACATGTCGAAGGAGTTTGTTGGCTTTTGTTCTCGTCCAGCACGGTCTGTTATCGAAGGTCATGGCACCAGGCATCGCGAAGCTCTTGGACATCGCAGCACATACCAGTGCGGATGAGCCCGTTACCATAGCAGTCTCGCTTAATGGGCTATTTACAGCCTTCTCGCCGGACACCTGGCTTCTGAAGAGACGGAATAATCACAAGAAGCACGTTGCCGCTGCATTCGACTCGTTGATGTGTCCACCGGGTGCCTTCCTCTCTACAGTTCGGTAACGAAATCATCAGCCTCTCGATAAATGACCCGGAGAAAAAACCCAATCAGATTTTTGTTGGGGTTATGGGGTCGTAGGGCTATAAAGCTATAAGGTTATGATGCTATAGGGCTATTGGGCTATTGGGCTATAAGGGCTATAGGGATAAATTGCGATCAGGTTCAGTAGCCACCCACGCGCTCCACGCTCACGCCCGCGGGCTCCCTCGACCGCCCACGCTCGGGACGATCCTGGGCGTTCGAACGAGAGTCCGGGCCGCCAGAACGCCTCTCTGGGCGGACGCGGAGGCCCGCCCGAGGGCTCGGTTGACTCTCTCCCTCCCTCCCTCCCCTTCTCCCCTCTCCTCCCTTCTTTCTCCCTCTCCTCTCCCCTTTCTCCCTCCTTTCTCCCTCTCCTCTCTTCTCCTCTCCTCTCTCCTCTCCCCATCCTCCCCCCTTGCTCCCTGCCCCTGACGAGCGGGAGGATGGCAGGCAGGGAGGAGGCGGAGGAAGCGAGGGCTCCGAACGAGCCCTGGGGCCACACCTGGACGTTCAGACCACCCGAGGCCCGATGCTGTCGGGAGCCTTGGCTCAGCGTGTCGCGCTGCCGGTCCTGGCCCACCACGCCGCGGCGCGACTCGCCTAGCCGCGTCCTGGCTGCCAAGCGTCAGCGCAGCGAGCCTTCCCAGCCTCTCCCGCCCCGCGGACCCGCGGAACGTAGCGACACGCTATCAGCTTGTACGAGATATCGTGTCTCTCGGGCCGACGTGTTTCTTGGGCGCCGCCTCGACCCGCCGAGCAAACATGCCGACCGTACGGCCTCCCATGATCTGAGGGGGGGCCGCGGTGGTATGCATGGCCAATCCAGTATTGGAGTTCCACCAGCTTCCAGACCCTGGATTCCTTATCCAACGTTTCCTTATCCAATGTTATGATGTTCCAGGGCAGGAGGACCAGCGGCAGCCAAGGGCACACGGCCTCACGGAGGACCAGGGCAGCCAAGGGGACGGCGGTGCCGATCCCGAGATTGGGCAGCAGTGCATCGCGCTCGATGACGAGGAGCTGCTGCAGGAGGACTGCCTGGCAGAGAAGCTGGTCTGGACGGCCTCGGCCCACATGCTTCTGCTGGTTTCTGCAGAGGCCACGGGCCAGCAGCCGTTCGTACGGCGGCGTGCGCGCCTGGATCGAGAGCGCCGCGACCGTGACGTCGCCCAGCTCTGCGCCTCGTTCATGGAGATGATCGGGCGGTGAGCGGGCGCCGCTGGACCCCGCGGGACCCCGCGCTGGTCCCGCGGCTTTGAATGCGTGCATGAAGCCGCCGTGCTCGCGCGGCGCCTACACAGATAAACAAAACAAATGTTTTGATGTTCCAACATGCTTCAGCCTTGACCACCAGACAGAATATCGAGCACCAACAATATACCGAAGCTCGAAGCCTTTCACGTGTTGGGCCCTGGGAGACGCTCGTCCGACATTCTTTCGACACTGTTTCGACACTTTTCCAGGTGCTCGAAATTATTTCTGGGATGTGGTCCTTACGTACGATCGGGGACAAGATGAATCCAATGTCGCCAGCTGCTTAGGGTCCTCTCGCGAGTGTACGCTGGGCTGCCCAGAGAGCAACACCGTGGCAGCGCACGGCCTCGAGGCAAGACGAGACAGCATTCTTCCTCTGTGTGGGGGGCGTGCCGTACGCAGGGCCGCGGTGCTGTGTGCGTGGTGAACCACGACCTCCATCCTGGTAGCCATCACGCATGCGATAACACTTTCTTGGTATTTGGCGTCATGCCGTCGTGAAAACAGTGCTCTCTCTCACCGTGCGGCCTTCCCTGATGCGCATCGTCCAGGGCCGCCCCGTGCACTGGTCGGCCCGGGCCCCGCGAGCCCCGCAGACGGGCTCGCGGGATGTGGCCCTCGGCAGCGTCTGGCAGCGTTCGGCGGCGGGCCGGCCAGGGCGTCATCGTTGTCGTCTTCGTCGTCCTCGTCGCTGTTGTTGAATTCTGATTTCTGAAGAATAAGTATTGTTGATCCTCCCCACCGGTGCATACTGTTTTTTCTCAATCAAAGTGTGCCCCTCGACGCTCGCACCTTGTTTTTTGATAGGGAAAGTCTTGATGCTCAAACTGGGCCCCTGGCCCCCGGGTTACAACAACAGCGGCTCCCGCCTGAGACTTCCCTACAATTTAGCCAGGACCCCCGCTCCCGCCCGAGACTTCCTCGCATTTTATTCAGGCATCGCGCTCTCGCTTCGGACTTCCTTACACAATCTATTCAGGAATCGCTCTCCCGGCGCTCTGGAGTCGCGCTCTCGCTGGAGACTTGCTTGCAATTTACTGAAGAATGGCCTTGCGTTTGAATTTCTTGCAATTTGCCCAAGCGCCGCGCTCCCGACACCCAGGCACCCAGGAGTCGCGCCCGTTGTGGCCCCATGTGCATGCCCTTCGTGGCCCCGCTGTCGCCATTTGTGTCCCCCTCACTGTCCTACGTGGCCCAGTTGCTACCTTCAGTGGCCCCATAGTTGCCTTCTGTGGCCCC
>CAUYUJ010003065.1:62500-82504 GCA_963575745.1 Prorocentrum cordatum | reverse complement strand
GGAATCGAAACGAGCCCTGTCCTGCACCCACCCGATCAGGGAGCCCCGGTCCTCGGGCTTGATCCACCGCAGCAGCTCGCGCGCCCTGCGGTGGGGGACGGCGCCGAGGAAGAGCCCCAGGCTCGGGGCGAAGTGCTTGATCTCCCAGCGCGGGGAGACCACGTCGATGCACGCGACGAGCTCGCCCTGGCAGCGGGAGGAGCGGCTGCCTGAAGACGACTCCGAGGACGTCGAGGACCAGGGCCCCGCGCTCTCGCTGCGCGCGTGCGGGGGGTCCGGCGCATCGCTGGCGCGCACAAGCTGGCCCTTGGGCCCCCGCTCGCCGTCCCACAGCGTGCCCACGCCCTCCGTGACGTCGGCGAACTCGCGCACCCCGATCAGGTGGGAGTCGGCCCTCAGGCGGCAGCCAGTGACCGGGACGTGGAAGATCTCCATCTTAAGGACGTTGCTGATGCCGTCGCGCACGCGCGCGTGGAACAAGTTCGCCACAGACTCGTCGCCAGCAGAGCTCATGCGGTCGGTAAACATATGGTGGTCCTCCTCCACGACGTACTGAAGGATGCTTACGCCCTTCAAAGACCGGTCGCAGCCGTGCTGCAGGAGGCTCGCGAGGCGGGAAGTCTCGTCCATGATCTGCAGATTCCCATCAAGCTCCACAGTGGCGTCGCACACGATGTTGAGAAGGCTCCTCGCGGCCTCGTTCTCGCTCTGCGAGATGGACGCCTGGATCTCGTGGAGAATCCGCAGGCAGGAAAAGTGCCGCCACAACGGGGCGAACACGAGTATCGTTATGTCCCCGACCAGCTCGCCGCCGACAAACACTTTGACCACATCTACGTTCTCCACCTGGCCGTCACTGGCGCAGGAGGCCGCCGTGCGCGCGAAGCCGGCGCACACGCAGACGAAGTGGAGCGCTGTGAGGCACCCCACCAAGGGCCAGTTCATGCACACGAGGCTCCACAGCCCGCGGATGAGGACCGAGAAGCCCGCCGCGGCAACGAAGGGCAGCTGCTCGGCGGGGCCAGAACTCATGAAAAGTGTCTGCCAGATCATGAAGGTCACGTACACCGCGGTGACCGTCGAGCTGCGCTGCCTCTGCTGGATGGCCACGTGGCTGAGGACGCAAGCAAAAGTCGCAAATATCAGTAGGGCGTCTTGCCAGAAGGTCTGCCACCGAGCGGCTCCCGAGAGGATGTTCGCGACCACGATGGCGATCTTTGTGCAGCACCACCCCGTGACGAAGATGTTCATGCAGCAGGCGTGGTGCAGACGCTCGCTGCTGAGCCTCTTCAGTATCTCCTCCTTCATGGCAGGGTCCGACAACTGGAGCCGGCTTGCGAAGGCGTTCCAGAGCTGCCCGATCAGGCCCCTGAACACGAAGATGTAAAGCAGGAGCGCCGCCGACGCGGCGAGGCCGAGCAGCGCCCCGACGAGCACGGCCGCCTGCGGCGCCGCGCCGAAGGAGGCGGTCGCGATGTGGGGGAGCAGCCCCATCCCGGGCCGCTCGGCAGCACGGGGCCCGGCGGGGCGCAGGAGCACCGGCCGCGCGCCTCACCCCGCGGCCCGCGGCGGCTCGAGCGAGGGCCACCCGAGCCTAGACGGCGTGAGCCAAAGCGGCCAGGGATGTGCAGAGGCACGCCTGCCCGCCCTGCGGAAGTTGGAGGCAGAAGCATGAAGTGGGAAGGCGGACTAGGTGACCTGGGTCAGAGCGTGCCCACGAGAGCAACACAAACAACAGCAAAAGCATGTATCCGCCGATCCGGCGTGTGAGTTTAAGAAGTCTACGCTGAAGCTCTGCTTCAGCATGAACTTTAGCTCTGCTTGGGAGGGAGGGAAGGAGGGGGGGGACGTGATTACCTGACGAATTATGTGCTCGGCACCTCCCCCCACCATGCCAGGGAGGGAGGGGGTGACGTAATTATCCGACAAATTATGTGCTTGGCACCTCCCCCCACCCTGCCTACTCCCAGGATAAGAGGGGGGAGGACAGGAGACAGGAGGGGGGGAGGGGGGGGGGGAGGGGGGGGGAGGGGGCAGGTGAGAGGGGGGAGGGGGGACAGGGAGAGAGGGGGGGGAAGAATGAGAGATGGGTGGGGCAGGAGAGAGAGGAGGGGGTACAGGAGGAAAAGGGGGCGGGGGCAAAGGTGGGGGGGGGGGGGACGGCGGGGGGGGAAGGTGGGGTGGTGGGGGGAGGGGGGGGGGGGGGGGGGGGGGACGGGACGGGGGGGGGGGAGGGGAAAGGAGAGAGAGGGGGGCGGGTGCGGGGGGGGGACAGGAGGAGAGGGGGGGGGAGAGGGGGAGGGCGTGGACAGGAGAGAAGGGGGTGGGGACACGGGAAAGGGGGGGGGAGCGGGGGGAAAGAAGAGAGGGCGGGAAGGGCAGGAGAGGGGAGAGGGGGGGGGGAGCAGGGAGAGGGGGGGGGGGGGGCGAGGGGGGAGGGGGGACAGGAGGAGAAGGGCGGTGGGGGACAAGGAGATCGCGGGGGACAGGAGAGAGGGGAGGGGCGGAAGGGAAAAGGGGAGAGGGGGGGGGGGCAGGAGGGGGGGCGGGGGGGGGACAGGAGAAGGGGGGGGGGGACATGAGAAAGGGAGACGGAGAGGGGGGGGACTGAGGGGGTGGGGACAGGAGAGAGGGGGGGCGGGGGGACAGGAGAAAGGAGGGGGAGAGGGGGAGGGCGTGGAAGAGAAAAGGGGGGAACGTGAGAGAGGGGGGAGCGGGGGGAAAGAAGATGAGGGGGGGGGGCGGGGGGACAGGAAAGCGGGGGGGGGGAAGGGGGTGCGGGGGAGGACAAAGGGGAACACGGGGGGGGGGGAGTGGGGGGGGCTGGACAGGAGAGAGCGGGGACAGGAGAAAGGGAGACGAGGGGAGGGGAAAGATTAAGAGGGGGGGGGGGGGACAGGAGAGAGGGGGGGACAGGAGAGAGGAGAGAGGGTGAAAGGGGGGCGGGATCATCACCATCTCCATCACCATCACCATCGCCATCGTCACATCACTATCATCATCATATCCATCATCATTACCATCATCATCATCATCATCATCATCATCATCAGCATCATCATCCGGAGCACCCCGGATCGGCGGCGTTGGCCGCCGGAGGCCACTACAATACATATGTATATATACACATATATATATATACATACATATGTACATTTATCGACTTCTGAAGCAGGAAGGCGCCTGAAATAGACTGGGAGCTGGACATCCAGACACACCTTGCCCTCATCGACTGGCGGCGTGCACGCATATGCACACCTATGCCAGCATGGATTGGGGAGGCGTCAGACCTGGGCACGGGGGGCGCAAAATGCCGAGGCCCACTGTGAGATCCCACGCGAATGCTCCCGCTGCAAATATCCCACGACAACTGGACCGCCCAAGCCCAGGACACGATCGTCAACAAAAAGGCAAGCCCGAGTTCCGGCTTTATCGAATCTTACCATGGGTTTCTTAATAAGCGCGGGGGGTACACCGCATGACCCGCCGCTCGTGCGATTACAGCCTGGTGTTTTTCTGGATCCCCACAGCGATATTCAATGTTTTCATCCCCCCTCTGACAATTTATTTCAACAACACCAGAATAGAGTTCAATTCTAAGTGACCACATCAAAAAGCAATGTGAACTCAAATTACAAATTGATACGAGTTTTCCACGGGCGGCGACAATCAAAACCAATGTGTCGCCAATTTACAAATTGAGTCGGATTGCGGGGTCTCCTAGAGTCAGCGACAATCAAAATCAATGTGTAACCCATGTACAAATTGACTTTGGTTGTGGGGAATTCCAGACGCAGCAGCCCCTTCGGGCTGCGGAAATTTACCAGGACAACAAGAAAAAACAGGACAACCAAAAACCAGCAAGTGTTTTCACATGGAGAAATAAGAGAGAAAGATACCGAGACCGTCGCCATGTTTATTGGTAAAACAAACGAGATCGCTGACGGTTACATAGGTTCATGCTGCCCCCTTTAGCGTCCGCGTGGAAGCACCTGTTTTCTCATGTTTTTTTTTTTGATTTCCAGTATTCCTGGCCAGCCTCCGCGGCCCAAGCGCTGCCTCTGAAATCCCCCAAAGTCGAAATCAATGTGTATATGGCCGACCAATTGATTTTGAATGTGGGGATTTCCAGAGACAGCGACAATCAACATCAATGTGTAATACATGTACACATTGGCAATGCATGTGGGGAATTCCAGAAGCAACGCCTTCGGGCCGCGGAAGCTTACCAGGAACAAAGGAAAAACATGAAACACGACACAACAAAAACACATGTTCTCACATGGAACAGCCAGAAAACTGGAGAACACCTGTAACCGTCAGCGTTTTCTTATCAATAGAAAGACGACAGTCACAGGTGTTCGTTGGTTTTTTTCCATGTGAAAACACAAGTTGCGTAATGTGTTTCACCTGTTTTAGGATTGGTTCATGGTAAGCGTCAGCGGCCCAAGGCGCTGCCTCTGATAATCCCCACGACCAAAATCAATTGGTAAATTGATTACACATTGATCTTGATTGTCGCAGCTTTCGGAATCCCGAAAATCAGAATCACTTTGAAAATGAATGACACATTGATTATGATTGCCGCGGTCCTTGGAGAAAAAACAAACTCAAAATCAAAGTGTAACCCCCATCGAACGAAATCAATGTGAAAACCCGAACAACTAAAATCAATGTGTAAATCCCCAAGCACGAAACCAATTGTTACACCGAACGAGCCGACACTCAGGCGGGGCGGCGGAATTGGCCGAAAGTCATGCGACAATCTAAATGAGCGCAAAAGTTCGATTGTTTTTGCATGCGGCCACCGTTCACACAGAGAACAAAACGTGAGGTCTAAGCCTTCGGCATCCAGCTAGCGTTCCTGGCGCTTTGTAGGCGCGGCGGCACTGCTGCGCTTACGCTTGTTACTCGTCTTCGCCACCTTGGGGTGCTGCCACTCTTCTACTGACTTTGAGCTCGGCATCTTCACGTGCCCTAGCCCAAGCTGCCGCCGCAGGAGAGCCATGGCGCGGGCGTGGCAAGACACGGGCGAAAGCTTCGACATCCCTTCCGGGCGCCGTTTTATTCATGTGCAACGAAACCGCCTTGCCGAGCGTGAACAGACACAACGTGAACTCGCAACGCTGGCGAATCGAGGAGAACACGTTAGCGTTGTATGCGTTCAGTTGGAACATAGCTGCTCCATTAAAAATAGTTCCATACTGACACGACAAGCCCGCTCCCATCCTGCACGCGGATACGTTATGCTAATAAGAAAATTCTGCGGGCGCCATGTGTCCTGAAAGAAGATCGCCGACCGTGCACGTTGCGTTGCGGCCTGTAACTGATATCTGGCACGACCTCGCGTTCTGGCTCATGGCTGCCATAATGTCGACGCAGCACTGCCCGTGGCTCACGTAAGCCTTGCTCTGGTAAGCCGCATTCTGCAACCGCTCGTAAGCCTTGCGAAGCTCCGCGGGGCGCGGCTCGAAGTCTACGCGCTTCCGACCCCTCGGCTGGCTTCCATCGAAATAGCGCTTCGCCTTTAGGCCCGGCGGCGGTCTCTCATTGAACTTCAAAACGATGTTCTTGAAATGTCAGCTCAGCTGGTCGCCCTCCTTGGTGAACTTCACGAGGTTCATCCATGCGCGCAGACGGTCCCCGCCCACGCATTTGAGACTCGGGAAGATCCTCCGCGTTTTCTGCAGGTCCCATTTCTCTGGCGTATCACACAATGTAATTTCAGACTGGCGCCGTGGCGTTAGAGATGCGTTGGTCTTCATGAAATCAAAAAATTATGGGACCCCTTCGCTGTACCCTGGCTTGGCCGCCTGCTCAAGGCGGTTCTTGAGCTTCACTGCGGCCGCGCGGGCGCCCTCCGCCATCAAGCGCCGCGTTCGGGGCTGAAGCCTAAATTGTTCGAGGCGTTTTTTGGCTTTGTAGTCAGCGCATTTCTGTAGTTTCGCCTGGTAGGTGTTCGTGCCTTTTTCAGGGTTCCCCATGTGGGCTAAAACCTCGTTTGATTGTAACCAAAACCTCGGCGCGGGAGGAGGGGGAGGAGGGGAGGAATGTGGAGGGGGGAGTACGGGGAATGATCAGGGAAATAAAGAATACGATGAAGCAAGCATGATGAGTAAACTGATGATCAATAGCGTTCCAATCGCTAGGCAATTCAACAAAAAAAGCTTATTGGAATCATACAAACAGCGGGTCGCACGGGGGTCCCCCCCGACGGGGGTCGACCTCGCCTCGTCGCCGCGCCGCGACGGGTGGTCGGAGCGCCTTCGGCGCGCGGTGGCTGCCCGCGACGGGGGTCGATGTGGGGCTGTCGGCGGGGGTGACGCCCCCCCGACGCTTGTCAAGAAACTCGGAGTACGCCCCCGCCGAGTGGAAGGAGCTTAGTGGGCCATGGAAACGGCAAGGCCGTCTTTTTACCGGTTCCGTTTTGCCGGTTTTTTGCCCGTTCCGACGCCGTTTTTTGACCGGTTCCGTCGCTGTGTTTTTACGGGTTCCCGCTCCGGCTTTCCTTGCCCTTCCTGGTCGCCGCTTTCTCGCCGCTTCCACCTTCCAGGGGCATTGCTTCGGAAACGGCGAAAAAAAACGGCCCTGCCGCTTCCGGGGCCCACGAAGGTGTCTACCTACCAGACCACCCCAACCCAACCCGAAGACCCCAATTTCGGGTTGGGGGGGGAACGGGCTCCATACGTGTTTTTTCGATGTTCCCCGATCCCCCCCCCCACTAGAAATCGAGGGCAAATCTAAGCCTTCGGGTTTGGTTGGGGTGGTTTGGTGGGTGGTGACTGCTTCGGAAACGGCGAGAAAAAACACGGCCCGGCCGCTTCCCGGGCCCACGAAGGGCGGGAGCAGCCCGCCGCCGCGGGCCTCCTCCCTTCTCCCTCCTCCTCCTCCTCCTCCTCCTCCTCCTCCTGCTGGGGAGCAGCCCGCCGCCGCGGGCCTCCTCGCCGCCCTTGCTCCTCTTCCTGCCCTGGTGGATCTGCACGCCGCCCGCCTGCGCTCGGCGCGCCGGCGGCCCGCGGCCGAGGCAGGGCCAGGGCGGCGGGCCGAGGGCCCGCAGCCAGGCCCCGACTGAGGCACGCTCCACCGGGCGGGGTGCTCCAGGGAGCCCACAAAGGACGTACGCGCCCAGCTATGTACATGAACACGGCCCCTCGATCCGCGAGACCGGCCGCGTTATACGAACATTTGCGCAATGCGTGCTCTCGAAACCAGCGTGGATTCATGTACATGTACGTCCTTCTTTCGCTCCTCAACTGAGGCACGCTCCACCGGGCTGGGTGCACCCAGAACAGGAGAGGTCGATGTCGTACATCGGGAGCGGCCAGGAGGGGGGTGTCCAAGAGGGGGGGGGTGCAAATCATGACCGGCGGCATGTGCGCGGCCCAGCGGGGGGGCCAGGTACGCAACGAAATAAGAAGCGGCGCCATGAGATCTGGGGAAATATCATGGCCCACGCCATGATATCCCCCCCCCCCTAGTCATCACCCCCCTCTTTTCCGCCCCCGAGTACAGTCGTGTCCTTGATTGGGCCCGGAATCTGGCCTCTGGCGCTCCTCTCACTGCGAACGTTTCCTTCTTCGGCGTCTCGAGAAGATTTTGCGGAGGAGAGGGGATCCTGGCTCTGGACCTTTGCCGAACGCACCCGTCTGCAGCAGCGCGTCCTATGGAGGAGGCTCCACCTGCCCGAAACAGGCTCCAAAAACAGCCAAAATCTACTCCACAGAGGGGGCGGGAGGGGGGGGGGGTCCGAGGGCCCGCGCCGATCAGCACAACGATGAATCCGCCGGCCCCCTTCTGGGGCCACCAGGCTGTAGGCCGAAGCTTCGCAGTTTCCTGTACCAGTTGCAGCTTCCAGTTTCCACTGATACAGTTCTGCTTCTTGCTGCTTACTGTTCCTCGTTGATGGACCGCGCGAGGGGGGGAGGCCCAAAACGGGCATTTTTACCACGCCCTGAGCGTGTGCTCTGAATTGCTGGGGTTGGTAAAAATTGACACCCCTCACGCAGATCGGCGGGGTCAGGGTGCAAAAACACATAGGATTTGCCACATTTCTGAAATTCGGTGGCACCCCGGTCAGGGTCCAAAAAACACATCGGATTTGCCACATGTCCGAAATTCGGTGACACTCCTCACGCAGATCGGCGGGGTCAGGGTCCAAAAACACATGGGATTTGCCACATTTCTGAAATTCGCTGGCACCCCTCACGCAGATCCGTAGGGTCAGGGTCCAAAAACACATAGGATTTGCCACATTTCTGAAATCCGCTGGCACCCCTCACGAAGATCGGCAGGGTCAGGGTCCAAAAACAAACGGGATTTGCCACATTTCTGAAATCCGCTGGCACCCCTCACGCAGATCGGCAGGGTCAGGGTCCAAAAACAAACGGGATTTGCCATATTTCTGAAATTCGGCGGCACCCCTCATGCAGATCGGCAGGGTCAGGGTCCAAAAACAAATGGGATTTGCCAGATTTCTGAAATTCGGCGGCACCCCTCTCGCAGATCCGTAGGGTCCGGGTCGAAAAACAAACAGGTCCCGACACTGCTTCACGGCGGCGCCCAGACCCCATGATTTAGCTCTTGCATCCTCCATTATCCAAAACAGGGGGCCGGCGGCATGGGGCGAAGCCCTTACGGATAAGAAAACAATCAGTGTTGCCATTCGTGGTTTTGAATTGGTTGACGCTTGGTATGTGTGTGCCTGCCTTCTCGTACTCCACGTGTTTGCCTTCCCCTCCTGCGCACATGTTTCTCCAGCCCCAGCACTTCCTCCTCTCCTCCTGGCCGTTCCTCCTCCTCCTTTCTCCTCCATCGCCTCCTCCTCCTCATGATCATCATCATCATCATCATCATCATCATCATCATCATCATCATCATCAACATCAACATAAACATCAACATCAACATCATCATCCTCCTCTCCTTGGTCCTCCTCCTACTTCTCATCCTGTACTCATCCTCCTCATCGTTTGCTCGGTAGAGAGTTGCGCATTATCCTTGCGGAAGCACCGAAAACAGCCACAGCGGAGAGGCAATACATGAAGACAGTCAGCACTCTCCTATGTCTTATCCTCTCTCCTGCTAGCCTATCCTCCTTCTCATCCTTCTCCCCCTCGTACCCTCTCTTCTTCCCACCCTCTCATCTTCTGGTCCTCCGCATCCACCTCATATCCTCTTCTCCCACCTCGTCTTCGCTGGTCTTCCTCGAACGCTCTTCTCCTGTTCCTCCTCACACTCCCCGTCCGGCCCTTCTCGTCATCTTTCTCCTCCTCATTCTCAACGTGCCTTCTCCTCCTCCACTTCCTCCTTCTCGTCCTCCTCATCCTCCTCCTTCTTCCGCGCCCCGACGGTGGTCGTCGTCGTCGCCATCGTCGTCATCGTCGTCGTCGTCCACCTATCGTCGGCACCGTCCGTCGTCGTCGTCGTCGTCGTCGTCATCGCGGCGGGAGGTCGCCGCGCTGCCGGAGTACGCGTCGACCACCGCAAGCTGCGCGGAGCCAGGCGAATCCTACCCCCGGACCGCCGGCGCCGCGCGGCGAAGGGGCTGGAGGGCGGGCCGTGGCGGACCCCTCCTGTGCGGCCTTGGCTTCACGCTCGTCCTCTCCCTTTTCGTCATCGTCCGCGTCCTCGTCAACCTCCTCATCCTCCTCCTCCTGCCTCTCTCCTCCTCCTGTACTCTCCCTCCTCATCCTCCTCCTCCTCCTCCGTTTCCTCCTCCGTGTTCTCCTCCATTTCCTCCTCCTCCTTCTCCGCCTTTCCCTTTCTATCATCCTCCTGCCCTCCTCCTCTTCCTCCTCCTCCTCCGCTTTCTCCTCCTCCGTCTCCGCCTCCTCCTCCTCCTCTTTCTCCTCCTGATCTCCAACACCATGCTATGCCATGTAATGCTATGCCATGAGAAGACATCCGATAGTGCGAAGAGAGAAGAGATCAACGCCATGGTAAGGGACGGGAGGGAGGGGTGGAACGTCAGCCATGACGCGAGCGCACCTAGCTTGCCACCCACCCTCTCTCCTCCTCTCCTCCTCCTTCCTCCTCCTCTCCTCCTCCTCCGCCTCCTCCTCCTCCTCATCCTCTCCCCACCTCCTCCTCCTCTGCCTCCTTCCTGCCGTCTTCGTCTGTTCCTCCTCCCTCCTGCCTCCTCCTCCCTCCTCCTCCTCCTCCGTCCCTTCTCCTCTCCTCCTCCTCCCCTCTCCTCCTCCTCCCGCCCTCCTCATCCACATCGTCTCTTCCTCCTCCTCCTTCTCCTCCTCCTCCTCCCCCCTCCTCCTCCTCCTCCTCCTCTCCCTCCCCTTCTTCTTCCCGTCCACCCCCTTTCCTCCTCCCCTCCTCCTCCTCCTCCTCCTCCTCCTCCTCCTCTTCCGTCTCTCCATCTCCTCTTCCTCCGTCCTCCTCCTTCTCCTCTCCTCCTTCCTCTCCTCCTCGTTCTTTCCCCTCTCCTCCTCCTCCTCCTCCTCTCCCTCCCCCTCCTCTCCCACAATTACAATATGAATACTACTCTCCTCATGGGGATCCCAAACTGTGTGGTGACAGACCGTGCGGTGACCTCGGAACCCCAAGAGACCTCACCGCACGGTCGGTCACCGCACGGTCTTGGGACCCTGGAGGCCCCTGTCGCCCGAGACATCCTGGGATACGGACTCGAGACCCAAAACCGTGCGGTGACTCCGAATCCCCACCGACTAACCACACGGTGTGGTCACCACACCGTTTGGGGGCCACCGATCCTCTCTCCCCTGGTGACGTCCGCGAAATGGCCGGCCCACTTCGCGTACTGGTCTTTGACAGACAGGATTCCCGGGAAACGTTTGATCGCTTCAAAATGCTGCTCTCGCTGAGGCATTGGCTTCATTTTCGGGCCACCGCTCACTCCGAATCGTGCTCCCGCTGCAACGCTGGCCTCATTTCCGCGCTTCCGCTCGTTCCGAATCGTGCTCCCGCTGCAGCGCAGACGTCATTATTTCCAGCGCCATGCCACGGTATGGTTTTCGGTCCTTCCAAATAAGCTCCAAACAAAATCTAGACAATGGCCCCCGAAAAAACCCTCGGAAGTGATTACACATTCGGTGCCGATTCGTTGAATTCTGGGTTCGCAAAAGCCCCCCCTCACTTTGGGACGTCGCCACGCCATGCTATGTCATGCTACGCGTTGATCTTCAACACCATGTTATGCCATGTGATGCTATGCCATGCTAAGACACCCGCTAGTGCGAATAAGGAAGATATCTGAGCCGTGGTAAGGGACGGAAGGGAGGAGTAGAAAGTTAGCTATGAGGCGAGCGCACCTAGCTTGCCACCCACCCTCACCTCCTCCTCCTCCTCCTCCTCCTCCTCCTCCACCCCCTCCTCCTCCTCCTCCTCTTCCTCCTCCTCCTCCTCTCTTCCTCCACCCCCTCCTCCTCTCCTCCTCCTCCTCCTCCTCCTCCTCTCCTCCTCCTCCTCCATCCCCTCCTCCTCCTCCTCCTCCTCCTCCTCCTCCTCCTCCTCCCCCTCCTCCTCCTCCTCCCTAGCCTGCCCAAGATACACGCAGGGGCCGCTGCGAGCGGTCCAAGCACAGCGCGGACGGCCTCTCCCCCGCGGCGGGGAGGCACGACACACGCGGGGGCCCGGGCGGCAGGAAGGCCACCAAGGGCACCCAACTTCGCGCTTCGCGCTGCGCGAAGCGCGAATAACCTCGCGCTCTCGCGCCGCTGCAGGGGGGGGGGGGGGGGGGGGGGGGGAGAGGAGGAGGAAGAATCGGAGCCGAGCCGCGAAGCGCGCCGCGCGAAGAAGTTTGCGCCCTCGAGGGCGCCCCGGAAGGCCGCGCGCCTCCGCGTGGAGTCGCTCGCGGGGCCCCCGGCAGAGAACACGGCCTCCGGCCACGGCCGGGCTCGCAGGGCGAGGGGCAGCCGAGCACGGCCCTCCAGGTGCTGCGGGCCGAGCAGGGAGGCACGCACACGAGGAGAGGGAGGGGGAGGGGGAGGGGGAGGAGGAGACGGAGACGGAGGAGGAGGAGGAGGAGGAGGAGGAGGAGGAGGAGGCGGGAGGAGGAGGAGGAGGAGGACGAGGAGGAGGACGAGGAGCAGGAGACGGAGACGGAGGAGGAGGAGGAGGAGGAGGAGGAGGAGGAGGAGGAGGAGTACGCAGCCATTGAATGGATTATCCAGCCTCTGGGAAACTCGCGTGCCAAAAAAGTGATCCGCACGCTACATCGTTGCACCGCGTCGCACACACAGAGGGCGGGGCCGAACAAGCCACGAGGGGCCCGAACGAACGGGACCGACAGGGGAGCGCACCGAGCCGAGGGCCCGAGGGACGCGACCGAGGAGGCCGAAAAGGGAGAGGAGGCGACAGGCGGCGGACGAGGGCCACTGAGCACAGGTACAAAACTAAGACCTCTCAGGTCTTCTACACTCGCTGTCCGTGGCGTCAGTGCGAGGCCACACGTCAGAATCATGATTCGGCATCATCGGCTAGGCTTTGAGGACGTCGATCCACGCGCTCAGCTCCTCCTCCACGTATCCTGCTGGAGCTTGGCCCGTCGTCACCTGGGCCCCCAGGGACCTGAAGGACTCCACTAGGATGTTCTCCCGCGCCTGGTTGGCGATGGAGAAGACCATCTTGATCTGGCCCTCGTTGTAGCAATTCTCGAGCCTGCACAACTTCACGTAGTCGGGCGCGTTGCCCACCATCTCGTTGGTCCACTTTCCCAGGCGATGCGGCTGGTCATCGACTCCACCATGGCTGGGAAGACCGCCATCGTCGGGGGGGCCAAGGAGCGGAACTCTTGTTGGGCCTCGTCGGCCTCCTTGTTGATGGCCACCTCGGCGACCTTGTCCTTGGCCTTCCTGGGCTCGTCTTTCAGCCTGGCGACGCGGCTGCGGAGGTTCTGGGCCTGGTCGGCGAACGCCTTCCTCTCGTCCTGCATGCCCTTGACCACGGGGCTAGAGTCCTCGATGATGATCGCGCGCGTCAGGATGCCCCACGTGGACCTGCTCTTCTGCGTGAGCGCCGTGATCTGCGTCGTCAGCAACAGGAGGAGCTCGCGGAGGCCGCCATCCTTCGTGGTCAGCTTCCTCTCCTTGTCGGCCGCGCCGCGGCGCCGACCCCCGCGGCGAGCCCCCCTCGGCTTGGGCGCAGGGCCCTCGGACCCTGCTGTTCCTCGAGCGAGACCTCCACCGCCCTTCACCTCCTGCTTCTTGCGGTCCTCGGCGGGCCTGGGCGCGGAGCCGCCAGTCGCTGAAGCATCCGAGGAGGGCCCCCCCCCTCGGGGCGCGCCACGGCGGGCGCATGGGCACGTCCTTCTCCCGAGGGAGAGCCGCCGCAGCCGTCATCCTGCCGCCGCAGGAGTAGACGCAGGACGTCGCCCTGGACCAGGACGCTCGGCAGCGCGCGGCGCTCGCTGCCACGGGCCCGCCCACCAGCACCAGGGATGGCCATCGCTGGCCGCCGTGGCTGCGCGGGCGGTGGGCGGGGCGGCCGGGGCTCCACGACGGAAGCTGGGTTGCCTCCCTGCGCCAGCGGCAGGTGGGGGCACAAGTGGCTGCTGAGGGCAGGGTACGACGACAGCGTGATGTCGTAGATCGTGCAGTGCAGCTCTTTCGGCATGTCGAACGTGCATGCATATGGCGCGTTATTTCTGATGCACCTGCCAGCGCGCCACGACCGAGATCTGTGCCGCACAGCTTCTGTGCGAGTTTGGTACGCCGTGCCGCAGTTGATGCACGCGTTCGTGGGCGTGATGATGTGGAAGATGCTCATAGCTCCGTGCCCCTCCCTCTGGCTCTGCGCGACGTGCGCGACGAGCGCGGGCCGTGTCTTGAAGGACGCCCCGCGCCTCTCACCATCCCCCAAGGCGATGTTGCAGCAGAAAGCGGGGGCAGGATTCTCCCGCGTGTCTTCGTCATCGGCCTCTGCGGTCACTGAATCCGCCAGTGCATCAGACGGCCGCCAGGCCGTCGACATGAAGGCAGTCCTCAAGGCGCGGGGGTCGAAGGCCAGGAACAGGTCGGTGACCTCGCGGGCACAGGCCAGCTCGTAGACGTCGCCGCCCCAATACGTCGCAAAACTCTCCGCCTCTGGGTGGCCCACGACAATCTGAAGATCACGCCTCAGCTGTGCCGCCCACGGGTGGACACCAGGGTGGTCGTTGATCTCGCCCGACGGTGCAAGGGCCGGTGGGCACGCGCACTCGGCCTCCAGTTCCCACTTCATGGAGCCAGCGAAGACCGACAGGAAGGACGAGTGGTTCCCAGGGTTCCTCAGGATGCTCTGCCACATCTTCAGGCGCTGGATCGTGGCCCCCAGCGCGAATGGCACCAGCTGCCAATAGCGGTAGACGCCCCTCGTGGTGAGCGTGCGCGCGTGGTCCGTCTCCGTCGCCGCGCCGCCCATCAAGGAGCGGAGCTTCCTCGCAAGCAACGAGCAGAGCGCCCTGCACCTCCCTCAGTCCAGCACATAGCAGCGGTGCCCGACAGCGCCGCGCCCGACACGAGGGAGATGAACATGGGCCTCTTCGCGCGTCGGGGGGCGCGGGGGTACCAGAAGACCTCCACCGTCATCCAGCCGCGGTCGATCGCCTGGATCCTGGCCTTCAGCTCCGACGCGTTGCTGTTGACCGCGTTGAGCCAGGCGCCCAAGTGCTTCAGCCCGTAGCCAGCGTGACAGCCCGACGCCAAGAGCGACTCCGTCGTCAGGCGGGTGAGCTGCCTCGACCCCAGGGCGGGGGCGACATCCTGCTTCTTTCGATTCTGCGCGTGGCCTCTCGCCGCCAAAGCCTGGTCGAGGTAGAGGTCATTGGCCAGGGATGCCCTGGCCACGGCCGCTGGGGAACACACCGTGTTGGGGATCAGCAGTGTCTTGAAGGCGTCGCCCATGAAGGCGCCCGCGATCGCGCCCACAGCCTCGAAGCGCCCGAACGTGATGGCGGTGTCGCCGTTGTCCTGGCGGCGCTCGAAGTCGACCCACGCCCCAACAGCATGGCGGTAGTTCTGCATGCAAATCTCAGGCCCCGACGCGTCGCCCATGAACCCCCCGCTGCCGCTGCGCGCGGCCAGGCGCTCATCGGCGGCGTCCAGCGCCACCGTGAGCCTGGGGCGCCTGGTGCTCGTGATGTGCGTGGCGAAGGCGATGCCCCTCTCCTCGAGCTCGGGGCCCGTCTCCAGCCTCTCGCGAATGCCCACCTCCAGCTCGGTCTTCGACCCGCGGGCGAAGGCGTTCGTCGCGTCGTAGCTCCCGCGCAACATCGGCTGGCCCCCCCGCGCGCCTTTCCATGCCATGATCTCGGTGCAGGTCATCAGGTGCTCGCGCCTCCGACCGCGGCACGCGAAGGCCCAGGGCGGGGGGCGACAGGGGCCACCTCGCATGAGTTGGCCGCGCGCGTAAGCCCTCCACCAAGGGCACGCGGCGTGGAGCGGCCGCCGCCCAGCAGGCCCTGGCTTCCCGCTCTTCTCGTCGAGCGCGAAGCCGCGGGACAGCGAGGCCTGAGTTGGGAGGGGGCCCGTCCTCCTGAGGTGCACCGCGAGGCGGAGGAGCCTGTAGGCCGCCCCGCCGCACTTGGCCCGGTGCACCAGCTGGTCCTGCGCGAGGGGGCCCGCCGCCCTCTGGCCCTCGCCCCGCAAGGGGCAGGGCACGAACCCAGGCCAGCCGTCTTCTCCCAGCAGTCACTCGGCATGCTGATCGACGCGGGGTTGATGAGGATCTTGAACAGCTCAACTGGGGCGTACCACCTCGGCGCAAACCTGCCCAGATGGACTTCCTGATCGCCTTGCACGCGCGAGTGAAGTCCTCCTGGGCCTGCTTGCGCATGGGGGGGGGGACCTCGTAGGTGTCGGGGTGTGCGTAGTCATCAATGTTGGCGAGCTGGTCGCACCGTTCGCCCGATGTCTGCGCGCCACGGGGCGCCCCCCCCCCCCCCCCCCCCCAAGGCCACCCTCCAGCGGTGGCCTCTGCAAGAAGGCGCTTCACTCCTGGGCCGACGGACGGGGGGAAGGACGGGTTCGCGCGGCAGTTGCGGTTCGTGATGCCGATAGCCGTCCTAGCGAGCGACCCCGCCAGCCTGGGGGCCGCCGCCATGTCCCGCCGTTGCCACGCTTCAGCTAGCTCGCCCTCCGCGTGCACCTGGCGGGCCTCCAGCATGTGCTTGCTGTGGCTCGTCAGCGCCTCCGAATATGCCTTGATCTGTTGGGTGTAGCTCGCGGCGCCCTCCACAGCGGTCTCGTCCGCAACGTCCCGCGCGCGGACCGAGGACAGGAGCGCCCGCCTAGCCTTCAACAGGCCCCATTTCCGCTTGACCAGCGTTTCCTTGCGTGGGTCGTGGGCGGGTGCTTGGGCGAAGTGCCGGAGGCTTACATTTCGGACCATCGTCATCAGCAGTGCGGTGTGGCCAGTGGTGACCTCACGGCTCTCCAGCACGTCGAAGGGCGGCCTGTGTGTCTCCAAGAATGTCTGAACCTCCCCCTAGAAAGGCTCACGGCCATCACCCGTCAAAGTGGCCGCGCGGAGCTTAGTGTGGTCCCACCTCTCGCGCAGCGGGGTGAGATCGATCGGCGGCACCATCTTCATCTTCATCACAATCGGGATGTGGTCGAGTACCGCTGCCATCGCCCGCCCTTCCTGCGCAGCCCGCCTCCACGCGGCCGCCCAACTAACCGGCGGGCGGGCCGCCGTGGGGATGAGGATGTAGTCGACCTGGCTGGCCCCAGAGTTGCCCTCGAAGGTATTGCCGCACGGGAAGAACGTGTTGATCGCGCACAAGCCGACGGTCTCCATCCACTCGTGCAGGCGCTGCGCAATGGGGGACTCCACAGGCGTGCCGTGACAGCCCACAGCGTCGGAGTGCCCTGAGAAATTGAGGCCGCCATTGAGGTCCATGCGTACCATCGATGTGTAGCGCTGTGGAATGGCCGCGTACTCCGCCTGGGCCCACTTCAGCAGCTGTGTGCACGTGTCGCGGTGCACCGCCGCCGAACCCGCCTTCGAGGGGCGGAGGGGGGAAATACAGCACCATGATCGCGATCATCACAGGTCCCGAGCATACGTAGGCCAGGCCGCCTCGCCCGCGCAGCGACGCTGGCGGGGTGATGATCCTCCGCAGGGCGTTCTTCCCGAACCATTTTTGGGTGATCGTGATGGCGCAGCCGCAGGCCTTCGTGATGAGCCCCCTCTGCCAGCCGAATTGTAAAACGTGGTGGTGCGCGGCGTTGGCCGCGTGATGTGCCTCGTTCTGCCAGGCCTTCACCCCCGTGCCAGGCAGGGCGGCCACGCCGACCGAGCGGAGGACGGAACTGACCTCGTCCAGGCGGAAGGCGCCGATGAGGTTGTGCGGGTTCCAGCAGCCCACGAAGCACGAGCGGGTGTTGGTCTCGGCGTGGTCGGCGGCCTGCACCGACGCGAGCGTGAGCAGCAGCAGCGCGGACCGCATGCCCCAACGGGCGGCAGCGTGCGAGCCTCCCTCCCAGCGGTGCTCCGCCAGGGGAGGCGGCACTCCGCGCGGTCAGCGCGCCAGCCAGGCCACGGTCGCCCCAATGGTGCCTCTACTGCGGGTCGGAGGGCCGCCTGGTGGGCAGGGGGGACCAGGGCCGTGGTGGCGGCTGGAGGAGGAGGAGGAGGAGGAGGAGGAGGAGGAGGAGGAGGAGGAGGAGGAGGAGGGGGGGAACCCGAGCCGACCCGCAGAAGAGGCACGCAAAGGAGGCACGTCCCAGAAATCATTTCGAGCACCCAGAAAAGTGTCGAAGGAGTGTCGGTGTCGGGCGAGTGTCTCCCAGGGCCCGACACGCGAAAACCCTCGAGTTTCGGTACTTTTTGTGCGCTCGGAATTCGTTCTGATGACCAAGGCTAAAGTAGGTTGGAACATCATAAGGCTGGGAGCCAAGCGAGCACCGGCAAGCGGAGGACCCAAGGAGATCAGACGACTGGACAGAAGCGGAGTGGATTGGACTGGAAGTAGGCTGGACTAGAAAAGACTGGACTGGACTGGACTGGGGTGGACTCTGCTCCGCTCCACTCTACTGTTCGCTGCTCTACTCTACTCGTTTCCATCCGCCTGTACTCTACCATCTACCCCACTCTGCTCGACTCTGCTCAACTGTGCTGCTCTGCTCTGCTCTACTCTACCCTTCGCTACTCGTTTATTATCTACCCTACTCTACTCGATTCCTACTCCTACTCCTATGCCTATTATACTCCTACTCTATCCTACTCTGTTCTGGCCGACTCTACTCCACTCTGCTCTAATATTACTCTGCTCTGGCATGCCCTAACCTATTAGACTTTCCTCGTCTACTCTTCTCTACTCTGCTCTACTCTTGTCTACCCTTCTCTACGTGCCCTACTCCGTTCTAGCTATCTGGTCTACCTGAGATTGGCAATTGCTGGATGACTGCTGGGACGCCATTGACATAGCCACCGCAAACCATTGTGATGGGCCTGTTTTCCACCACAACAATAAGTTCGAGGGGGAAGGAGGTAAAAAATCAAAGGCAGCAGCGTGGAATAGGGATTCCCCGCTGCAATGTCCCGGCGGAGAACCGCGGGCCACGCGGGGGCTCGTCGTCGGGCCCTCCGCCAGTGGCTCCTCCTTCTTCTCCTTGTCGTCCCCCGCCTCCTGCCCCCCCCCAGCCCATCCCCCTGCTGTTGCTCAGTCTTCCTCCTCGCCCTCGTCGTCGTCGTCGTCCTGGTCGTCGTCGTCGTCGTCGTCGTCGTCCCCCCCTCCTCGCCCGGTTGCGGTTGCGGTTGCGCGCCCGCGGGCGCTTTGAAATGTGTCGCCCAGTTGCGGTTGCGGTTGCGGTTGCGCGCTCCCGCGGGCGCTTTGAAATTTGTCGCCCGGTTGGGTTGCGGTTGCGCGCCCGCGGGCGCTTTGAAATGTGTCGCCCGGTTGCGGTTGCGGTTGCGGTTACGCGCTCCCGCGGGCGCTTTGAAATGTGTCGCCCGGTTGCGGTTGTTGGGTTGCGGTTGCGCGCCCGCGGACGCTTTGAAATGTGTCGCCCCGTTGCGGTTGCGGTTGCGGTTGTGCGCTCCCGCGGGCACTTTGAAATGTGTCGCCCGGTTGGGTTGCGGTTGTGCGCCGCCCCCGCGGGCGCTTTTGAAATGTGTCGCCCTGTTGCGGTTGCGTGCGGGTTGCGGCCGCTCTCCGCGGGCGCTTTGACATGTGTTCGCCTGGTTGCGGTTTGTTTGGTTGCGGTTTGCGCGGCCCGCGGGCACTTTGAAATGTGTCGCCCACGGTTGCGCCTTTGCGGTTGCGGTTGCGCGCTCCCGCGGGCGCTTTGAAATGCGCGCCTGGGTTGGGTTGCGGTTTGCGCGCCCGCGGGCGCTTTGAAATGTGTTCGCCCTGTTGCGGTTGCGGTTGCGGTTGCGCGCCCGCGGGCGCTTTGAAATGTGTCGCCCGGTTGCGGTTGCGGTTGCGCGCTCCCGCGGGCGCTTTGACATGTAGCGCCCGGTTGCGGTTGCGGTTGCGGTTGCGCGCTCCCGCGGGCGCTTTGAAATGTGTCGCCCGGTTGCGGTTGCGGTTGCGCGCCCGCGGGCACTTTGAAATGTGTCGCCCGGTTGCGGTTGCGGTTGCGGTTGCGCGCTCCCGCGGGCGCTTTGAAATGTGTCGCCCGGTTGCGGTTGCGGTTGCGCGCCCGCGGGCGCTTTGAAATGTGTCGCCCGGTTGCGGTTGCGGTTGCGGTTGCGCGCTCCCGCTGGCGCTTTGAAATGTGTCGCCCGGTTGCGGTTGCGATTGCGCACGCCGGGGGCTTTGAAATGTGTCGCCCGGTTGCGGTTGCGGTTGCGGTTGCGCGCTCCCGCGGGCGCTTTGAAATGTGTCGCCCGGTTGCGGTTGCGGTTGCGCGCTCCCGCGGGCGCTTTGAAATGTGTCGCCGGGTTGCGGTTGCGGTTTCGCGCTCCCGCGGGCGCTTTGAAATGCGTCGCCGGGTTGCGGTTGCGGTTGCGCGCTCCCGCGGGCGCTTTGAAATGTGTCGCCCGGTTGCGGTTGCGGTTGCGGTTGCGCGCTCCCGCGGGCGCTTTGAAATGTGTCTATGCGCGTTGACT
>CAUYUJ010003065.1:42500-57500 GCA_963575745.1 Prorocentrum cordatum | reverse complement strand
ATTGCAGGGATGCCAGAACAGACTGTCGGGCCAGGTAACAAAACAAAATAACAAACAAACCTGGAAACCTGGGAACCATGGCCAGACGGGATGTAACGGCCTATTTGCACAGCTGCCCCTCTAAATCAGCCACCGTGCTGCGAGGCATTGAGTGGAATGGCATCGGGCCCTTCCGAATCCTCGATATGGGCCATTGCAAATGCACTCGAAAGGCTCCAGACTCCGAACTCAAGGAAACTCAGGGCGTCTCTAAGTGCGTCGGCTTGCCACATGGCTTGTAGATGCCATGACGATGAACACCCTGACAATCTCATCATTGCATTGGCAATCTTTAACATGTCGAAAAGATGTTCTAAACATGTGTGAACCGTGCTTGTTACGTGTTTAAGACATGTTTAAAACATTGTTTGACATTTGGAAACTATTTGGCAACATGTTTTCTCTCCACTGATCGTCGTCCACAACGCATGGCCTTTCTACCAACAAGGCCCACACTGGCCCAAGAAAGTCACATGGGGTCATCAAGACGGCCCACGCGGGGCCCTAGACCGCATCTCATGCCTCCAAGACGGTTGAAGCTGGCTTGCAGACGACCAACGAGGCCACCGAGACGCCCCAGGATGGCTCCACGATGATCCCCAGCAAGGCCGCAGGATGCAGAACCCTCGGTTCCCCAATCAGAGCTTGCCTCTGTAGGGGTCCTAGCGGATTCATATGGTTAGGTGAGGTGCGTCGCCGATTTCGGCGGCCCGCCCGGGTGCCCAAATGCTCGGGTGCCCGGGAGCTACGTCGCCGATTTCGGCGGCCCGCCCGGGTGCCCGGGTGCCCGGGTGCCCAAGTGCCTGGGTACCCGGTAGCCCTATAGCCCTATAGCCCTATAGCCCTCTAGCCCTATAGCCCTATAGCCCTATAGGCCTACAGCCCTATAGCCCTATCGCCCTATAGCCCCATAGCCCTACAGACCAATCCCCCTATAGCCCTACAGCCCTATAACCTTATAGCTTTATAGCCCTATAGCCCTTGAGCTCTATATGCCTATAGACCTAAGGCCCTATAGCCCCATAGCCCTATGGACCTATAGCCCTCAAAAGATTAAGATAGGGTTTTTGTTTCTCCGGTATCATCTATATGTTTACACTGTTAAATGTGAGTATCATTACTAGCATGCGTATTATTATTGTTATTATTCTTATTGTTATTAGTATTATTATTGTTCGTATTCGTATTATTGCTACGTGTATTTATAATGACATATAATTATATCACATCGCGCCGCGCACCAAACCATTTTTACCCCGCGAAGCGGCTGAAACCCCGACGAAGACGGGGGCGGCAGAGAGAGAAATCCCAAACGGTAAAAATAGTGACAGGACCGTAACTCGCAACGCTGTGTGGCCACTTGCTTCTTGACTGAACCGCATCGGGTTTGGCCACAAGAAACGCTACTTCATCACCACGGCACGGCATGATCCTGAAGGGAGCGCACCAGCAACCAAGGGTGCAGGGAGGCCAGAACTGTAGGCCTACCTGCTCGTGCCTGCTGCCAGACCGAATCGCGGCTCAATGTGACCACTTGCCCCTCGAGAACATCGCATCGGAATGTTGCCGCGAATGCCATCCTGCCACCATGGCAGCGCATGATCTTAGATGGGGGCGCAACACCACGCAGTGCAGGAAGGCCAACACCAGAGGCCTGCCTGCCCGTGCCCGGCCCGTGCCCGTGCCCATATCCCCAAATCCAGGATCTGCGATGGGAGCGCCGCTTAGAGATGATCTCGGCGTGCTGAGCTTGTGGGCGAGAGAGGAGGGCAGCATTCCTGACCAGGCCGGCGGGCTTCGAGTCTCGCAATCGATGAGCGCCGACTGGGCCTCCTTTTTTTTTACACAGGCGCAGCGTTCGGGCCAACCTGCAATAGGCGAGCCGTAGCGCGCGACCACGCCAAAATTCAGAGCAGAGCCCGAGCTCCGTGAATGACCACGTAAACGAAGGCGAAGAAAAAAGAGGAGGAGAGGAGAAGAGGGGGAGCAGGACGAGGAAGAGGAGGACGAGAACGAGGGAGTCGACCTGCGGTCTGGCGAATGCGCTAGCCAGCACGGGCCTCCCGATACGAATTCCCACTTAAAACGTATCTGTCAAAACGGGCCGTAGACTGGTCATGCCCCAGCGCTCGGGAACCCCCCGCGAGCGCAGCTCCGGTGGAGCGAATCAAACGCACCATCACGCTATCAGAAGGTGGAGAGGCGGCAGCGGCGGCAGCGGCAAGGAGGGAGGGAAGGAGACGGGATTGACTGGCGACCTACCGTGCCACACTAACGGCGGGCTGCTCTAGCGGAGTCCTTCGATTGAGAAGTTGTCCAGACCTGGAGCTTCCAGCATTCGGGGAAGAGCGAGGAAGGGACAGGCAGAGGAGGCGGAGAGCAGGCCCGCCCCAGCAGGGCAAGCCGGCGATCCGCCTCCGGGAGGCGAGAGCGGGAGGAAAGAGAGGAGGGAGAGGCGCAGCACCAATCGGCTGCACGACGCAGAACGTTCTCCAGTCCATCGGCCACGCGGCCGGGACAAGGGACACGATAGCTTGCACGGCATCGCTACGAATCGGCGCCTCGCCAGCCGACAACCTGGCAGCGCCGGCCGAGTAAACGTCACCGCATTATGGGTGCGCACGTCGGCCTACACTGGTTGTTCTCCTACGCGCTGGCGGACGATAAATCGACGGGCTGGCATCCCCAAGAACTGGGCAACAGCACGACTGCACAATTGGCTGGCAGCATCTCCTCCCGGAGTGTGCGAAAGACGTGTGCACAAGGAATAAGTGCCCGAATTTCCGCCCCAGGAGACGGCCTTGGTCCAGCGCAGCACCCAGATGGGAGGAGGGGGGGAGGGAGAGGAGGAGAGCGAGGGGGGAGACCAGCAACCTTAGCTACCGGCGGCGGCGTGGCTGCTGTGCGCGCGCGCCCGCGTGCGCTTGCGCAACGGCAGACGCGGCGGGGTGGCCGCGGACCAGCTCCAATACGATCTGCCCGAGCGTCGCCGCGGTGGGCGTTCCGGGTTCCGCGGCGTGTCTCGCCCGGCAGCGCGCCAAGTACACCGCCGCGGTGCGAATGGCCAAGCGCAGGACGAAGTCCGCCGGCAGGGTCCTCGGGGAGGAGGAGAGGAGGAGGAAATCCGAGAGGGGCGTCGTGGAACGAGGTATCGCAAGGCTCCGCCACGCGAACTCCCGGACCACCCGGCAACCTGCATAGTGCCCAATGGAATCCTCACAAGCGCACCCAAAAACACAGCGAGAGCCGCGCTGCTGGAAGCGCCGGCCCGTGC
Organism: Prorocentrum cordatum; assembly: GCA_963575745.1. NCBI lineage: Eukaryota > Dinophyceae > Prorocentrales > Prorocentraceae > Prorocentrum > Prorocentrum cordatum. The sequence goes on along the minus strand of CAUYUJ010003065.1, from coordinate 54,187 downwards.
ACCACCCATTGAACCATGTGCGTAAAAGAGCGGCTCGTACCCGCGGAGGGGCAGCCGCCCGAAGGGTGCCAATGACCTGCCGCGCACGCGGGGCGCGCCTGGCCGGCGGCAAAAAATCGAGGCGCCAACGCTGCATCCGGCGCCGCCAGAAGCGCTCCGCCTCCTCCACCGACGCCTCCTGCGCGATGGAGAGGCACGTCCGTTGCCACAACTTGCGGCGTTTCTTGGCGCGGGCGTCGTCGTCGAGCTCCGTGTCGGCGGCTCCCTCAATGCGCTCCCGCACCCGGCGCGCAGTCCAGCCCAACTCCTCGAAGTGCGAGATGGCGGCGTCCAAGTGCAAGATGGCGGCGCTCTTGAGCCAGCTGTCCCAACCCGCCCGGCGGAGTTCGAAGTCGCAATCGGCAATGGCCCTGCGAAGCTCCCGGGCCCGGCGCGTCGTCTGCAGGCCGCCCTCGTTCGTGGCTTCGTACCGGGCCACGCGGAAGCGGGCCGCGAGCGAGAGCTTCGCAAGCTCGGGAATGCTGCCGGAGAAGCCCATCGAGCTCGGATCCCTCAGAATGGACGGGGAGATCCACCCCCGCGGGCCCGGGAACAAACGGCCCACCGCCTCGCGCTCGACAGCAGCCCAGTCCGCTGGGGCGGGGAGAAGTTGTGCCACGAAGCCGAGCACAGAGACGAGGTAGATCCTGGCAGCGAGCAGCGTGAGCTGGAAGCCGCAGCCGACCTTCCCCCACATGGCGGCCCTCTCGAGAAATTTCTCCATCGGTTTGTCCCACGAGAGGCCTTCGCTGCTGGGGCCGAGGGTGAACCCGAGGTACTCTGCGGCGTGCGCAATCTTCATCGCGCCCCACCTGGGAGCGCAGGCTGCGATCGAGTCCCGGAGCTCGGTCAGGTCGACCGGGCGTAGGGGGGCGACGACCGACTTGCCCGTGTTCAGCGCCAGGCGGGATATCATTTCATACTCGTGGAATAGCTCCTCCAGCTGCGTGAGGTGCAGGTGCAGGTGGGGCGTAACGAGGGCGAGATCGTCGGCGCACGCCCGCGGGGTGGCGGTGGGGAGGAGCCGGCGGAGCCGTCGAAGTAGGAGGTCCGCGGCGATGGCGAACAGCAGCGGGGACAGCGGGCAGCCTTGCCGCACGCCCGCCGAGAGCGCAAACCCCTCGAACCTGTGACCCCCGACGACGATTTGGCAAACGTTGTCGCGGTAGAGGGCCGCTACGAACCTGCCGAGGCTCGGCGGGATGCCACTCCAGCCCAGCAGCTCCAGCACGAAGGACTGGTCGATCGACGGGAACGCCGCCCTGAAGTCGAAGAAGATGCAAGCCCCGTCCTCCTGAGACAATGCGGTGAACCGCATCTCCGTGTCGACGTCGATCACGTTGGCAAGGAGAGAGCGCCCTCCGACGAATCCCCGCTGGATCCTGGAGACCCAATGCTGGAAGACTGCCTCCAGGCGGAAGCGGGCAGCGTTAGCCAAGATGCGATTGTCGAAGTTTACCACGTTGATCGGGCGCACCTTGTCCGCGTCGTAGAAATGGCCAGCGACCTCGTCATAGCCCGACTCTTTCTTGGGCAGGAGGTGCAGGAGGGAGAAGTTGAAGTCGGGAAGGTGGCGGCGCTGGAGCTCCTCGCCGTCGGGGCCAGACAAGCAAGAAAATGCGTCGTGCAAGACGTCGACGCCCAGCTCGCCCAATTGCCGGTACGCCTCCGCGGGGATCCCGTCAGGTCCTGGAGACGATGACCCCGAGCACCGGATCGCCTTCTTGATGTCGTCGCGCCGCACTTGCCACCGGGGAGAATCCACAGGGGGCAAGGAAGCGCGAGCGTCAGGCGGCAGGTCCTCCTCGAACCAGCGGCGACGGAGTGCTCGATCCGTCGGCCCCGCTGTGAAGACCTTCTCCCAATGCCGTCTGAAGCCCGAGGCCATGTCAGAGGGCTGCGTGTGAAGCGTACCATGCTCGCCCCGGGTCGCTTGAACGAACTTGCCCCTTCCCGGCGAGAGGCGGGACAGGAGGCGCAGGTTCCTTTTCCGGGCGCGGTGCAAGACCTCCGGGGGGGTGTCGAGCGACTCCTCCTGCAACCGCGTGAGCTCCGCGATCGCGTGGGTGCGAGCCAACTCCACCGCGTGCTCGCGAACCGGGATGAGGCCGCGGCCTGCGGCCAGCGCAGGGTCGCACGGGTTGGGAACCAAGGAGCAGAGGTGCGGGCATCGCTCGATCGCCGCCGAGATCGCAGATGTGGAATGGGACTCGACGGCCCGAATGAACGCCATGGTGCAGCCCATCTGGTCGTCGGGGGAGTCCGCGCGGGCCGCGCGCGGCACGGCGTCCCCTGTGGTCGCCGCGTCGCGGATGGCCACGCGCAAGAGGGCGAGGCACTGCACGGCGTTAGTGGCGGAGTTCTCCTCGCAGAGGGTCTGGAACCGGAGGGCCGCGGCCTGTGCCCAGCCGGGGCGACGGATCGCTTCTAGCGAGATGGGCTTGCTGGCAGCTGGTTTGGGCGGGGGTGCGCGGCGAGCGAAGAACACGGGGCGGTGGTTGGAGACGCCGAAGGCCCAGTCGTCCACCCCGATTGTGATCTGGCGGTCTAGCAGGTCGGTGGCTTCCAGGTTGACGTAGACCCTGTCAAGCCGGGACCGCGCTTGGGCGGACTCGTGCGTCATGCAGGGCTGGTGCACCTCGGAGAAGGCAGGTAGAAGTCCAGACCAGTGGGTCTCTTCCTGTCGGTCCCGCTGGCCCGTGGGAGCCCCCGTGGATTTGCAGATGCGGCCCCTGGCCTCGGCGACCCAATTGAAATCGCCGGCGATGATGGACAGCGCCTCGTGTGCTGGACGTGTGCTCCGTGCGACTGCAGCTCGAAGACGAGCGCGTTGCTGGCGGAGCGGGATCACCTCCGCTTCGTGCTGGGGCTCCACCGGGGCCTCCGAGGGGGCCGCGAAGTCGGTGGCGGTGCCCGTCTGGAAGTAGGTCACGTGGAAGTCCACGGCGCCGAGAGGCCCGTTCAGTCGAAGGACAGCGGCGCGGCCTGGGTGCACGATGACCCAGTCTCGGCGCGGGAAGTGCTCCAGAAACGACTCCTTAACAACCACGCCGACTCCTCCGCGGCGCACCGTCCCAGGGGCCCACCACGCCTGGGAGCCGTGCGGGGCCGCAGTCAACAGCGTGGAGTCCTCGGTGCCGTGGGACTCAGTGATCATCACAACGTCGTGCTGGTGAAGAAGACGCTCGAGGTTCTTCCACTTGCTGCTTTGCCGGATGGGGTGCTTAGCGAAGAGCGCCTGCGCGTTCCAGGTGCAGACCGAGAGATCGCCCCGGAAGGGGTGACCAGCGCCGGCTGCCCCTGGTGGAAACGTACTGGCTGGGGTCGCACGTGTCGGAGGCGTCGCAACGTAGGTCGGCGGTGCAATGCCAAGTGCCCGTCGGAGGAGCGCACGCTGGCGAAGCGACAGCGGGACGTCGCAGTGGCGGCGCTCATGGAGAACATGTTCATGAGGGGCCGGAAGAAAAAGAAGAGGTGGCAGATGAGAGACGTTGGCGGCGGCGGCAATCGAATTCACCTCGGCGCCGGCGTGGCCTCTGTGGCTCGTGGGCTGCGGGGAGTCCAGGAGGTACAGTGCGACGTCCAGCATGAGGAACATGCATCCTGAGCCGTCGATGGCCCAGGCCACGGCCCCAGCGGGGGCTAGTCATTGGACGGCACTGCCGCCCCGTAGCCGGTCCTGCAGGTCGTTGTGGACCTGGAGGCGGAATGCGTCCATCCCGATCTTGATGGTCTTGTCGTGGAGGGCCGCCTTGATCCGAGACACCTCAGCTAGGTCCTTCAAGAACAGGCGAGATCTGCCAGGCGGCGCCGAAGGGTCTGTGGCCGAAAGCCACTTCCAAGTGCCGACCTTGCTGCTCGGTCCGTCTGCCTGCTCAGTCAGCTGGAGGCCTGTCTGGGAGACCAGGTGGTCCATGAGGGTGCGGACAACGGCGTGCTCGTCGGCGTGGAGGCGACCCGTGATCGTGACGTCCGCGATGGCTGGGGTCGTCGACGAGGCCCCGCGGGACGTCTTGGCACGGCGGGTGGCCGCGATCCGCGCTAGCAGCGCCGAGGGGGACGAGAATGCCCGCCCTCCATGTCGCGAAGGCCGGTGCTTCAGCTTGTAGACGGCGGTGTCCGGGTCGTTGCGTATGAGCGTGTCCATCGTCACCTGCCACGTCTCAGCGGCGGCCTCCGTCGTGAGGAGGAGCCGGCTTTTGCCCAGGAACAAAGCTCCTGAGCAGAGGCTCCAAATCGAAGTGATGGCGTCCGCGTGGCCGAGTTCTGCGATCAGGGCGCCGGGCTCGGTGAACAGGTCCTGGGAGGCGAAGCAGACGCCAGCGGGCAAGAGACGACGGACCTGGCGCATCCGCAACTCCTGCTCCAGGCGCGGCGTGTGGAGAGCGAACCGGATCTCCACCCTGCCCCGCGGGGTCTCCTCCGAGTGCCCAGGGCTGCGGTAAATCCGCCCGATTTGCGCCGACTGGCCGGCGACGTCGAGCAACGCATGCATGACCTCCACCGTGAGCATCGAAGGGAAGTCCACGACGTAGGTCGGGGCAGCCTCCAATGTGAGGATGGGCGACTCCAGCTCGCAGACCTGGTGGTGTCGTCGAGGGAGGGCGGAGGATACCGTGAAGATCGCCAGACCTCGGAATTCGTGGCGGGGTCCCGAGGGTCCTGGGGAGACGAACTCCATGGGCTGCGGGTGGAACTCGACGTTCCGAATCATCGCCGCCCAGTTCTCGCTCAGGAAATCGTGCCACCACAAGTCGCAGATCGTCTCGCTCGTGGTGCACCCCGGGTGGAGGTCCAAAGGGACGATGAAGCGGATGTACTGGCACGGCGCCTCGACCGCTGAGCGGCGCAGGAGCGAAGCCAAGAGGCGGCCGAGCGCCGAGGCGCCAGCTGGAGCCCAGAGTGAAAGCGGCTTGCCGCTAGCCCTGACCGCGTCCCAAAAGGAGGGGTCGCCCTTTTCCGCCAGGTCGGCCAAGATGCGGGCCTCGCTCGTGGGCGCGATCCGGCCCTGGTACTGCATGGTCGTCGGGAGCGCGGCTGTGTCCAGGAGGGCGGACCACTGGGTGCAGACGACCTCGGAGGCGTCCGGGGCGGTGTCGAGGACCGCGAGGAGAGCACGGTGGCCGAGCTCGTGCCACAGGGGGAGCTTTGAAGGGCGGGCCCGCCTGCGCTCCCTGAGCCAGCTGTCGAAGGAGGAGAAGCAGGTCGTGGCCGCCTGGGTGATCTTCGCGATGTCCTCATGCGCCTCTGCCCTGTCGGCTGGTGGCCATGGCGCGGTGTCGATCATGGAAGCGAGGAGCTTGGCAAAGCGGAGGCGGGCCCCGATGGTGTTCAGGGAGAGGTCCGGGCCCTCCAGCGGCGAGAGGCCGAGGATGCTCCACGCGTCGGCAGCCGCAGGGTTGTACGCGAACGACTTCAAGGCCAGCGTGAACTCCGAACGCGAATCCAGAGAGCGGGGCACGACCGTCTGCCCGTCAACCCTGCGTGCCGCCTGCACGATCTCGAAGTTCGACAAAATCTCGTGCTCGATCAGCTCCGCGAGCATGGGCTCGGCGAGGGGCTCCTGCAGGAGGCCTGGGGGCGGCGCGGGGGCAGCAGCCGCGGGTCCTTCGCCGGGCGGCTGGCCCGCCCTGGGGTCGGCGGCAGCGCCCACGTGCAAGGTCGCCAGGGCCTGCGTGGCGCCGGAGCCGTCGTCCGTGTCCTCGATCGTCGGCGCGACAGCAGCCATCGGGAACCCCTGGTGCGCCGCCATGGGATGGGATTGGATGGGAAACGAGACGAAAGTGGTAAAGCGTGAGAGATGAAGGAGAAGGACGGCACCCCACCCTTGGCAGGGCTTCTGATCGGGGGCGGTTCCTGGCGGCTTGACCCGTGGCGGCTTGAGCCAAGTGCCGACTGGGCCTCCTGCCGCGAACGTGGAGCCTGCCAGGGTCAACTTTGAAGCCAAACGTCGTGACTGAGGCCTGCATAACGAAACGCATATGGCGTCAACGGATGCTTATATGTAAACTGGGAACTGGGTCCTGCGAAACTGCCGGCGCATCTTATCACGATCTGGAGAAAGACAAGAGGGGACCAGAGAAGGTGCGACGCGCCGAAAGCTCCAGCGACTGAGCGACCCATGGCCTGTATGAGCTCCCGCAAGGGTCGCGTTGAAACAACTGTGGAGGCACATCTTGAAAAGCTGGCGCAACTGTGAACACGACTGGATCACCCTTGCGCCAGAGCTAGGACACGCGGTCCGCAGCGAGAGCCAGGTCTTCACTCGGCCTTAGGTCGCAGCCCAACGCTATCCAGGTCGCGGCCGCCACCAACTTCCCTTTCTCCCCGTCGTGTTCGAACCAGCACTGGGTGCGCACCCCGACCAGCTCGATTGGCAGCGAGTCGCGGACCTAGTTCGGGCAGGGCGAAAGGGGGGGATAGCAAAGGGGGGGGTTGAGAATCAGCTCGCGTAGCTGATTTTCCCGTCGCCTCCCGGCGCCGGAAGGCGCCCATGTATCGAGGAATGGGCCCGGCGGCGGGGCCAAAACAAGCTACATGCAGCAGATTTCGTAACCCCCCCTTTCCCAAACCCCCCCTTTCGCCCGACCCGACTAGCCTGGGCTAGCCCGCCCGAGCTCACGCAGTGCTGCCCGAGCCGAGGAGAGCGTCGACGGGGAACGAGCGGGCAGCCCGAGGCAGTGCTACGGACCCGAGGGCGGCGTGCCCGGCGGTGCTCGCCGGGCCTCCCCGGAGGAAGAGCTTGTCCAAGTCGCGGCCCAGTGCCTTGTCCCAGCAGGCGCCAGACCGCGCATCCACGCGTCGCGAGGAGGAGGAGGAGGAGGAGGAGGAGGAGGAGGAGGAGGAGGAGGAGGACTGCGCCATGAGGTTGCCCATGGGCTGTGCCACTGACTGCGCCGCAGCTTGGCCCAGGCTTCCACACCAGGGAAGGCCCGGCGGTGGGACGATGCCGCGGCTGGTGGGACAGGCGCGCGTCGACAGGCTCCAGCTTCGCCCCCGTGGCGTCGCTCTCGGGCGGCCGCGCGCCGCCGTTGCTCTCGCCGCAGCTCGGCGGGCTCGACGAGGGGCGGCGAGCGGCGAGTGTAGCCCCCGCCCCGCTGCTCGACCGCGCCCTCCGCCCCGTGGCCCCCGCCCCCGCCCCGTTGCTCGGCCGCGCCCTCCCAGCCGAGCCGACTCCGCAAGCCGAGTCTCGGGGGCCCCGCGCGCCGCCGGCCCCCCGCCGAGCTCGGCCCCGCGCCGCGGCCGCCCGACGCCGCCCCACTGCGGCCGTCGAGGGGCCTATCGCGGGGGCGCCGCCGGGCGCGCGGCGGGGCGCCCTGCTCGAGACCCTCCGCCGGAGCGCGGCAGAGCCCACGGCCCACTGCAGACCTCCCTGCGCCGGGGAGAAAGCACGACGGGAGGTCCGTCGCAGTGCCTGGCCCCTCGGGGCCCTCGCCGGGCCTCGAGGCCGTCAGAGAGCAACTCCGCACAGAAAAACGGCCATGGGGGAAGAGGTCCATGGACCTCTCGGGGCCGACGCTGCGCGAAACATCACGACGTCGACGGTCCGGGGAGGGTAAGCCGCAGCGCGAGCGGTGCGCCGTCTCGACCTGCTCGCCCGGCAGCGGCACCTCGCCTTGGAGGTGGGCGCGCGACGCGCCGGGGCAAGGCATCGGCCCGCGGCAAGCGTCACGGCGAGCGCCGCGGCCGTCTCCCGGGCAGCGTCGAAGGCGCACGTGTCGAAGACGAGGTGCGCAGCGCCGAGCTCCCGCAAGGTCCGCGCCGCCCCTTAGCGCCCGAAAAGCCGCGACCGCGCGGGCTTCTCGAGCAGCACGAGCACCCCCAAGGCGGTGGGACAGCTCCAGGATGCGCAACGTGGAGTGGACGCACCTCGACGAAGGTGGAGAATCCAGACCCGCAGAAGGAGCCAGAGTCCAGGATAACTCACGCGGCTCCTGCCCGAATCCATCGACCAACCTCTGTAGCAACTCTGCGATGACGCACATCATGATGACGACCATGAGCGGTGCCGATGGGTAGTTGCGCCCAATGGAAGTCCAAACTCAGCAGCGGCGGCCGTCGCCCGGCCGCATCCCGAGAACGCCGCCAGGAAGGCGGGCCGCGCCCGGTGGACATCGGGCAACGGGCGGGCCGCGGGCGGCAGCTGTCCGCCCCGCGCCTGTCGCGGAGCTGGGACGCAGCGCTCTCCCCCAGGCTCGGCAGGGCAGCACTGGCGGGTCCGAGGGCCGCCTGACCACTTGAAAGCTCTGGGCGAAAATCGCAGCGAGGTGTGGCCAGGTAAGGGTCGCGCTCGCGCCCCTCCCCCTACCCTGGGTCGCCCTCGCGTGGCTCGCCCACCGCGCTGTCGCAGCGCCCCCGGTCATCCGCGTCTTCGCGCGCCCACCCTGGCTCGACGGCGGCGCTGAGCATGGGCCAGCGCAAGGCCGCGTCGCGCGCCCTCTGGCATGAAAGAAACCGCCAGTTGTGGGCAAGCCGCGAGCCCCAGTCAGACGGGCCCCGCTCGGTCTCGACGAAGCGCCTGTGCCAGTGGAGCCCCGCCGACAGCTGAGCCGCAGCCGAGTGGCGCGCGAGCCCGAGCTGCTTGACGCCCCGGGCGCACCCTCGGTCGAAGGCAAGCGTCTCCGAGAGGTTGCCCCCGAAGCTGAGGTGGTCGTGGCCGCCGCAGCTCGGGAGCTCCAGCTCGCGATGCAGACCAAGAAGGCCTGCCCGAGCCTCCTCGCGGTGGATTGTGGCCCCGCGCTGCCAGCGCCCCGCCGGGGGCCGTCGCCGGCGCCGCGGCTGCACGAGCGAGCTGTCGACCATCGGCGCAAGCCCGGTGACCTCGCTCTGGGCCCTCGGCATTTCCTGCTGCGGTTGGTCGCCGGGCTGGAGGCCCCCGCCGCAGTCGTCGATGTCCCGTCGCAGCGCCGCGCCCAGCTCGTACAAGGCGCCACCGAGTCCAGGCGCCTGGCCAACATCACCTCCAGCCCTTGGGGGTCGGGGGCCTTTAGGTGGCAGCGCGCGCCGCGCCAGCGCCTCCACCCCCGCGAGCTGGAACGCGTCCAGCAGACCAGGTGGTGCAGCACCGACACAAGGGAGGCATGATGGTAAGCGACGGCGCTGTCATTGGCCTCGCCTGACCCTCGTGGTACGCCGCGACGTCCTCACCGCTGGCCTGGATGTTCGTCAAGAGCTCCAGGGCTGCTGCGGGCCCGCAGAAGGGCCAATCGCCGGCGCCGCTGCCTGCAGCTGGCGAACCAGCGGCCCACGCGGCAGGAAGCCGACGCTCACCTCGGCCAGCGCCTCGCGGAACCTAAGGAAGCGCTGGCTGCGCGAGCCGCACTGCATCTCCAGCGCGCGGGGGTCGCGGCCAGCCCCCGAACGATTCTCCTCCAGCCATGCGTTGAGGCCGGCCGCCAACACCCGCCCCACAGCCGTCCAGCGGTCGTCGCCGATGAACGCCAGGCCGACCGACCCGTTCTGTACGAATTTTGGTCGGGTTCAGCGCGACCGCGTTCGCCGCCGCCTGGCCGAATGACCCACTGGGCCTGCGCGCTGCCCGGGGCCTGAGCCAACCCGCCAAAGAGGCTTGCGAGGGCCGTCGCTTGGAGCTGTAGCTCCGTCACCTCGCCCTCGCTCCAAGGTCGAATACCAACGCGTTCCTTCGGACCCTCTCCGGCACGGGGCACGCGCGGTCGAACGGCACCACCAGGTGGGCGGCGAGGTCGATGACCTGCACCGCGCGGGTCGGAGTCGCGGTCGCTCACTTCGCGCCGTCGGCCAGCTTCGCCGGGAGAACGCGGCGATGCCAACGACACTTGGGGTCGTCGTCGTACACGTCGGACGGAAGAAGTAGGTGAAAACATGAAGTAGGAAGGCGGACACAGTGGATTGGGTCCAGGTCCTCCCAGAGAATAAGCAAACACAGCAAAAGCATGCCGATCCTTGAAGTAGGAAGGCGCTTGAAATAGATTGGGATCTGGGAATCCAGAAATACCTACTTTCAACGACCGGTACGTAATTCACCGCGGCCTGCGGCGCCCCGATCTGCAGGGCCACCTGCCGGGCGGCCGCCATATCACGACCTGCGGCTCCGCGGCCGCCAGAGCCAGGCACCCGGCGTCATGCTTTTGGCTTACAACGTCGACCCCCAGGAGGTCTGGACTGGACCCCTTTTCCCTGGGGCCGCTGTTCAATCCTGAATCTTTCTTGGTCGGTCCCGAAGCCCGGCGAGGGCCCCTGGAGGCCGAAAACTGCGGAAACCCTCCGTCCTGATTTTTGTCCATATGCGCTGGATCTCTGGGTCCGGTCGGCCAGTCGGCCAGTCGGCCAGTCGGGGAACCGGGGAGGCGGACAGTCGGGGAGTCGGCCAGTCGGGGAGTCGGGGAGTCGGCCGCCAGATGCCACCCTCCGTCGGCGCGGTCGCGGCCGCGCCAAATGCCACCCTCCGCCAGCGCGGTCGCCCCCGAGGGCTGCGAGAGACCCAGCGCCAGCAGAGCCAGAAGACCGCCAGGGGCAGACCGGAGCCGGCAAACTGGAGGCCTCCTGCCGCTGACCTTCCACGAGGGCTAACAAGTAGCACCAGGACCTCGGCGTCGCAACTCCCGCCGAGGTTCTAAGCAATCCAAATAAGTCGATGAGTCGGAAGGGCCAGTTGTGTAGCACTCTGGAAGGTCAGGGCAGGTGTGGTCAGAGGATCGCATCGACGAGGCGTCGGCGAGGCATCGGCGATGCACCGGCAACGTCGATGATGCACCAGCGACGTGGGCGTGGAGGAGCTCGGGCCCCACATCGAGCCGCATCGCCGATGCATCGGCGATGCGGCGAGATCCTCCGACCCCATCTATCGGGCGTTAGCAGAACTGGGTTTAATGGAACCTGGTTTAGTGATCTGTACCGGGGGCGCCCCCCCGTCCCATTTCCACTAATCGGAACTGCCGCCACCCGAAAAAACACCAGCTATGGCAAACCTGGATTAGTGATTCTGGCCAATTCAAAGGCTCTGGGGCCCTACCACTAACCGGGTCCCCTTACCTGGGGTCCTGGCCATACCCGAATCTGCTCCGACCCCATCTGGTAGGCCTAGACAAACGCGGGCAGCCAGGAGGCCGCGCGCGCCGAGGATAAGAGGACGCCGAGACCCACCCTCCCTCGGACCCCCAGCGTCGTGCCTTCTGCCACCACGTCGACTCCCAGAGGTTTGGGGATCCCTTCCCCGGGACCGGCTTCTCATCCTGCATCGTTTTGTTGACGGCCCCGAGGCCCAGTGAGGGCCCCCGGGAGCCGAAAAGAACTATAGCGAAATACCTCCGGCCGTGATTTTTTCACAGCGCGAGGAGGTCTGGGCTCCCGCGCAGCTAGAAGAAAACGGGCCGGCGGGGCATGCGCCAGCGCCACGGAACAGCGCCAGGAGGACCAGCGCAAGCGCACCCCGGGCAGCCTGGGCACACGCAGGGGAGGCACGCCGCCGCCCCAGAGCACCTCGCGCTGTGAAAAAATCACGACAAGAGGTTTTTCGTTATTCTTGGCATCCTCTTCCTCCTCCTCCTCCTCGTCCTCCTCCTCCTCTCCTCCTCCTCCTTGTCTCCTCGATCCCCCACCTGCGCCTCCTCCTCCTCCTCCTCCTCCTCCTCCTCCTCCTCCTCCTCCTCCTCCTCCTCCTCCTCCTC
>CAUYUJ010003065.1:22500-37500 GCA_963575745.1 Prorocentrum cordatum | reverse complement strand
AAGAAGAAGCCACACGTCCAGACGCCTACAGTTAAGTCGGGCGTGCCCCCCCACGGGGGGGCTTTCGACGAAAAATAAAGAATACTCCAAAAATACTCCAAAATGGCCAACAAATACTCACACAATAGTCCCCAGACTATATTATTTGTGGATATTCCCCCTGTAGGGGGACATGCCCGACTTAAGCCTAGGGGCCCCGAGGGGGGAGGGGGGAGGGCTACGGCAAGCTCGGGGCTGCAGGCAAACCGAGCGCCCAGGCACTCCTCCCCAGGCACTGCCGATGGGGGGCTCGCCACTGGGGGAGATGCCACCTGCTTCCCTTCTGAGACCTCCGCCTGAGGAGGGGAAGGAGCACACACAAACACACACACAAACACACACACACACACACGCACACACACACACACACACACACGCACACACACACGCGCACACACAGACACACACACACACACACACACACACGCACGCACGCACGCACGCACGCACGCACGCACGCACACACGCACGCACACACACACACACACACACACACACACACACACACACACACACACACACACGCACACACACACACACACACACACACGCACGCACGCACACGCACACGCACACGCACACGCACGCACGCACGCGCACGCACGCACGCACGCACGCACGCACGCACGCACGCACGCACGCACGCACGCACGCACGCACGCACGCACACACACACACACACACACACACACACACACACACACACACACGCACACACACACACACACACACACACACGCACACGCACACGCACACGCACACGCACACGCACACGCACACGCACACGCACACGCACACGCACACGCACACGCACACGCACACGCACACGCACACGCACACGCACACGCACAAACACACACAGGACAACTCGGAACGCTCAGAAACGTCTTCTCACCCTTCTCCTCCTCGATCCTGAGGAGGTGGTGGTGCCCCCAAGAAGGCCCTTGTGGTGACCCCCTTGGCGCTGCCGGAGAATCGGGAACCAGCTGTCATGGAGAAGGCCCTAGAAGTTGAGCTGGGCCCTCTCAACTGCAATCAACTTCTGCAAACGAAGCCCCACACATGCGACGTCTTCACATGTTCAATATGGGGTCACTGGAAGCCCTCGATTGGCTACGCGCAAGAGAGACCCTGCATCAGAGTGACCTTCGGTGCGCGGCTTGATAAGGGCAGCGCGGGGACCAGGCACAAGCGTGCAGGGCGCTACTGCCGCATCGGGTTCGGCGAACGGGGGGACCCCAGTGGGCCTGGGGCCTGCACCAGGGGTCACTGCTGCGAAGGGTCACTCCCACATGTAGTCGACTCGACCCTTGCCCCAGGGCAGGTACTTCATTCCGAGCCGTTCTTTGGCGGGCCCGGGGCAGGGCGAGGCCCCCCTGGAGGCCGCAGGCATCCAAAAAAACCTTCCGTCGCGATGTTTTCGCGACGCGAGCAGAGAGGTCGAGGCATCCCTGATGGGGTCCGAGCAGATCGGGGTCGGAGAATCGCTCCGCATCGCCAATGCATCGCCGATGCATCGGTGACGCGCATCGGCGGCGCGCATCGGCGATTTACCGGCGCCACCGGCATGGAGAAAGCCGGGTCGATGCATCTCCGATGCAGAGCGATCCCTCGACCCCGTCTGCTCGGACCCCACCTGGGGAGGCACAGGAGAGGCAGGCGGAGCTCCTGGGCAGACCGGGCAGAGCGAACGGGCCCCCGCCAGCGGGATCTCTCGCCGCCAGCCTGCCAGAGCTGGCGCGGGCCGTGCCAGCTGCAGCCGAGGGGGGGGCGCGCCCGCTTCGGTCTGCACGGGCAGTGGGCCTCTAAGGTATTCCAACGAGCGGTGCTTAGTTGCCTGTTCGTTCTTTCTGAGACATCAAGATGGCTTCAAGATCGCCCAAGCGAGCCCAAACAGAAACCAAAGAGCGCCCCAAGAGGGCCCCAAAAGCGCCCCAAGAGGGCCCCACTGCGGCCCCAAGGGTGCCAACCATACTTACGCTTCAGGCTCCGATGGGGCAAGGCTACTAAATGCCGCCGCCTTTCGTGATCGATGTCCTCCAAGACGGCCCCACCAGGGTCCTCAAGATTTACGAGAGAGAGAGAGAGAGAGAGAGAAAGAGAGACCGAAGGGATCCTCAAAGGACCCCAACCATCACAGACAACACCCGAGTAATGATGGCCCAAGGTATCATCGAGAGGCTCCCAAATCGAAAGACCCACGCAGGCCGTTGTGATTAATTCCTGGGTCTGCGACGGCTGATCCCGAGCTTCGAGTAGACATCTGCCCCCCTCCCTCCTTGTTCCACTGCGTGCTCCCACTCTACCGTGTTGAAGGCAACTCGCCTGGGCTTCGTCTCTAAACGGGCTGGCGAGGGGATACGAAAAGCGTCAACAGTGTCCTCTGCTTGGTGGGTTCGGAGGCGGCGGTGCAAATGTGGCGCAAACATGTGGATCATCAAGTCCGCTGTGGCTGTCGAGCACACTGAATTGCGGATAAGCTCGAAAAAACTCCGCCCTGCTCGATTGAGCATGGTTCAACCTATCCCCATCCCCACCGGCATGGCATTCATTGACCCCAGCGACCGATCTCATCCCGTCGATCGCAGATGGGGATACATGCTGCTCCCTTCGGCCTTCGCGGGGCCCGCTCCTGCCTTGGGGGTTGGGCTGACGGGGGCGAGATACCATGGCCCAATTCGGGAGCGGCCAAGAGGGGGGTGTCCAAGAGGGGGGGGGGGCTAATCATGACCGGCGGCACGTGCGCGGCCCAGCGGGGGGACCAAGGACGCAATGAAGTAAGAAGAGGCGCCATGAAATCCGGAGAAAATACCATGGCCCCCGCCATGATATCCCCCCCCCCTAGTCATCACCCCCCCTCTTTGACGCCCCCGACCAATGGGGATGGTGAGCGGCAAAACTGGGGCCACCAAGAGGTACCGATACCGCTGCTCCCCGGACCTCTCCCGGGGTGCGTGCTGACCGGGATTAATTTTGGGGCGAATCTCCAGCCGCGGCTTTCGCGGGGCCTGCTCCCACCTAGGGGGCTGAGATATGGCCCAATTGGCGATGGTGAGCGGCAAAACTGGGGCCACCAAGAGGTACCGATACCGCCACTCCCCGGACCTCTCCCGGGGTGCGTGCTGACCGGGAGCTTGATTTTTGGGGAGCGGATCTCCGGCCGCGGCGACGAAGGCCGGCCTCCCGGGAGGCCCCAGGAGGCGAAGACGAGGCAGGGCTATAGCGGTATATTGGCACTATGCACCTGCCTCTGGTCGGAGGCACGAGGGGGCCACATTGTGAACCCTATATACCCCTATACCCCCCACGATTCCTGAGGGGGAGGGTGGGGTTCACTTCGCTCGGGAGCTGCCGAGCGGAGTGAATGCCACCCTCCCCCTCAGAAATCGTGGGGGGTAGGGGTAGGGTTCACATGTTTTTTTTTCCCGCAGCGCAAGCAAAGCTGTACACAGTTTTGACTCCACGCGCTGGCGAAGATCTAGAGGCTGAGATGCAATCTGGGTTTCAATCCCGAGTGAGACCAGTAGGAAGCAATATTGCAAGTGATACGACTTGCCCTCAAAACGTATCGGGCCGGAGTTGCACACATTGTGTCGTAACCCTCTGGCGCCTGGCCCAACCGGCCACTGCCGGAAATCCAGGGGTATAGGGTTCACATGTGGCCCCCTAGGCACAATGCTGATCGCTGCCACCACGGGCGGCCGGCGGCCCAGCGCACGCAGGCGTCCGCGCAGCCACCGCGGCGCCTCTCCAGCTGCGGGCAGGGCGGGCCGCTCCGATCCTCCTCCTCCTCCTCCTCCTCCTCCTCCTCCTCCTCCTCCTCCTCCTCCTCCTCCTCCCTCCTCCTCCCCCCTCCCCTCCTCCTCCCTCCTCCTCCTCTCCTCCTCCTCCCCCTCCTCCTCCTCCTCCTCCTCCTCCTCCTCCTCCTCCTCCTCGGCGCGCCGCGCCCGGTCCTTGAAGGGCTGCGAGTGCCTCTGGGCGTTCATGGTGTTCAGGTTCATCATCGTCTGGCGCCGCCCCCGCGGCGCCCCTTCGGTGGCAGCTCGTGGGAGCCTCCCATGCATCTGATCGGCTCTTGCGACTCGACGCTGGTCGACGCTGAAGCAAGGCTAATCGACGCTACATCGACGCTAACCGACGCTAGATCGGCGTTAACTCATCCACTCCAGGACGCTAATCGTCGCTAATCGAGGCGAAGGACGAAAGTAAGAGGGTACACCAGGCTTCCATGATTTGCTACCGAATCCGACTGTGGGACCAGGGTGGGCGGAGGGAGGGGTCAGAAAGAATAGGGGTAGGGAGGGACCAGACCTTGAGCAGGGCCCGACCGTCCCGGCATTCATGTAGGCCTGTCACGAACTTCTCTTAGGCCAAGACAACGACTCCAAGAACAAAAGCAACGCTCTCAGAACATGGAGCCGACATCCTGAAACAAAACGTCTTCAGCGGAAGACGTTCTACGAACATCTCGTGCAGACTGCAAAATTCTGAGAACATTCTCTGGTGGGCCTCTAGGCAAGCCAGGACGCCTCGCAACTGTTTGAATGGGACCACACCGCCTAAGCCACCGCCGAGCACCCAGCACAAGGAAAAAAGAGGGAGGCGACGACGGCGGCAGCGGCGGCAGCGGCAGCAGCCAAAGGCAGCTGCCGCCTTGCCGCCGTACTCGGTTGGGGGGTAGGGAGGAACGAAGTAAAGGGGACCTAAAAACTTGGAGATCCGCGCGGATTCCTCGAATCGGCGCTGGGGCCCCCCGGTGGCGCCTGCAGCGCCGCCTCTGGTGCGCTTCGCGCGTCAGGGAGGGGGCTCCAGCGCCGATCCGAAAAGTCCTCGCGGACCCCCGAGTTTTCATGTTTATGTTACTTCATGTTTCCCTAGAAGAAGAGAGATACTCACAAGCGGTGATCGTATCCGAATCCGCGCCCTCGCGGTCTGGATCCCAGGGCGCGATCTCGCGGATACGTGGTCGCACGGCTACGTTCCGCGCGGGGCATGCGCGAAAAAAAGCGGGGTCGCGGCCCAGGGGCCTGGCCCGCGAGGCCGCGGATACGGATATGTTTGTCGCTTAATAGAGGGGTTCCGAGCAGATTGGGTCGGTGAGTCGCACGAGCTCGGTGATGTTGGCAGTGCATCTGCGAAGCGAAATCGGGCTCCACATTGACCCACATCGGCGATGCATCGGCGACGCGGCGCGATCCTCCAATCCCATCTACAATCAGACCTAGAACCCTCCGCCATCCAAAACGCACAGAACATCCAAGGGTGCCCCCCGCAGGAGGCTCAAGAACATCCGGCATTTTTTTTCCGCCGGGGGCGAGGCAGAGGCAGTCCGCTCAAGCGTGTGGCTTTTCGGGGCATGCGAAAGGCGAAGTGTCCAGCGTGCGCAAGGGATGAAAATGACGAGGGCGGCCGCGCGGGGGGAGGGGGAGGAACATCCAACAAACACGAAGAACATTAGGGCACCCTCCCCGAACCGATCTCGATCTTATACTTCGGTCCGACTGTAATACTGGCCCCGTCTAGGCGGCCCAGAGCAAGGGGAACGAGGCAACACGGAGCGGGAGCGGGCGACAGCATTTTTTATGCAGGGACCAAGTGGGAGAACCCGCCTGCTTGATAAATAATGGCTGCCCGACGGCACATGAGAGACCAGCCTTCGCTAGGTCGTCTCTGCAGCCTTTCTCGGCTCGGCGGCGGCAAACCTTTCTCGCGCACGACGGGCGCCTCGGCCAGCCAGCGCGGCACGGGTGTAGAAAACCGGCCTGCAGGTGCTGTCGCGTTCGTTTGAGCCTCCGACGACGAGGCCTTTCGCAACGACAACCTAAAAACAAACAAGACAACTAGAATTTAAGAAATCTGGGCCAGCTTCCCAGAAGCTTTTTGAAACAAGCCTGGGCCAATTTCTGTTGTTAACGCTGGAGTGGCGAACGTGCTCAAGAAACTGGACCAACTTTCTTGCAAATTGGCGGAGAAACGCTGGTCCAGCTTTCCCGGAGGAGGTTTCTGAATCAGACGCTCGACTGCATCAATCATCCTACGCAAACGCGTTGCTCAGGCGTGCAGACCGCTCAGGAAAAACCAAACCGTGTTGGCCATGAGAGTTCCAAAAACACGCCGAGTATTACTCAAAAACGGGCTGGCACGATCATCGTTGAATGGAGCAATTAGCCAGTCGGCAGATGGGCGAAAATACTATAGATCGAACAGCGAATATAAGAGCACGGTCAAACTATAATGGCTGTGAGCGACAACTCCACGGGCTGGCAGGAGCCCGAAGGGCAGCCGCAAGCCGTGACGCAGGCGTCCGCGCCCCCGTTCTTGCAGCAGGTGCTGCGGCACTCCTTGTCGCAGACGGCCGGCACGAAGAGGGGCTCCACGGGCGGGCAGGAGCCCGAAGGGCAGCCGCAAGCCTTGACGCAGGCGTCCCCGCCCCCGTTCTTGCAGCAAGTGCTGCGGCACTCCTTGTCGCAGACGGCCGGCACGAAGAGGGGCTCCACGGGCGGGCAGGAGCCCGAAGGGCAGCCGCAAGCCGTGACGCAGGCGTCCCCGCCCCCGTTCTTGCAGCAGGTGCTGCGGCACTCCTTGTCGCAGACGGCCGGCGCGAAGAGGGGCTCCACGCGCTGGCAGGAGCCCGAAGGGCAGCCGCAAGCCGTGACGCAGGCGTCCCCGCCCCCGTTCTTGCAGCAGGTGCTGCGGCACTCCTTGTCGCAGACAGCCACCGCGAAGAGGGGCTCCACGGGCGGGCAGGAGCCCGAAGGGCAGCCGCAAGCTGTGACGCAGGCGTCCCCGCCCCCGTTCTTGCAGCAGGTGCTGCGGCACTCCTTGTCGCAGACAGCCACGCGCGAAGAGGGGCTCCACGGGCAGGAGCAGGAGCCCGAAGGGCAGCCGCAAGCCGTGACGCAGGCGTCCCCGCCCCCGTTCTTGCAGCAGGTGCTGCGGCACTCCTTGTCGCAGACGGCCAGCGCGAAGAGGGGCTCCACGGGCGGGCAGGAGCCCGAAGGGCAGCCGCAAGCCGTGACGCAGGCGTCCCCGCCCCCGTTCTTGCAGCAGGTGCTGCGGCACTCCTTGTCGCAGACGGCCGGCACGAAGAGGGGCTCCACGGCGGCAGGAGCCCCGAAGGGCAGCCGCCAAGCCGTGACGCAGGCGTCCCGCCCCCGTTCTTGCAGCAAGGTTGCGGCCACCCTTGTGCCAGCCGGCCGGCACCGAAGAGGGGCTCCACGGGCGTCGGCAGTGGGCAGGAGCGAAGGGCAGCCGCAAGCCGTGACGCAGGCGTCCCCGCCCCCGTTCTTGCAGCAGGTGCTGCGGCACTCCTTGTCGCAGACGGCTGGCGCGAAGAGGGGCTCCACGTGCGGGCAGGAGCCCGAAGGGCAGCCGCAAGCCGTGACGCAGGCGTCCCCGCCCCCGTTCTTGCAGCAAGTGCTGCGGCACTCCTTGTCGCAGACGGCCGGCACGAAGAGGGGCTCCACGGGCGGGCAGGAGCCCGAAGGGCAGCCGCAAGCCGTGACGCAGGCGTCCCCGCCCCCGTTCTTGCAGCAGGTGCTGCGGCACTCCTTGTCGCAGACGGCCGGCACGAAGAGGGGCTCCACGGGCGGGCAGGAGCCCGAAGGGCAGCCGCAAGCCGTGACGCAGGCGTCCCCGCCCCCGTTCTTGCAGCAGGTGCTGCGGCACTCCTTGTCGCAGACGGCCTCGCGAAGAGGGGCTCCACGGGCGGGCAGGAGCCCGAAGGGCAGCCGCAAGCCGTGACGCAGGCGTCCCCGCCCCCGTTCTTGCAGCAGGTGCTGCGGGTCGCAGGGCCAGGGGCCCGAAGGGCAGCCGCAAGCCGTGACGCAGGCGTCCCCGCCCCCGTTCTTGCAGCAGGTGCTGCGGCACTCCTTGTCGGCGACGTCCACCCCCCGCCCCCCCCCCGACGAGGGGATCCACGGTGCGGGCAGGAAGCCCACGGAAAAAAAGGGCAAGCGCAAGCCGTGACGCACTAGGCGTCCCCGCCCCCGTAAGTCTGCAGCAGGTGCTGCGGCACTCCTTGTCGCAGACAGCCACGCGAAGAGGGGCTCCACGGGCGGCAGGGAGCCGAGGGCAGCCCGCAAAGCCGTGAGGCGGCTGCGTCGACCACAGCCCCCGCGAAGAGATTGCAGCAGGTGGTGCTCCTGTTGGGGCGCAGACAGGCCACCGCGATCTTCAGGGGCTCCACGGGCGGGCAGGGAGCCCGAAGGGCACAAGCGCAATAGCCGGTGGACGCGGGATCAGCTCCCCCGTTATTTGCAGCAGGTACTGCAGCACTCCTTGCGCAGAAGGCCAGCACGAAGAGGGGCTCCACGGGCGGGCCGGAGCGGGCGGGCAGGAGCCCGGAGGGCAGCCGCAAGCCGTGACGCAGGCGTCCCCGCCCCCGTTCTTGCAGCAGGTGCTGCGGCACTCCTTGTCGCAGACGGCCGGCACGAAGAGGGGCTCCACGGGCGGCAGGAGACCGTAGGGCAGCCGCAAGCCGTGCGAAGGGTCCCCGCCCCCGTCTTGTCAGCAGGTGCTGCGGCACTCACTTGTCGCAGGACATCCACCGCGGACAGGGGTCCACGGGCGGGCAGGCGCCCGAAGGGAGCCGCAAGCCGTGACGCAGGTCGTCCCGCCCCCGTTCTTGCAGCAGGTGCTGCGGCACTCCTTGTCGCAGACAGCCACCGCGAAGAGGGGCTCCACGGGCGGGCAGGAGCCCGAAGGGCAGCCGCAAGCCGTGACGCAGGCGTCCCCGCCCCCGTTCTTGCAGCAAGTGCTGCGGCACTCCTTGTCGCAGACGGCCGGCACGAAGAGGGGCTCCACGGGCGGGCAGGAGCCCGAAGGGCAGCCGCAAGCCGTGACGCAGGCGTCCCCGCCCCCGTTCTTGCAGCAGGTGCTGCGGCACTCCTTGTCGCAGACAGCCACCGCGAAGAGGGGCTCCACGGGCGGGCAGGAGCCCGAAGGGCAGCCGCAAGCCGTGACGCAGGCGTCCCCGCCCCCGTTCTTGCAGCAGGCGCTGCGGCACTCCTTGTCGCAGACGACGAGCTCGAAGTCCGTCGCAGTTGCGGGCGCAGCTTGGCTGGCGGCAATCAGGAGGAGGATGTGAGTGCAGAGCATCTTTGGGTAGCTGTGGCGAAGGCGCGTGTGCCCGAAAGGATGGTAGTCAAAGCCCGACGGGGGAACAAAAAAGCCAACTCTTGCTGAGCCTAGAACGACGGCTTGAGCCAGGGAGCGGGCGACAGGCATGCCGCGGCATCGGCGGCGGTGTCCTCGGCGACCCACAATCGTTGACTTCCATCGGGGCTTCCGAATTTGCTGTGCTTTCTCGCCTCTTCGGGCCTCCGACGCTCGAAGACGGCCCGAGAGGCCCCCAAGAAGGCCCCCAAGACGGCCCCAAGAGGCCCCCAAGACGGCCCCGAAGAAGGCCCCCAAGACGGCCCACGAGGCCCCCAAGAAGGCCCCCAGGACGGCCCCAAGAGGGCCCCACGGCGGCCCGAGAGGGCCCCACGGCGGCCCGAGAGGGCCTCGGAGGAGCCCGCGCGGGAACCGTCGGAAACGGCGTTTCGGCATCGGGGCGGAAGGGGCGGCGACGGAACTGGTAAAATAACGGCGTCAGAACCGGCAAAACAATGGCAAAACGGAACCGGTAACAAAAACGGCCCTGTCGTTTCCAGGGCCCACTAAGGGCGGGGGGGATCAGGGACCGTCGGAAACGGCGTTTCGGCATCGGGGCGGGGGCTTTGTGGGCCCCGGAAGCGGCAGGGCCACTGTTTCACCGTTTCCGAAAACGTGTCCCTTGAAAATGGAAACGGCAAAAAAAGCGGCGACCAGAAACTGTAAATTATGCGAACGGAGTTTCCCACATAAAGATGTTACGGGGTTCCCTTGCTTCTTGTCTGCGCTCTGGTGGGGCCTCCCTGGAGGGGTGGGAGGGGCACGAAACCTGATGAATAATATGGTGTGCGAATACCCTGCCCGCTCTGGTGGGGCCTCCCTGGAGGGGTGGGAGGGGCACGACACCTGATAAATAACATGGTGTGCGAATACCCTGCCCGCTCTGGTGGGGCCTCCCTGGACGGATGGGTGGGGCACGACACCTGATAAATAACATGGTGTGCGAATACCCTGCCCGCTCTGGTGGGGCCTCCCTGGAGGGGCGGGGAACGGCACGAAACCTAATAATAAGATATGGCGTGCGAATACCCTGCCCGCTCTGGCGGGGCCTCCCTGGAGTGGCGGGAGGGGCACGAAACCTGATAAATAACATGGTGTGCGAATGCCCTGCCCGCTCTGGTGGGGCCTCCCTGGAGGGGTGGGAGGGGCATGAAACCTGATAAATCATATGGTGTGCGAATACCCTGCCCGCTCTGGCGGGGCCTCCCTGGAATGTTGGGAGGGACGCGAAACCTGATAAATAACATGGTGTGCGAATGCCCTGCCCGCTCTGGTGGGGCCTCCCTGGAGGGGTGGAGGGGCACGAAACCAGATAAACAACATGGTGTGCGAATACCCTGCTCGCTCAGGCGGGGCCTCCCTGGAGGGGTGGGAGGGGCACGAAGCCAGATAAATAACATGGTGTGCGAATACCCTGCTCGCTCAGGCGGAGCCTCCCTGGAGGGGTGGGAGGGGCACGAAACCTGATAAATAATATGGTGTGCGAATACCTTGCTTGCTCAGGCTGGGCCTCCCTGGAGGGGTGGGAGAGCCACGAAAACATATAAATAACATGGTGTGCGAATACCCTGCTCGCTCAGGCGGGGCCTCCCTGGAGGGGTGGGATGGGCAGGAAACCTGATAAATAACATGGTGTGCGAACACCCTTCCCGCTCTGGTGGGGCCTCCCTGGAGGGGTGGGAGGGGCACGAAACCTGATAAATAGCATGGTGTGCGAATACCCTGCTCGCTCAGGCGGGGCCTCCCTGGACGGATGGGTGGGGCAGGAAACCAGATAAATATCATAGTGTGCGAATACCCTGCTCGCTCAGGCGGGGCCTCCCTGGAGGGGTGGGAGGGGCACGACACCTGATAAATAACATGGTGTGCGAATACCCTGCTCGCTCAGGCGGGGCCTCCCTGGAGAGGTGGGAGGGGCACGAAACCTGATAAATAATATGGTGTGCGAATACCCTGCTCGCTCAGGCGGGGCCCCCCTGGAGGGGTGGGAGGGGCACGAAACCTGATAAATAACATGGTGTGCGAATACCCTGCTCGCTCAGGCGGGGCCCCCTGGAGGGGTGGGAGGGGCACGAAACCTGATAAATAACATGGTGTGCGAATACCCTGCCCGCTCAGGCGGGGCCTCCCTGGAGGGGTGGGAGGGGCACGAAACCTGATAAATAACATGGTGTGCGAATACCCTGCTCGCTCAGGCGGGGCCTCCCTGGAGGGGTGGGAGGGGCACGAAACCTGATAAAAAATATAGGTGCGAATACCCTGCTCGCTCAGGCGGGGCCTCCCTGGAGGGGTGGGAGGGGCACGAAACCTGATAAATAATATGGTGTGCGAATACCCTGCTCGCTCAGGCGGGGCCTCCCTGGAGGGGTGGGAGGGGCACGAAACCTGATAAATAACATGGTGTGCGAATACCCTGCTCGCTCAGGCGGGGCCTCCCTGGAGGGGTGGGAGGGGCACGAAACCTGATAAATAACATGGTGTGAGGAAAGGCATGGTATGGTATGGGATGGTGGATGCATGGTATGGTATGGTAAGGTATGGTATGGAGTGGCATGGTATTGGTATGGTATGATACAGTATGGGATGGTGGAGGAAGCGGGAGGAGGAGGAGGAGGAGGAGGAGGAGGAGGAGGAGGAGGAGGAGGAGGAGAAGATGTTCTGGGAAAACTAAAACCCCACTCAGGATGTGGGGAAAAAACGGCTCCAGGATTGGAACTGGAGCCGGAACCGGTCAAACAACGGCGACGGAACTGGTAAAATAACGGCGTCAGAACCGGCAAAACAATGGCAAAACGGAACCGGTAAAAAAACGGCCCTGTCGTTTCCAGGGCCCACTAAGGGCGGGGGGGATCAGGGCCCCGTAAACTGAGCATTGTCTTAGGGTGGAGGGCTCAGGGTGAAATCCATGTGGGCTTCTGCACCTTGAAACTGAATTCGTCTGGTGATTCACCTTTTGCGGATCGGAGCGGCATTTCAGACTTCACCCTTTGCCCTCCACCCAAAGAAAATGCTCGGGGGGGCATCAGGGCCCCGTAAACCCAGACACGCTAGACCTGGACACCCAACATCCCTCGAAACCAATTTTTCCAGACGGCGGCACGAACAAAATGCTGCACCGCATCACGTCAAGACTGAACCCGGACACAAGCCCTGAAAGCCTGCAAAACCCCCTAACCCCGGACACAAAACCCGAATCCTGCAGTGCAGCAAACAAAAAATACACGGGTGCTGAAAAATGTGACTTTGCAGAGAAAAAATCGTTTCCGTGGTTTTCCGTGTCCTGATTATCTGTCCTGGTCTCTGGGGGCCTGAGGGGGGGGGGTCTGGCTCCGGACCTCTGCTTCGTGCGACCGTTTGTAGCAGTGCGTCCTGTGGGGGAGACCCCACCTGCTCGAGACAGGCGCGCAAAAAGGCCAAGACCTACTCCATGGAGGCGTGGGGACGAGGGTGCGAGGGCCCGCGCCGATCGGCAAAGCAAGCGAGCGCGGTTCACGTCGCCGGTTCCCTCCTCTTCCTCCTCCTCGTCCTTCTCCTCCTCCTACTCATCGTCCTCCCCCTCCTCGTCGTCCTCCTCGTCCCTGTTCTTTTTGATGGCCCTGGGGCCTCATAAGAGCTCGACGAGAGACAGCTGCCTGTCGCTGTGCGACGCGGGGCCTGGGGAAGACGAGCTCAAGACGTTGGAGAGCTCGGGGATCTTCGGGTGCTCATAAGAGGGGGAGCTGGAGAGCTGCTCGACTCCGCATCCAAATTTCATGCTCAGTCAGTGCTGGGAAGGACATGCTCAAGACGCTGGGGAGCTGGGGAAGAGGGCACGCGAAATATGTTTTACCACGCGCGCCAGGGCTCGGAGAGCTTGGGGAACCACCGCGCCGCGGATGATGGCAAACGACATGAACGACGAGGAGGATGAGGAGGAGGAGGAGGAGGAGGAGAAAAAGGAAAAGGAGGAGGAGGAGGAGGAGGAGGAGGAGGAGGAGGGCATCTCACACGAGGGGGGCTGCAGTCCTGGTGCTACCACGGAGGGAGCGCTGCGCCAGGAACCCGGGGGGGGGCCCTCCTGGCCACGGCGAGCCCAGGCCACGCATCAACACCTTGGAAGGAGAACTGACACACACACACACACACACACACACACACACACACACACACACACACACACACACACACACACACACACACACACACACACACACACACACACACACGCACACACACACGCACGCACACACACACACACACACACAAATAGACACACACACACACAAATAGACACACACACACACACACATAAACAGACACAAATAACCATGTTCCCCATACTTCCCCATGTGTTCTGGGTTTTGGTCCCCCCCCCCACCTCCCATATTTCCCCAATTTTTTCTCGGGGATCGACGATTCACTGTGTCTGTGTGCTTCGTTCCCTCCGGAACGTTCCCCGACCCAGGTCCAAAAGGGGCGGCCCGAAGACCAGAGCCCCGTCGGTCCTGCTTTTTCAGCGCTGTGGTGGACTGCGAGGGCATGCGACCCGGGGCGGAGGCCAGTCCACGAGAAACCTTACTTTGGTAGTGGAAACAATTTGTTTTTTTTATATAATATTTGGTCTTTAGAAGCTCTGCGTGGCGACGCCCCCGTCGCCACGCGTGCCCTCTGCGTGCCTGCGGGGGCGCCGCCACGCAGAAGTACTGGAGACCGAGCATTTGGGGCGTCGCTACGCACGCCCTCTGCGTGGCTGCGACCATTTGTTAAAACCCAAAAACCAATTAAATTCACTAATGAAGTACACAACAATCCCAGCCCTGAGACCCCAGGACGTCCACTGACTCTTGGTGCGGTGACGTCACGCTTCCCGCAGCCAAACCATCGAAACCCAGGAAACCCGGGGCACCCTGGCGGGGAGCAGGTGTGTTTCTTGGCATGGGCCCACTGTACTTTCAACGTCTTGATGGACTGCCAGGGTGTGCGACCAAGCCCGCGCAGGCGCACTACCTGCGGTGCGGACCACCGCAGGGGTGCGCCTGCTGGGCTGAGCTCCCACCCTCGTCCCACATGCCTCCCCCCTGCTCCGACTGCGGCTGCTGCTGCTGCTCCTCCTCCTCCTCGTCCTCCTCCGCCTACACACTCCCTGCCCGCTTCTCCTCCTACTTATACTCATCATCATCCTTCTCTCGTCCCTTCCTCCTCCCCCCTTCCTCCCTCATGACTCCCTGCTCCCTCCTCCTCCTCCTCCTCCTCCTCCTCCTCCTCCTCCTCTTTCTCTTCCTCTTCCTCTTCCTCTTCTTCTTATCGTTCATTATCCTCCTCCTCCCCCCTCCGCCTTCCATTACAACCAACATCATCCCTCCTCCGTGTCCTCCTCCCCCCTTCTCCCCTTCCGTCCGTTATCCTGCTCCTCCTCCTCCGCCTCCTCCTCCTCTTCCTCCTCCTCCTCCTCTCCTCCTCTCCTCCACTCCTCACTCCTCCTCCTCCTCCTCCTCCTCCTCCTCCTCCTCCTCCTCCTCCTCCTTCTCCTCCCAACAACGCCATGCAACCATCGGGCCGCGCGGGATCCTCTGAACATCGGAATCAAATCGGATCGAGATGCCGAACCCGGTATCGAATCTCATTGTGAGTCTCACAATGAGGGGACCCCTAACCGTTCGAAAGGGGCCTCACTTAGGTCCAAAACACATCAGGGACATGTTACTTTGCAAATGCTGCCACAAATCCTTCCATGTTCTTTACCCCTATATATATAGGATACGCCCTCGTCGTTTTATGAAGGTTAGGATCCCTACTCTTCTTTAGAAGGAATACAAAACGCCATAA
>CAUYUJ010003065.1:10000-17500 GCA_963575745.1 Prorocentrum cordatum | reverse complement strand
AATTATGTTCTCCCTGTTGTCCCCCTCGATCCTCCTCGTGCTCCTCCCCGTTCTCTGGCCTTCGGCCCCCTTCCCCCCTCCCCCCTCCCCTCCTCCTCGGCGCAGGGCGAGCCGAGACAGTGGCAGCTCCCCAAAATGGGTCCACAGACCCCTCGCAGAGTCCCAACGCAAAAACTGCCCGAGCTGCGTTCAGCTTTGGCGACGAGGGGACCCCCACAAGGCCGACTGCCGCTGTGTCAACTCGCCCTCCTCTGGCCCTCGTCGCCACGACTCGGTGTAGCTCGAACGGGAAGACCTTTTTATGTTTCGGGGGTAGCCCAGGATATTCGGTGTAAGTGCTTGTGTGTGCGTGCGAGCGTGAGTGCGTGCGTGCGTGCGTACGCATGCGCGTGTGCGTGTGCGTGAGCGTGTGCGTGCGGTTGTATGTGCGTGTACAGTCGGACTTGATTGGGGAGGACACGCGAGAGGACACAAGACCCTTCCGAGGGCCACGTTGCCAAAGAAATGCAGG
The DNA here is from genome assembly GCA_963575745.1 of Prorocentrum cordatum. Taxonomy (NCBI): domain Eukaryota; class Dinophyceae; order Prorocentrales; family Prorocentraceae; genus Prorocentrum; species Prorocentrum cordatum. The sequence goes on along the minus strand of CAUYUJ010003065.1, from coordinate 16,989 downwards.
AGGCATGGGTCGCATGACACAGGACACGAAGGTACCCTTGAACTGGCAGGGTCGACCTACTAATCCGGGCCGCCTGTACGTCTGCGTGTGCGTGTGCGTGCGCCTGTGCGTGCGCATGTGTGTGTGTGTGGTTGTATGTATGCGTGTGAATGTGTGTGAATGTGTGTGTGTGTGTGTGTGCGTGGGTGCGTGCGTGTGTGTGTGTGTGTGTTGTGTTGTGTGTGTGTGTTGTGTGTGCGTATGTGCGTGTGTGCGTGTGCGTTTGTGTGTGTGTGCGTTTGTGTGTGTGCGCGCGTGTGTGTGTGTGTGTGTGTGTGTGTGTGTGTGCGTTTGTGTGTGTGTGCGTGTGTGCGTGTGTGCGTGTGGGGGGGGCTGGCCGATGAGCCGACCTTTTTGCTGTGGACAACCCCGCGTCTGCCCGCGCGCACCAATACTGCGCACCCCGCCCGGACGTGCGCAACCGACAAGGTCAGGTTGTCCACTGGAGGGCGGGAAGGGGCTCGGGAGGGCCCGATCACCCGGGCGCGATTGCCAGACCGAGCCCAGGATGGACCCACAGGAGTGGCCCAACTGCGGTGGCAACTCGTGGGAGCCTCCCGTACCATCTTGTCGGCTCTTGCGAATCGACGCTGGTCGACGCTAAATCGACGCTCAGTAAACGCTAATCGACGCTCACCGTCGCCAAATCGGCGCTATCCCGTCGACCCGCAGACGCGAATCGACGCTGGTCGACGCCAATCACGGAACTGCGAGGGCACACCAGGCCCCCATGATCTGCTACCGTTCGCCCGTCTCGGGCAGGCCCAGAAGGTGGTCCGGGGGGCTTAAGGTGGGCCGAGGTTCCACCACGACTACCATAGGTAGGCGGAGGAGAGGAGGAGGAGGAGGAGGAGGAGGAGGAGGAGGAGGAGGAGGAGGAGGAAGAGGAACGCTTCAGAATAAAAATAACAGCAGAAGTCTAGGATTCGGGGGGATGGCGAATCCGATCGAATTCGCAACAGACAGTACGAACGGAAACTGCACTATGGCTTCTGCATACGAGGTGAAGTCACGAGCCCCTGAGACTCAGCTTCACGGGCTGCGTTTGGAGGTCCAGACGGATGGGGGAACTTGCCAGCTCGAACTTTGGCAAGATGTTGCCGTCCCTTCGGGGACGGCTCGCACATCATTGTTAATTGACGGGGGTCTGTGGTACAACTCTTGCCGCAGACCGTACAGAATCTGAGCTCATGTTTCCTCCAATGCTGCAGCGCGTGAGACCCATGGAGCTCCTTTCCCCCAACGACCTGGGGACCCCGAAGCGCCGAAAACTCAGAGGAGCTCTGAGAAACACAACGCGTAGCACACATCTGAGAAATCGAATCCTGATTCGAGAACAGGTTGCATCCACGGCAGAAGTATTCAGCACCAGCGCGACCCCAACAATGCTCGGACGATTGCAAAGCCTGCGCAAGCTTGGGGAGGGGAGGGCCCCCTCTCACGCTCGGGACGCTCGGCGGTCCGTGGATCAGCCTGGATGCTCGCCGCCAGGGCTCGAGGCGCCCTCATCCGCACGAGGGCGGCCTCCGCGTCCCGTCGGTCCGCGAAGGGGGGGGAGGGGCAATCGCGAATTCGGTCCAGCCACGTCCGGCTGCATCAGCAGCCCGGGCATCCGCACACTCATTGCCGAAAGCATGAAGCATGTCCTGGCGGGAAGAGGTCATATTGTCCTGGTGAGACGGGAACCATATCAGCTCGACGGCGCCTGAGCCTCGACCCTCCACCGCCTTCTGGATCCTGGCCCAAATGTCGAAGTTTCGGCTGCTATCAAGCGCCTCGCACGAGCCGGGACCTGTGGCCCAGGACTCCAGCAAGAGGACGACGATCAGTATTAAAGCGGAGGCCCCCAACCGTGGCCTCCAAGGCCTCCGCGAGCGCCGCTATCTCCGCTCTATCGGCCCTCGATCGAACAGCCAAGACCCCAAACGGGCTCCCAAAAATCGACAGAGGGAGCCAAGCCAACAAGCTTTGTGCCAACCCGTCGACGCCGAGGGTCGTCCGAGAACCTCCCGCCCGACCCATCCCCGAACCAGGTGACGTAACCTTCGGCGTCGCGGGGGACGGCATCAAGGGATCCAAAGGACAGGCGGGTGAGTGGTTTGTCCTCGAATCCAGGGACCGTTTCGGCTCGGCCTGGGACTTCACGCGACCAAAAGCTGGGGCAGCGATGCTGGCTCACACGGGCTTGCTCGATGAGGTGCACGCTATCATGAAAATATGTGTGGCCTCTGTTGGTCTCGCAGCTCCGAGCCCGATGGAGAAGCTCCTCGGGTTCCTTCAGACGCCGCTGGCACGTGGGTGAGAGAACGTAGCCCGCGGCGCGCTGGCGCTCACGGGGCCACTGCCCACCGGCGACTACCTCGGCGTGCAGGGCCCAGTGGTCGAGGTCGCCGTCGGGCTCCAGCCTGCGGATCTCGCGGCAGACCCGGTGCATATCGGCGCCGTCGCGGAGGTCAGCACCAGCATCATGCAACGAGGCGGTGGCCCAGAGCTGGCGGCCCGCGGAGTCCTCGATGTCGTCTAAGAGGTCAGTAAAGTCGCCGTGGAGAGAGTCGAACTCAGCATCCACGATCGAAGGTATACGCCAGAGCACCCCCTGGTCCGAAATCCACGCCATGGGGCCACGCGGGTCCCAGCCGACGCCGAGCAGAGTGGCAATCGTCGACGCGATGGGTCCCTTGGCGATCCTCCATCGCCGAGAGCCCGCGAGACGGAGACGCGATCGAATGCGCTCCCAAGTCCTTGCCACTCGAGGATGCAGGTCGGGGCGCTCGCGCCATATCTCCAGCCAGGCGAATCTCTACTCGCGTCGAATACTCTTAGCAGGGCCCCGTCGATCATAAACAGCATCAAGTGACGTCGTCAAGCACTTGCCTGGTCCAGTGCCAAATGCACACTGGGCGGCCTGCCTCCTCAGCTGCACCATCTCGTAGCCTGGGGCGCCGAAGGTCCGGTGCGAGTAGGCGCCCTGCGGCTTCGCACCCATGGGCCGCAGGGGGCGGGTGGCGGCGCGCAGGCGAGCGCGCCGACGCGTGCGCTTGATGGCCTGGGAGCGCTTCTTGACCTTGGTGAAGCGGCACCTGGCCTCGTGCCTCGAACGGCACTGCCCCGCCGAGGTGTCAGCCCCCAGGTCGACTGCGTGTCGGACCGCTTCGGCGGGGACATCAGCACGCTGAAAACCAGGCGCAATATGTGCTGCCAATTTCGAAGAGGATGCAACGACCACCGTCTTGGGGCTTGCCGCCAAACTCGCCGCCTCGAGCTCCGCCCCAAGAGAAGACCCATCATCGACCAACAGATCGCCGACTCGCTTCTCGGCGCCTTCGGCACAGACCACCGCGTCGCCAACGAAAGTGCACGAGAGGATGCTCGTCCCACACCGAGAGTGAGCCCGAGCAAGAATGCGCCCAAGGAAAATCTTCGCCAGACGACCCCCATGAAGCGAGCCCCCCACAAAACTCTTCTAAGGCTGGATGGCCCTGATCAGCCGCGCTCAATCCTCCGAGCGCCTCGGCGCCAGGAACAGCTGGAGCTTCAGAGCCAGGGGTGGCGGGGAAGCCCTGCCGAATCCCAGCCGCGCACATCAACGCGATGGAGATGCTGTCGTAAAACTTCTCCTGGCCCAATTAAATAATCGGAATTGAGATCTGCACATCCTTGCAGGTCTCGCCCGTCAAGGGGCGGGTGAGGGCAGCTTGCAGAGCCGACGACCATCGCACGGCCGTGCCCCAACGTTCGTCAGCATCAACCACCCACGAAAAAGAATCAGCGCTCCTCATCTTGCTCCACAGCTTGGCCAGAAAGGGCAGCAGGCCCAAGTTGCGATCGCACCCCCCTTGGCATGGGGGCGACCGCAGACACCATCATGAAGAGCTGCTCGGGCCACGTCCCGCTGCGCTCGACATCCACTAGGAGGTCGAGCAGCTCGAGCTTGGCGGCGCCAGGCGCCCTCTGAGCATCGACTGGCCCCATGTTGTCCACGCCGTTGGCCTTCTTGGCATTCATGGCCCTGGTCGCGGAATCGAGCCTGGACATGGGCAGCGGCTCCAAGTCGGCATTGGCAGCCTTTTGATGATAGCACCTGAGGACAGTCGCGACCGCGCGAAGGGGCCGCTCTGGAACCCGACCATATCGCTGCCCATTGGTCAGCGCGCTTGTTCGTCGTCTTATCGGGCGCGGCGCGCGCGCGGGAAGCCCGAAACAATCGCATCCAGTCTGCCGGGAGCACCTTCTCACGAAACGTGGTAATACGCCTGGAGACGGCTTCCACATCGGGGTGGCGCACGACTGGAAGCCTTTGCGCGCCCTGGCCATCGCAAAGCCTATAGCGCGGCAAATGAAGGCCTCGGCGCGGTGGATCACCTCTCCCAGCTCGTCCTGGGGGGATGGTATCAATCTGGCTGACCGCGGCGACCCAGGGCACGAACTCCTGGTCCTCGCCGAACTGATGCTGGAGCTCCGTGTCCAGCCCAACGTCCATGAGCTCGTGGAGCTTCGCGCGGCAGTTGGCGAGGTCGGGCAACTCGCGATCAGCACGTCGACGAAGCGCAGACACTCGTGTAGGAAGCGCCGTGCGCATGTTCCACCATTCCAAGGGTGGGTCACGCATGTGCGGGCGATCAGGGGTAGCGCGCGTCTGCTTCCACTCAACTGCGTAGCCGCAAACTCGCCCCGGGCACTGCTTGGGGCTCTCGCTGGGAATCGAACGGTGAGCGAGAATCGCATCTTCAACCACCTGGACCCAGCGACCGCATTGACTAGAAATCGAAAGCCGAATGTCAGGGTTCCTGTCCAGCCAGAAATGCAGCCTACCATCAGACTGATGACGGTATACATTGCTCTTGGCATCCTGCCAGCGCTCGACGGGGATACAGAGGAGGGTAGTCGAATGGGGGCGTGCCCAGGGTAGGCGGCTGGGTCAGGCCATCGAAGGCCTCCTGCAGGTGCTCCTCAAGGTTGCGCCTGCGACGTTCCCCGGCCAACGCCAGCACCTTCTGCCTCTTGCCGTCAGGGCCAGGTGCACGCGGCGACGGCCTTGGCTCAGAGGGCAGCTCGCGGGCCGTGGCCAGCGAGCGGTGCCGCCGAGACTTCTTGCCAGACTTTATTATGACCACGATGCCCGCGTGCGTCTTCCACGGGGCCTCAGCGACAATGGACGCACGAATGCTGTTAGAGAGCCCGTCCTTGACAATCGCATCTTCTATTGGGCTGCCTCATCCCCGATCGCAAGTAGCCACGCCATTATCTGGCACTCAAATTTGGCCGCCCAGCTTGGGTATCCATGGCGTCTTGGCCCGTTCGGCTGGGGCGGCTTCCAGTCTCCAATCAAAACCCATGGGTCCTTCAACTGCTCAACGAAGCTGCCCAGTCGGATTAACATTTGCTCATTCGGACCTCTGAACGTATGGGCAGGGAGCGAATCGCAAGTGATGGCTACGATGTTTCCAGCACGCGCATGCCAGAGAAGAGGAGCGAATCCCCCGAAGCAGTCCTTGCCCGTGCGCTTCAGCTCGGCGGTGCGCAGGGACTCGAAAGAGATGGTGGACAACGTCTTCTTCGCCATCGCCCACTCGCCGCCGGCGTTGCCCGCGGAAGAGCGGCCAGTGGGCACTGCGGGGGCGGCTATCACTTTCCACCCGTCATTGCCCATCTCGCGCATGGCCCGGTCCAGCTTCGCAGCCAAAATATGCGTCACCGCGAACGCGACAACGTCGTACATGGAGGCTCGTCCCCGCAAGCGATCCCGGGCCACAGGGCCCCATTCAGAGATGTTAGCGAAGAAGATCGACGATTCCGCCGACGTCGGCGGAGGTCCCTGGGCATGGGCTCCCAGGGCGGCCGTAAAACATGTAGGGGCCGAACTCGCACGGGGCAACGGAGCCGCGCCGCCTGGCCTGTCAAAAGCTAGGCACGGCTGCAGCAGAGCCGCCAGGCCGCACCAGGAGAGCCAGCAGCGCCTTTGCCGCCGCCCATGGCCTTCGCGACGGCGTCGGCCCTTCCCTTGGCGACTGCCTCCTCGTAGACAGCCTCGGCAGCCTCGTCGAGGGCGGCCTGCCTCTCCCGCGCCGGAGGCCCAGAGGTAGGGGCAGCAGCAGCGGCCGCGCCAGCAACTACCGACGGCCCGCACGCGCTCGTAGCGCGCGTGGACCTCCGCCTGCAGCGCCGAGACCTGGTCACACTTCTCCGTGATCTGCGCCTCGAAATCCTTGAGCTGCGTCTGCTGCTCGGCGTCGAACTCGCCGATGTCGGCGAACAGCTGGTCATCCACTGCAAAGACCACCCTCTTGCCGCCAGACGTGTAGCCCTCAGGGGCGCTCTTGATGTTGGCCTTCGCAGCAACGCCCTCCACAGCCGCATCGTGGGCCGCCTTCGCGCGCTGCTGCGCAGCCGCGGCCTCCTGCGCCGCCTGTTCAGCGTTGGCCAACGCCCGCTCCGCTGCGACGACCGCAGCCGTCCCGCAGCCTCCTTCTTGTCGAGCACCCTGGCGGTATAGGAGTAATCCACGTGCGAAATCGTATGCTTATTGGCCGACTCCTCCGCGTAGCGCTGCTGAGCCGCCGCAAGCGTCCACACCTCGCCAGCGAACATGGGGATGCGCGCGAACTGCGCCAAGAGGACCGCGGGGTCGGGCTCGAGCGGAGGCGAATGAGTAGTCGAACCGTGCCAGAACGAGCTCGCCTTCCACGGCGCAGGCTTCTCGTACATCTGGATCGGGGCAGAGCACTTCCCGCACTTGCCATCGTTCCTGCGGATGCGAGAGTTGCAGGCCCAGTTGCCGCAATTGCAGCACCAAGAGAAGAGAGCTTTGGGCGTCATGGAAGCGAAGGAGCCGAGACGAGAGAGTGGGGCGGACCACCCCTCGCAAAATCTGTCGGGCTGAACAACCCAGGCACTGGCCGTGGACTAGCGGTATCCACGTGTTCCCCTGTGGAACCAATCATCTTGAGCCA
>CAUYUJ010003065.1:0-7500 GCA_963575745.1 Prorocentrum cordatum | reverse complement strand
AGTATGCCTGCCAGTGATTTCTGCATGCTCGACGGTGGTCCCGAATAACGTCCAAGACGGCCCCCCAAAGCCCCGCATGCCCGTCTGAGAAGGCCCCCCGAGCCCTCAAGAAGGGCCCATGAGGCTCCGAAGGTGCCCCCAAGAGGGGCCTCCGAGGGGGAACCCGAACTGTACCTTGAAACCCTCCACACCAAGATGTCCTCTGAGACGGCCAGCCGGCTCACAAGAGGCCCCCAGAGGCCCGCAAGAGACCCCGAGGAAAGCCCCACGAGACCGCCTAGAGACCCAAAACAGGTCTCCGAGATGCACCCGAGTGATCCCAAGAGGCACCCTATACGTATGTATGGGCCTCTCGTCAACGTCCAAGAGTGGCTGGATGGAACCAAGGCAACCGTCGCCGTCCCATGTTTCCTTACATATGGGGTACCCGGCGTGTCTAACGCTTCGCTGATACATTCCTGCTCAAGATTCCCCACGGATGCCTCCAGGACGGCTAAACATCTATCCGATACCTATATGACCACCCCTCGGGTGATAAGGAGGTTCGGGAGGGGCAGAAGCACCAACGTCTCACTCAACAGATCTCAATTTCGATCTTACTATCGATCTCAATATCGATCACAACTATCGATGTCACTATCGATCTCACTATCGATCTCACTATCGATCTCACTATCGATCTCACTATCGACCTCCCTATCGCTCCCCCGATCGGTGTCACTATCAATGTGGCGATCGATCTCACTACAGGACACTGACGGGACACCGACCTGACACCGGCGGGACACCCGCGGAACACCCCCGGCCACCGCCAGACAACCCGCGGGGCTGGTCTTTTGGCCCGGCGGCGCCCTAGCCGGAGGAGGTGTAATTTCTCTCGGGTGGGTGGGAAGATGCCCAAATCAGTTGTACTCCACAACGCAATACTAAATCATATTCGCGTTCTTGCTTTTTCGGGCTTCCAGCAGCCGAAGACGGCCCTCGAGATCTCTACGGTAGTCCCAAGACGGCCCAACAAGTATCCAAGATGGCCCCAAAGTGGCATCTCAGACGACCAAGGCGGCCGAAGATCCAAGAAGGCTCGAGATACCTCCATGGTGGCCAGGGTGGCCTGAAGACGGCCTGAGAAGAGCCCAAGACGCCCTCAAGAGGCCTCCAAAGATGCACTCCAGGAGGGCCCGAAGAGGCCCGAATCCTAGATGTTCCTTAGTTGTTTTGTTTGTAATGTTGTTAGTGCTGTTGTTTTGTTATGTGTTGTGATGGCCACGGTCTCGTCCTTCTGGCTTCCGACAGCCGAAGACGGCCGCAAGATAGACCCAAGACGGCCCCAGAACTCTCCAGGAAAGAGGTCCAAGACGAGCCAAGAAGCCATCCAAGCCCTGCCCACCCGTGTGTTGCATCCTCGAAGAACCTTGTCTGTCCCGTGGCGGACCAATCCGCGCCGAATCCGTATCGAATCCTTGCAGGACGCGTCGGATCCGTGTCGAATCCGTGTCGAATCCGCGTCGATTCCACGCCAGATGCTCGTCGAGTCCGCATCGGGCACCAGGAACAGACACCAATGTTGGGGACAGGCGAGGTCCCCCGAAGATGCAACCTTGGCACGGGTACTTTTTGCCCGTGGCTTTGGACGCCCGAAATGGGAACGGAAAGAATGGGTACAATGCCCAACAACAAATGTTGCCCCAAACCAGCAGCGGCCGCTGTTGGGCGGGCGGCCTTCTGTCTCGAGTGGACACAGGCCGCGGCGGCGTGGACAGCGAGCCCTGTTCAAAAGGAACAGGAACTACTGTTCGGGCCTTGTGCCCATCCTTTCCGTGCCCATGTCGTTCGTGCAGAGCGGCATCCGCGAAGGAGCGCCCCCGCACCCGCGGGGCCGCGGCCCGGGGGCCCTGCCCGCGACCCCGCGGGCGCGGAGCGCTTCTTCGCCCCCGCGGTGCACCGGGGGAGGCTGCGCGCGGGGCCGCGGCCCGGGGGCCCTGCCCGCGACCCCCGCGGACACGGAGCGCTTCCTCGCCCCCGCTTCGTTCGTCCAGAGCTCCCGCCGTGGCTCCGGCGCACGCCCCTCGGGGAGGCCCCGCGGGGCGGGGCCTCAGGACGCCCGCGAGAGGCCCCCGCCGGCCGCGAGGCCCGCCAGCCTCGCGCGCGGCGGAGCGCGCACGCGGGGGGGCGCCGTGGCCGGGCGCCGGAGGGCGCCGAGCCCGCGGGCCCGAGCGGGGCGCTTGTCGGCGGACTCGCAGATGTCGACGATCTCGTCGCCGTAGTCGTTGAGCTGCGCGGCGATGAGGGACCTCGGGCAGGAGAGGTCGGCGCGGGGGCGGCAGGGCTCCCCCGTCCTCCTCCGGCCTCTCGGCTCGTGCTCCTGGTCCTGCTCCTGCGCCTCCGCCCCGTGCCGTGCCTGGCGGGGGTCCTGGTGGTCTCTCGGCAAGTCCGAGGGGGAGGCGGGGGAGAGGAGGAGACATGAAGGCACGAAGGAGGGGGAGGAGTGGTCCACGGTGCCCCCAGGGGCATCTGGAGGCCCATGCAGAAAGGCTCCCAACCGCACACGAATACGACATCCTCAGCCGCGATCCGCCCTCCCTGCCCCGACAGAGCGCAGGGGGAAGAGTGGAGGGTGGGGCGGCCAGCGCACGCTGGAGCCAGCGCAGGTGCCCGCATGTCCGCCCCCCCCCCCCCCCAGGGCTGCGATCCGAGCCTGTTCCTGGGGTGCCGGGCACCCGCTGGGGCGGTGCAGTCTCTGTCGCACTCTCGGGAGAGGATGAGGGGGTCGAGGAAATGAGGGAGGAGGAGGCAGCTCCTCCTCCTCCTCCTCCTCCTCCTCCTCCTCCTCCTCCTCCTCCTCCTCCTCCTCCTCATGATCCTCATGATCCTCATCCTTCCTCACTCCTCCCTCCTCATCCTCGTCCTCCCAAGGAGGAAGGTGGAGCAAGGAGGATGAGGAAGAAGAAGAGCGAGTGGGAGGGGCATGGGGCGATTGGGGAGGGGGGGGCAGGATGATAACAAGGAGGATCAATAGTCTACAGCAGTGGCCAGGGATGAGGAATCGCAAGAAGAAGAAGAAGAAGAGGAGTATGGATATAGAAACAATAACAATGAGGATGAGGAGGAGGGCGAGGATAACACTAATAAGGAATCTGCTTGTTGCAGCAATGACAAGGGATGATGAAGTTAGGAATGAGGAAGGAAGTCGGATATCAAGAATGATGATGAGAAGGAAGAGGGGAACGTGCAGCAAGCCCCCGGAAGAGGAAGGAAGGACAGAGGAGGAGGAGGAAACAACACAAAAGGATACATAACAGAGGGCGAGACAGAAAACACGGAAGGGGACGAGGGATGATGAAGAGGAAAAGGTACAACTACATCAGGGAAGATAAGCCAAACACAGACGTTCCGTCGACATGTGAAACTGTTGGTTCATGGGCTGTGCGCCTTTCCCAGTCCAGGCTCTAAAGGCGGCGGCTTCAGCTGGAATGTCTCCGACTCGATAGGAAGTTCCTTTCCGGTGATGTCCATCACCTGGGATGCGGCCAGGGGACGCAGCGCACAGATGTGGAACGGCGGGCGAGGAAGAGGGGAGGGGGGGCGAGGGGAATGCGGGCGAGAAGGACATGTCCGCTCCGAACCTTGAATGAGACGTGACTGGCCGGGCGAAGGAGGTGGCGAATGGGATGAAGAGGCCGCAGAGGAGGGGAAAGAGCATCCTGGAGTGCCCTGGAAGCCACAGCCCACGTGGCCGAAGAACCTGCAGGGCACCCGGCACCACCCGACGCGCTTGATCGCGCTGAGTGCGTCGGGCGGCAGCCTCCAAAACGGGGGCCGCTGGACAAGTGTGGCCCGGGAACGAGCCCCGCCGAATTCTCTGGAGATGTCCCAGCCCCTTCTGGGAGCGCTCGGTGCCCTCCTGAATGACGCCTGGGGGGCCACGGTGGCCGCTCGGCCACGTAGAGTTAGGAGGCCACATGCGAACCCTACCCCACCACGGATTCAAGGGGGGGTGGGGGTGGAGTTCACTTCGCTCGGGACCTCCCGAGCCAAGCGAACCCCACCTCTCCCTTTAGGAAACATGTGGGGCGGTGGGGTAACTAGGGCTCGCACGTGGCCTCCGAGAGAACGCGCAGGCCGAACAATGTATGTACGGCAGTGACCCAGGTGAAGCTCAACACCCCCAGCCGTCACCACCCCGCCCGCCCGCGCGATCCCATGTCCGAGCGCATCCTGCGCCGAGCTGGCATCAACGGGGGCAGGGCCGGCCACGCGCCTCCGGAACGTGAAAAACCGAGGGACGAATGCCCAAACAAAGCGAACACGTCCACGTGCGGCAAGTTTTCGGTCGGGCATGTCCCCTTGCAAACGGCTTTTGGGCGAAACGTAAACAACAGCCCAACAACAACTCAACACTAATCGAACCATACTAGACAAATCGTCCCCATTTTGAACATTCCTCCTGTATGGGGGGCATGCCCGACATAAGGCACGTTCTAATCAAGCAATGCGAGCTGCGAGAAAGAGAGAGAGAGAGAGAGAGCAGCCTGAAGTTATGTGGTTTTCGCGCGGCCCGATTTGGGTCTCTCCGCGGTCCAGGGAGCCGCACGGACGGATTCCGCCAACGCCTGGGCGGCCCGCTGGCGGATCAAAAAACAGAGGGCATCCCAACGGTTGGTGTCTGGCACTCGCTGACCGCTGGTGGCGATGTCCAAGGACTCCTAAGGAGGAGGGGAAAGATGGCGAGGAAGAGGTGGAGGGGGGCGACGAGTGACAGGGGCGTAATGATGAGGGGGAGAAGGAGGGAGGAGATGAGAGAGGATGGAGGAGTGAATGGGGGAGGGAGGAGGCGGAGAGAGAGGGGGGGAATGGCGAGGGGGGGAATGGCGAGGGAATAGGAGGCAGGAGGGGGAAGACGGTGGTCGGGATGTGGACCTTTACGGGGTTGGGCCGCTGCACGGGTGCCCGGAGCACTGCAGCATCGCCCTCGACGCTTGCGCTCCCCCGACCCCTCCGCTCCCCCCACCCCGCGTCATTCGGGTCGGGCGAAAGGGGGGGATAGCAAAGGGGGGGGTTGAGAATCAGCTCACGTAGCTGATTTTCCCGGCGCCGGAGGCGGCTATGTATCGAGGAATGGGCCCCTCGGTGGGGCCGAAACCAGCTGCATGCAGCAAATTTCGTAACCCCCCCTTTCCCAATCCCCCCTTTCGCCCGACCCGAGTCATCTGCCTCCGCCTCCTCTGGGAGGACAGCTGGGAGAAACACAAGCTTTTGGCACTCCGCGCGGATTTCTTGGATCTGCGCTGGAGCCCCCTCCCCTCCCTGGCGCGCGGAGCGCGCCAGGGGCGGCGCCCGAGGCGCCGCCGGGGGGGGCCCGGGCGCCGATCCAAGAAGTCCGCGCGGAGCGCCAACAGTTTGTGTGCTCCGTCTTCGATCCTCCTCCACATCGCATACCCGGAGCCAGCGGATGTGCACCTTCGCCTCTCTGCCACCTCTCCGGGTCGCATCTCCTCCTTCCGCCTGCCTCCGCCGGCGGATGCGCTCGGGCCGGGCGAAAGGGGGGGGATAGCAGAATCAGCTCACTTCGCTGGTTTTCCCGGCGCCTCCCAGCGCCGGGAGGCGCCCATGCATCGAGGAGTAGGCCCGGCGACGGGGCCGAAAGCAGCATGCATACAGCAGATTTCGTACCCTCCCCGTTCGCTCGGCCCGAGACAAGGGCCCTTCCTCCTCCTCCTCCTCCTCCTCCTCCCTCCTCAGCCCACCTCATACGCATCCCCTCCTCCTCCTCCATCCTCATAAGCACTATCCTCCTCCTCCTCCTCCCCCTCCTCCCCCTCCTCCTCCTCCTCCTCCTCCCCCTCCTCCTCCTCCTCCTCCTCCTGTGTTCTGCTTCCGCCGCCCTCCGCCGGCCTCCCGCCGAGGAGAAGAGATGCCAGCTCCCCTCTCGCGGGCGCGCCGCGAAGTATGCGGCCACCTCGGGGGCCGCGAGCGGCTCAGCCAAACCCGGCTCAGCCAAGCTCCATCTTCGAAGGATCCTGCAGGAATATATATATATATATATATATATATATATATGTATACACACATACACATACACATAAATACGCGCCGAACCCAGCTAAATAACACATATACAGACACATACACACATGAAAACATAAGACCGCGGGGGTCGAGAGTTCCGGGCCGTGGCGGCCCCGGGGAAAGGGTCGGGGCTCCTTCCGGGGACAGCGCAGCAACAGAAGCAGTGCATCGCGTGTCTGGGGTGACTTCCACGGCGTCTCGCCCCTTTTCCTCGCCTCGCCTCGCGCCTCGCCTCGCACTCCACGCTGGTGTGAAGCTCGTGGCGTGCTGTTGGCGCAGCCCTCTGTGGGACCTCAAGGGGCACATCGCCGCGGAGCTCTCTGCGTGTGGGCGCATCAGACGGGGGGCGGACGAGCGCCGCCGCCTCGCCTCGCCTCGCCCAGCTCCCAGCACGACCCGTGCACGGCACCACAGCACCGCCCAGGGGGGCGCAAACGGCTCTCCGGGGGCAGGCACGGCGCTGCGACCGCGCCCCCCTGGCGCGCCGCATGGAGCACGCCTGCCTCCCCTGGAGGACGACGGCATCCCGTGGTGGGTAAGGGGTGGTTCGACGACCACGGCGCAAGTGTTTGCTGTGGGGGGGGGGGGGCGGGGGGGGGCCCCCCCCCCGACCCCCGGACGTCGTGACTTTTCAGAACGCCGACCCCCCCCACAAGGGGTCTCGACCCGCTCCGTGGGACGGGCTCCTCCTCCCGAGTCGTTCCTGGACGGCCCCGAGGTCCCGCACGGGACCCCCAGAGGCTGAGCATGGCGAAAGCCCCCCCGTTGGGATTGTTTTTCCCGACCCGAGGGCGTCTGGGCCCATCCTCGGCCCCGCACCTCCTGCGCTTAGCTGCCCCGACACGCAACACGCAATACGCATCGTACGGATACGGAGCTCAGCACGTAGGCTGAAAACGTAGGTCCGACGCGATACGTTCGCCAAAACGTGGCTCCCACACGTGGAGCCAACACGCAACGTATTGACACGGACGTCTTGCACACGGGACGAGTTGCGCTTCAAAACGCGCGTCTCGAAGCAACTGAGCTCCTGCGCGCTCCCGCTGCCCGTCTCCGCTCTGGGCGGCCCGCGGGGCGGGCCAACCCGGCGCCGAGCCGGCGAGAGGGCGACGGCGCCGCGCGCGCGCGGAGAGAGAGCCGCGGGCGCGGGCGGGCTGGCGGGCAAGGCGCGGTGCTGCTGTGTCAGCGAGGCCCCCCTCGCCCTCCGGCCTGCCCTCCCTCCCTCCCTACGCAGCCGCTCGGCATGAGAATGACGCACTGCCACCCTCCTCTCCCCGGACGGTGTGCCATCGTGTTGCCGCCTCTCCCGCGCACAGTTCCCACGCGCACACGCGCAGGGTCTCGACGACAGTCATGCTGTGTGTGTGTGTGTCCGTGTTTGCCCCACCTGGCCTGTGTTGGCGTGTCGCCGTTTTGAATCCGCAGCGCCGTGCA
>CAUYUJ010003064.1:67500-72500 GCA_963575745.1 Prorocentrum cordatum | reverse complement strand
GAGGGAGGAGAGGGGCGGGAGGAGGGGAGGAGAGATGCGGGAGGGAGGGGGAGGGAGGAGGGAGAGGCAGGGAGGGGGGAGGGGGGAGGGGGGAGGGGGAGGGAGGGGGGAGGGGAGGAGGAGGAGGAGGAGGAGGGAGGATGGAGGAGGGAGGAGGAGGATGAGGCGGGAGCAGGGGAAGGGAGAGGGAGGGAGGAGGGGAGGGAGGGAGGCGGGAGGAGGGAGGAGGGAGGAGGGAGGGGGAGGAGTGGAGGAGTGAGGAGTGAGAGGGAGGGAGGGGGAGGGAGGGAGGGAGGGGAAGGGAGGGAGGGAGGAGGGAGGAGGAGGAGGGGAGGAGGACGGAAGAGGAGAGGGAGGAGGAGGAGGAGGAGAAGCAGGAGGAGGAAGAGGAGGATTAGGAGAGGAGGAGGAGGAGGGAGGAGGAGGGAGGAGAGGGAGGAGAAGGGAGGGGAGGGAGGAGGATGGAGGGGGAGGGAGAGGGAGAGGATGGAGGGGGAGGGAGAGGGAGAGGAGAAGGGAGGGGGAGCGAGAAGGGATGGGGGGCGCGGATGGGGGAGCCCTCCCTCAGCCAGCCCCCCCCCCATCCTGCTCGCCTGGGCCATCCTTGGCGGCGAGCGAGGGGGGGAAGTTAGAAGGAGATGGCCTTTTCAGATGGCGGCGGGGCTTCTCAAATACCCTCGCGCCTCCGGAGAAATTTTCAGTGTCTCCTGGGAAGGCTTACATAGAACACTCCTCAGAAGGCTGGGGGACCTCCGAAGGCTCGCCGCCGACATCCCTCCTCACCCTGCTGCCCCTGGCTGCTTCCTGTTGCCCCCCTGGGGGTCCTGCGGAGGTCCCCGGAGGCCTGCAGGGGCCCCGGGAGCCTCACAAAGGGCCACAAACGCCACCAAGAGCTGGATCCTCGGTCCTCCTCCTCCTCCTCCTCCTCATCCTGCTGCTGCTGCTCGTCGTAGGGTCCTGCTCTGTGGTCGCCCTGGTGGCCACGCGGGCACCCGCTGAACATGCGGATCGGCCGCCGAGTTGGCACGTCTTGGCCACAGCCTCTTGGTGAACGGGGGTGTCGCGATCTGACGGAGAGACTGCTGGGGGGTCGAGGAGAGGGGAGAGGAAGAGGGAGGAGGAGGAAGAGGGAGGAGGAGGATGAGCAGGAGGAAGACGAGGAGGATGAGGAGGAAGGCCTTCCTCATCCCTCCCCCCTTACTTTCTTGATGAGGCGGCGAGGGGGGTCCCAGGAGGTGGAGGCGAAGGAAGAAGGGAAATATGAGGGGGAGGGGAAGGGTGGAGGTGGGGGGGGAGAGAAGTGGGAGGGGGATGCGGAGAAGGAGCTTGAAGAGAAGGAAGAGGACGAGATTGGGGGACCAAAATGTTGAAATTTGCCCTGAGCTGTCCTCATTAAACATATGCTACCGGGGACTGCCGCAAACACGCGACTGCTACTGTGCGTGTCCAAAACGGGGTTTTCTGTGACCCGTTGGTGCTTTCTGTCCCCAGCCGCTGTGGTGGTGGCCTTTCTGTGTCCCAGTGGGGATTCCTGTGCCCCTCTTAATATGTGGCCTATCACAAGAGGAGCGATATCATATTGTGGATGTATACTTAACCCATTAGTGTTGAACATTCATTCTGGTTGATTTGTAAGCGACATTCATGTTGGCCTCTCTGTGTCTGCCACCATATGTACATGCTTCATCAGGTGCGCATGTGCGCATGTCATTACGTGCGCATGTGCGCATTTCATCACGTGCTCATGTGCACATTCAAAGCCACATCCTCAATAATATCCTAGACAATTTCCTTAGGAATATCCAGACCAACATCTAAGCACATACCATGAACCACACATCATAGAAATCTAACAAGCAGTAGCCTAAACCGTACCATACATACCCTCCAACCAGAAAGTAATACAAACTATGCGTAATGCCATAGCCAATGTCCGACGCAATGCCGACATGCTTGTTTGTTACGTCGCCATTGTACCATGTGAGCGTCTTTTTATTCGGCGTTTCGACATTGGGCGGAAAGGGGGGGCGGGGGGGGGCGTCTGGCTCAAGACCTCTGCTTGGTGCGACTGTTTGCGACAGTGCGTCCTACGGGGGAGGGACTCCACCTGCTCGGAACAGGCGCGCGCGCCAAAAACAGCCGAGATCCACTCCAGGGAGGGGGGGGGGACGGGGAGGGGCGGTCCGAGGGCCCGCGCCGATCGGCAAAACAATGAACAAAAAAACGATCACCATCTGGGCAATCTGGCAATCTCTTGGGCATTAAAGGCGCAGTATTGGGCATTGACATCCGGAATGAACAAACAATGGACCTCTTGGGCAATAAGTCTCTTGGGCGATCTGAACAAAACATTGACCTCTTGGGCATTAAAGCCACAGCATGCAGGGCGGGAGACGCGAGGCACCTAAGGATCACTTGCACTATTGGGGCCTGGCGGCCGCGGCACGAAATCACACACACACACACACCAAAGACCTGCAACAAGACTGTACATCAAGGGCGAAGCGAGGCGTCGCGTCCTCCTCGTCGTCCTCCTCGTCCTCGTTCTCCCCCCTCCATCCTTATCTTCTATCTTCTCCTCCATCCTACTCCCCCTTCTCTTCCGCGTCACCATACCCTTCATCCTCCTCCTTCGAAGCGAACCGTCACGGACACCACCCTGCCCAGCTTGCCATCGCTCGGGCGTCGATTCCCCGTGCATTCTTTAGTTTCGTGAACTTACTTGGGCTTGTTTGCTTTTACCTTCGCAAGCTGATCCAGAATGCTCTGGGTCGGCCACGCTCATTTGGCGCTGGTCCCGCCGAGAAGCATGGACACGTCCGAGCGATGCTCGGCGAACGATCGAGCCATCCCCGCATCACTCTGGCCCAGGCTGCCCGCATAACCGTATCTTCCCGATGCTGTACTTGCCTGGTGTGTGCATGTCTGTGTGCATGTCTGCATTTGCGTATGCATGCATGTGTGTGTATACGCATAGATGCATATACATACATTTACACACATGCATGCCTGCATGCCTGCATGTATGTACATACGTACGTCTATCTGTATGTGTGGGTGTATGTATGCATGCGTGCATGTATGTGTGTATGTATGTGTGCATACATACATGCATGCATGTAGGTAGGTATGTCGGTAGGTAGGTAGGTCGGCAGGTAGGTATGTAAGTATGCAGGCATGTATGTATGCATGCATATATGTAGGTAGGTCGGCATGTATGTATGCATGTGTGCCTTTTTGGGCCTCTTCACGCCCTCTCGGGCCGTCCTGGGACCCACTTGGGGCTCTTGGAGGGTTTTGGCCTTGCCGTGGCCCTCTTGCAGGGCTCTTGGGGCCCTCTTGGAACTCTCTTGAAGCCATTTGGGGCCTTCTGGGACTTGTTGGGCTGTCTTGGAACACACTTGGGCCGTCTTGGGATTCTCTTGGGCCGTCCTGGGGCCCCCTTTGGGAGCCGCTTGGGCCGTCTTTGGCCGATGTCTGGTGCCTCGAGGGCTGTCTTGGTCCGTCGGACGCATGAAACAGAACATGGAAAACCTTACATTCGAGACATTTGATTGTTTCGCCTCTCGAGGGCCGCGCTGGGCTCCTTTCGAGGGCCTCTTGGCCGTCTTCAGGCCCTCTTTGGGCTGTCTTGAAGCCGTGCTGGGGCTCTCTCGGAACCCTCTTGGGCGGGCGTGGGCTCCCTTGGAACGCTTTTTTGGGCCGTTTTGGGAGCCCTCTCGGACGTCTCCGGGGCCCTCTCGTCGCCTCTCGTCCCTTCCTCTGACGCGTGTTGGCGCTCCCCGGCGGGTCCAACACGGCCGTGTACAAAATCAGTGCTCCCCTGCCCCCCCCCCAAACCAACTACCCATCGTATAGGTGTGTATCTATATACATGTATATGCATGTATGTATGGATGTAGAGAGAGAGAGAGAGAGAGAGAGAAAAACCAAACAAAGAGATATGGCTGTGGTGAGGCAGGGTGACACGCGTTAGTGATGCTGACCATCGGTGCTGGCGACGGGGGGGTTTCTAAAGAATTTCCCTCGGGTTTCCATCGTAGCCCGATGGGCTTGCCGTAGGATTCTCATGCGAGCCCTATTGATTCTCCATCGGATTCTATAGGATTCCTGTGGGTTGTCCGTCGGATTCAATCGGATCCCTATCGCTTTTCCATCGGATTCCATGGGATTTCTGTAGACTTCACATAGGATTCCATAGGTTCCCAGTGGAATCCTCAGGCCTCCCCATACGTTTACCAAATATTCCAAAGGGCTTCCCATCGGTCCCCAAGGATTCGTAAGGGCTTCCCATCAGTTCCCTAAGGATTCCGACGGGGTCTTTCTAGGTTTACATGGGCTCCCTAAGAATTCCTTAGGGCTTCCCATCGGTTTCAATCCTAAGGGTTACCCATCGGGCTCCTAGGGACCCCGAAAGGTTTCCAAACAATCTCCTTGGGATCCCTGAGGGTTCCCCATCGGTTTCCTACGGGTTCCTCATTATCCCCCATGGGTTTACTATGTATTCCCAAGGGTTTCCCATAGGTTTCAGATGGACCCCTAAGGATTTCCCATCATTTTCCGATGGATTCCTAAGGGCTTCTCATCGTCCCCCAAGGTTTCGAAGAATTTCCAAAAGGTTTCCTTGGGATTCCGACGGACTCCCCCATATGTTTGGTAAGGTCTCCTGTGAATGTCCCATCGGCTCACTCAGAATTCCTGTGTTTCCCATAAATTTCCTAAGGGCTCCTGAGGGTTCCCCATAGGTTCCCCTAAAATCTCCATCGATTTCCTGCATATTCGCCAAGGTTTGGGTTTCCCGGCGGATTCCAAAAGGCTTCATATAAGTCTCTGAAAGGGTTCCGTAAGGCTCCCCGAGGACTTCCTAAAGATTATTTGGGGTTCCCCATTCGTTTCCCGTCGGTTTCCAGCGGGTTCTTAAGGTGCTCCTGTAGATTTACTAAGGATGTCTAACGCTTCCTGTAAGGACCCCCTTTCAGAAACCCAAGCCCATAACATTC
>CAUYUJ010003064.1:35000-62500 GCA_963575745.1 Prorocentrum cordatum | reverse complement strand
GCGTTTCCACACCCGAAGGTCTTGGCGGCAGGCAGAAGGGGGAACCAGGGGAGGGGTGAAGGCTTCTAAGAAGCAGGGGTGCTTCTGGGAAGCCTTCCCCCCTCCCTCTCCCCCCCTCCTGCGCGTGGCCGAAGGTCCTGAGCCAATGCGGCACAGATGACGACGGCGGAATTCGTCCACGAGGCGGAGCCGAAACCTCCGACTTCCGACGTCTGCTTTTCCAAAAAACTAGGAGGGCTCGAGATCTCTCGCCTCCATCCTTCGTGTGGACTCTCCGCCACGGGCTGCGCCTTTGGAGAGCCCCTTGCGGACCCCCAGTGGCCCGAACTCTTGAAAGCCGGCCGTCCTGATCGCTCCGAGACGGCAGGAAGGCCGGGGAGGAAGCCCGCTCCGGCCGCCACCGGGCACGAACTTGTCGGAAGGGGGGGGCGGGATTATGGCATGGCAAGTCAAGTCTGCGGGTCCCTATAACCTCTGCGGGCCCACGCGGGCACCGCAGAGCCTCTCCCTCGTCCTCTCTGCCCCCTCCTGCTCCCTCTTCCTCACCCCTCACCTCGCTGCTCCTCCCCCATCCTGCCTTCTTGCACCTCCTTCTCCGCCCTTCTGCTCGTCCTCCCACTCTCCCTCCCTCATACCTCCACTCCCCTCCTCCTCCTCCTCCTCCTCCTTCTTCCCCTCCTCCTCTCTTGCCTTTTTCTTCTCCTCCTCCTCCTCCTCCTCCTCCTCCTCCTCCTCCTCTGCCTCCTCCTCTCAGCCCGTCGTCGTCCTCCTCCTCCACCTCCCCGCTCCTACCTCCTACCTCCTACCTCCTCCTCCTCCACCACCTCCCCGCTCCTACCTCCTACCTCCTACCTCCTCCTCCTCCTCCTCCTCCTCCTCCTCGTTTGTCTCTTTCTCGTCCCTCCTCCTCCTCCTCCTCCTCCTCCTTCTCCTCCTCCTCCTCCTCCTGCCCCCCCCCCCCTCTGAGGGGCCGAACGCAGAAAGGACATCTGCCCTCTGCACGCTCTCTGGCCGCCGCCCTGGAGAGGGCCCCCGAGGCGCTGCGGTGCGCCGCACGGCGCCCCCCCCCCTCGGGCTGCCACCTCCCCGCGCGGCGCCCCCCCGCGGGCCCTTCCCGGGCGCCGCGCGCGTCGCCACTTCTCTGAGGCCGGGCGTGTCCCCCTACAGGCGAATGTTGGGCGACAAATGATAACAGTCGTCCAGAAAATTACCCCCAAATAGCAAACACGTGTTCAAGGCATCTTCCCAGCCTCTTTTTTTTTGTGTGTGTGTGTGCGTGTGGCTATTTTTTGAACACCCCTCCCGTAGAGGGACAGGCCCGACTGAACACTTTTCGGATCGTGCGGGCCACCGCTGGGGAAAAAATGGCGCGGGAGGCGGTGAGAATGACTACCTGCCAGGCCACCCCAACCCAACCCGAAGCCACGAATTTCGCCCGAATTTCGGGTTTGGGGGGGTACGGGCTTCCTGTGCTCTTCCGATGTTGCCCGACCCCCCCCCCCACCGGAAATGGAGGGCACATGGGGCCCTCGGGTTGAGTTGGGGTGGTTTGGTGGGCGGTGAGAGAAGAGCGAGCGTGGAGGCCTGCCTACTGTGCACCAATCAGCTTCGCCGAACACCAGCAGCGGTGATGCGGGTGCGGCCGGGGCGGCCGATTGATGCGTGGTGCGCCCTAGCTTCGGGGAGACGTAAGACCCGGGTACGGGGGACTCGGAAATCCCCGACGAGGTCGTCAAAAAAATGACGAGGCCGAGCCTGCATTTTGACGAGGCCTCCCGCTGCAGACATCCCACAAAACTCCTCCTCGTCAAAATCCGAGTCGCGGTCGTCAAAAAACGATGGCGAACCCGAGTCCCGGCAAACCCGGGTCTTACGCTCCCCCGAACCAATCAGCTTCGCCGAACACCAGCAGCGGTGATGCGGATGCGACCGGGGCGGCCGATTGATGCGTGGTGCGCCCTCGCTGCGCCGCGGCGCTGAAGTCTTCATCAGCATCGCGGTGAATGAAATGGCTGCTGGATTGGCATTTGCCATCCGCAGCGAGTCGTGCGTCTTGCTGCTTCCACGGGAAGCGACTGACGCTGCGTCTCGGAAAGACCCTTCCTGTGGTCAAAGGCAGAGGTGCAGGAAACAGAGAAGATGATGCCACAAAGTGCGTAGAGAGGGGTGGGGCCAAATCGGTTCGTGCCGTGTCTAAGCGAATACTCTGCGGACGCATGCTGCTGTGGTGCCGCGGGCGCCCGCACGACGGTTATGACATGTGCTAGATCCTCAGCGCCACCCTGACGAGCACTCTGTAGACGGGGGCGTCGGTCGATGCGCGAGATGGGGGCGCTCCTGCCACTTTCCCGCCGCCTTCCTGCGCCTTGGAGGAGGAGGAGGAGGAGGAGGAGGAGGAGGAGGAGGAGGAGGAGGAGGAGGAGGAGGGGGACAGGAAGAGGAGGAGGAGGAGGAGCCCGCCGCCTTCCTGCGCGCTGCCGCAGCGCCCGCTGCCGGACACCCGCCGCGGTGGCGCTGAGATCCTGTGAGGACGCCGGCGCCGGCCGCGGCACTGTACGCCCGCGGCCTGCACGGCCCGTCCGCCGGCGCCCTGCGCCGCCCCAGCTAGCCGCCGCCCCTGGAGCTCAGGGCGGGCTCCGGGGCCTCCTTGCGCTCCCGGGAGGGGTAGCCTGGCCGCGCGGGCGGCGGGCGAGCGGGCGTCCCCCCCCCCCCCGCCCCGCCCGGCGGCCTCCTGCCTCTGCCAAGG
This sequence comes from Prorocentrum cordatum, assembly GCA_963575745.1. Classification (NCBI taxonomy): domain Eukaryota; class Dinophyceae; order Prorocentrales; family Prorocentraceae; genus Prorocentrum; species Prorocentrum cordatum. Next base: position 59,754 of record CAUYUJ010003064.1, on the reverse strand, counting down.
CCCTGGGGCCTCGGACCGCGGCACGTCTCGGCCCGTGGGCCCCACGTGCGCTTGCATGGCTTCTGTAGCGCGCGAGCTCGTCTGTGCAACACTTTCCCAGCCTCGAACGTATCCCTGTCCCTAAGATTGGCCTCAGGGATGCGCCCTCAAAAGTAAGGGAGTCCCTAAGATTGGCATCGTGATGAGGAGGTGCCCAGCATAGGGATAGGGATATGCTCCAGGCTGGTAAACACTGGGGAGCATGCGCACGGGTGCCTGCGCTGCCGGGCTGACCAGCGTGAACATGACACCACACACAGCCACACGCCCACACACCCACACAAAAGCACACACACACACAAGCGCGCACACACGCACACGCACACACGCCCACGCACGCATGCACCCGCACGCACACACACAACACACAACACACCCACACCACACAACACACTCACACACACCACACAACACACAAAACAACACACAACACACTGCACACAATACACAGCATACAACACACAGCACACACCCACACACACGCACGCACACCCACATCCACCCACAAATACACGCACGCACGCACACGCACACACAGACATACAGACACACATACAAACACATAAGCACACTAACACACACAAACACGCACAAACACACAAACACACATCCGCACATGCACACACACACACACGCACGCACACACAAACACAAACGCATGCAACGCACAAGACACAACACACAGCACACAACACACGACACGCAACACACAACGCACAACACACAACACACACACACACCCACACCCACACCCACATACACCCCCCCCCCCCACCCCACACACACGCACACACGCCCGCACACATATGCACACACGCACACACGCACACACACACGCACACACAAACACGCCCACACACAAACACGCACACACACACACGCACACGCACACAAACACGCACACGCAAGCACACACACATACACACACGCGCGCGCAACGCACACACAAACACACACACGCACACACACACACACGCACACACACACACGCACACACGCACACACACACACACACTCACACACGCAAACACACACGCATATACGCATACGCGCATACACGCATACACGGCATACACGCACACGCATACAAGCACACGCGCGCACGCACGCACGCACACACACAGACACACTCGTACACGCGCTTGCGAGGCCATTGTGACCTCCGACCTGTCGGGAGCTTGTGCGGACCGCCTCGGCGGAGCCATTGCGCCGACGGCGGGCTGGTGCGACTCGGAGCTGGAGACGATCGAGCTCCCAGGCCGCAGCGACGTCGACCGAGCACGTCGGTGATGCTGTGCGGTCTGGAACGCCCGAGCGCCTGAGGACCGTCTGCCTGGGAGGCCCGAAGCAGGGAGCTCCGCTCCTCCTCCTCCTCCTCCTCCTCCTCCCTTCTTCCTACTCGTTGCTCCCTCCTCCTCCTCCTCCTCCTCCTCCTCCTCCTCCTCCTCCTCCTCCTCCTCCCTCCCTCCCTCCCTCCCTCCCTCCTCCCTCCTCCCTCCTTCCTACTCCTTCTCCTCCTCCTCCTCCCTCCTCCCTCCTTCCTGCTCCCTCCTCCATCCTCCCTCGTTGCTCCTGCCTCTTGCCTCCTGACTCTTGCCTCTGGCCTCGTGCCTCCTCGCTCCTGCCTTCATCCGCACTCTGGGCTCGTCGTCCTCCTCCTGGTGCCGCGCCCGTCCTGCCACTCTAGGAGGCATCGGGGCCAACAACAAACTAAGCATATCATTGGCAGCAGCACGCGCAAGCGCACAACGCGCAAGCACAACCATAACGAGCACACAAACACAACACAGACAACACATACACCCGTCAACACAGACATAACACGCATACATAGCAGACAGGCATAGCACACAAGCGCAGCACACATAACACACACACGCAAATCACACACGCGCAAACCACACACGCAAAGCAACACACACAACACACAAGCGCAACACCATACACACTAGCATACCACACAAACATAACACGCGCACACACAACCATAGCACACGCATACCACACACAATCACACCACACACATCATAAACACAAGCACACGCAAGCACCACAACACACAACCAGCACGCACACACGAACATAACACACAAGTTTACTACACACAGGCACACACAGCACACATACACACAAGCACACACACACATCACACACATCACACACATACCACACAAGCCTAGCCCATACACACAAGACGATCAATATGGCCTCCAGACGACCCAAGAGGCCTCCAGGACGCCCCAAGAGGCCTCTAAGAGGCCTCCCAAGACGGCCCCAAGTGGCCAACATCTTTGATTTTGTTCAGGTTCTCGAACGTTTTTGCCTTCTCGCCTCTTCGGCTTTCCGACGCTCCGAGACGGTTCAAGAGGCACCCAACACCACCTCAAAGCGGCCAACGAGTCCTCCAAGAGGGCCCCAAGACAGCCTAAGAGCGCCCCAAGATGGCCCGAGAGGTGCCCAAGACGGCCCAAGAGGGCTCCAAGACGGCCCCAACAGGGGCCCAAGAGAGGGAACGCGAACCGAAACTCCGAGCATTCCGCCCCACGAGGCCCCCAAGAGGCCTCAAGAGGCTTCCCAGACGCTCAGGATGGCCACCTAGAAGCCCCCAAGAGGCCCAACAGAGGCCCCCAAATGGCCCCTCCCCCCCAAGAGGCCTCCAAACTGCCTCCAAGAGGCTCCCGAAATGCCCCCCACCACGAGATACTAGCGAACATCCAACAGGCTTCATTCCGACAAACCAGGCGCGGTGGCGGGATGGGCCGAAGGCCCTTAGATTCGCCGCCCCGTCTGGTTTTGCCACAGAGGTGACTGGCGTGCTGAACCTATATATATATATATATATATATATATATATATTATAACACTCCCCCTGGGGCTTCGGCCCGTCCCATCGGCCACCCCACCCGGAAGGGACCGAAGCAATCTCAACGTGCCCAACACATTTTCCAAGACGGCTCAAAATGGCTTCTAAAATGGTCACGTTGGCCCAAGATGGCCTCCAGGATGGCCCAAGATGGTCCAAGTTGCCTCCAAATTCGCCGAAGAAGCCACCAATACGGCCCAAGATGGCTCCAAGATGCCTCCGAATCCGCCCAAGAAACCTCCAATACGGCCCAAGACGGCTCCCAAGAGGCCTCCAAGAGGTCCTCCAGGAGGGCCCGAAGATGCCCAAATCATTGATATTCCTTAGGTGTTTGAAGGATTTTGGCATTTGCTGTTTTTCGGCCTTCCGACAGCCCAAGACGGCCCAAAAGGCCCCCGAGATCGCCCCGAGATGGCCCCAAAGGCATCCAAGACGACCTCCTGACGGCCCAGGATGCCTCCAAGACGTCCCCCAAAGGCCTCCAGGTTCGCCCCAGATGGTCCAAGATGGCCTCCACGACGGCCCACGAGGGGTCCAAGATGGCCTCCGAGAAGACCCAAGAGGGCCCAAGAAACTTCCAAGTCCGCCCACGCAGCCTCCAAGACGGCCCAAGACGGCTCCAAGATGGCTCAAGGCGGCCCAAGGGGTCCCCAAGAAGTCTCCAAGATAGCCCAAGAGGCCTCCAAGAAGTCTCCAAGGCAGCCCCCCAAGATCGCCCAAGAGGCCTCCAAGATGGTCCCAGAACGGCCCAAGAGGCCCCCAAGACGGCCCCAAGGAGCCCGCCGACGGCCCAAGAGGCATCTCAAACGCCCAAGATGGCCTCCATGACAGTCCTGGAACACCCCAAGAGGGCCCCAAATCGGCCCAGAGAGGTCCCCAAAACGGCTTCCGACGGTGTCAGCCGGGCCAGGTCGCTTCCACGACGCCCAAGATGGCCTCCAAGACGGCCCTGGAGCACCCCAAGAAGGCCCCAAGTCGGCCCAGAGAGGCCCACGAGACGGCTTCCGACGGCGTCAGACGGGCCAGGACTGCCATAAGACGGCAAAAGAGGCCCCCGAGAAGCTCCCAGAGGCCCCCAAGATGCCCAAGGAGGCCCCCAAGATGTCTTCAAGAGGCTCCCAGGAAGCTCCCAGGAGGCCAGGAGGCCCTAAGAGTGAGTGCCCCCCAAAGCTCCCAAGATTCCCCCTCCTCCTCCTCCTCCTCCTCCTCCTCCTCCTCCTCCTCCTCCTCCTCCTCCTCCTCCTCCTCCTACTCCTCATTCTCCTGATCATCCCCGCCATCCTTCCCCAACTGTTCCCCGAAAGGTTTCCACAACGGCTGGCGGCGGCGGCGGTGACTCGCCGTAGGCGTCTCCGATCCGCCGCCCCGGGTTGACTCATCACAAAGGGGTGCCTGGTGTGCCAGATCCTACGGTTTTTTCCCCACATGTTTCGTGGGGTTCTGGTTTTCTTCCCTGCCGCGGCGCACCCGCGTCTCCTCCTCCCCTCCCCTCCTCTCTCCTTCTCACACAGCACAGCACAGCACAGCACAGCACAGCACAGCACAGTACAGCACAGCACAGCACAGCACAGCACAGCACAGCACAGCACAGCACAGCACAGCACAGCACAGCACATGCACAGCAGCGTAGGGGGTGCGTAGGGGCTGGTCTCTCACGGCGGCCGCTATCCGTGACGGTCGTCCAGGGCACAGCAGGCATGGCATATTCTCGACACCATAGGGGGTGCGCAGGGGGTGGTCTCTCACCGCGGCCGCTATCCGTGACGGTCGTCCAGGGCACAGCAGGCATGGCATATTCTCGACACCATAGGGGGTGCGCAGGGGGTGGTCTCTCACCGCGGCCGCTATCCGTGACGGTCGTCCCAGCAGGCATGGCATAGACACCAGGCATGGCATCTCACCGGCACCATAGGGGGTGCGCAGGGGGTGGTCTCTCACCGCGGCCGCTATCCGTGACGTCGTCCAGGGCACAGCAGGCATGGCATATTCTCGACACCATGTGCGCAGGGGGTGGTCTCTCACCGCGGCCGCTATCCGTGACGGTCGTCCAGGGCACAGCAGGCATGGCATATTCTCGACACCATAGGGGGTGCGCAGGGGGTGGTCTCTCACCGCGGCCGCTATCCGTGACGGTCGTCCAGGGCACAGCAGGCATGGCATATTCTCGACACCATAGGGGGTGCGCAGGGGGTGGTCTCTCACCGCGGCCGCTATCCGTGACGGTCGTCAGGCATGGCGCAGGGGGTGCGCAGGGGGTGGTCTCTCACCGCGGCCGCTATCCGTGACGGTCGTCCAGGGCACAGCAGGCATGGCATATTCTCGACACCATAGGGGGTGCGCAGGGGGTGGTCTCTCACCGCGGCCGCTATCCGTGACGGTCGTCCAGGGCACAGCAGGCATGGCATATTCTCGACACCATAGGGGTGCGCAGGGGGTGGTCTCTCACCGCGGCCGCTATCCGTGACGGTCGTCCAGGGCACAGCAGGCATGGCATATTCTCGACACCATAGGGGGTGCGCAGGGGGGGGTCTCTCACCACGGCCGCTATCCGTGACGGTCGTCCAGGGCACAGCAGGGATGGCATATTCTCGACACCAGAGGGGGTGCGCAAGGGGTGGTCTCCCACCGCGGCCGCTATCCGTGACGGTCGTCCAGGGCACAGCAGGCATGGCATATTCTCGACACCATAAGGGGGTGCGCAAGGGGTGGTCTCTCACTGCGGCCGCTATCCGTGACGGTCGTCCAGGGCACACCAGGCATGGCATATTCTCGACACCATAAGGGGGTGCGCAGGGGGTGGTCTCTCACCGCGGCCGCTATCCGTGACGGTCGTCCAGGGCACAGCGGTATCGGCGGGGCAACGGCCACCAACATCATTCTCACATGCTTCACTTCAGCTCTCATCACTCCAGCCATAATATAAGTATGTGGGGTTCCTCGGTAGCGTAATGCTTTTGCTCGCTTTCCAAACAAAAACCCCCCCCTGGGGCTTCGGCCCAGCGCGCCGGCCACCCGGAAGGGACCGGAAAACACCTCAGCGTGCGAAACAAATTCCCCAAGATTGAGCGGGGACCTACCACGAAAGGTTTTTAGAACTCGAACATGTTTTAATACTTATCCTGGCGAAGGACCCAACCATATGCAAACGTGAATACCGCAGGGCAGGTGGGACGAAGCAAGAGGAATTCTCTATGGGGCCACGATCCTCGTGAGAGGTGTGCCGAAATGGCCCGGGGCCGCCATGCGAACGCTGCCACTGGGGCCTTCGGTGGAGCTCCCTATGGGGCCACGATCCTCGTGGGGGTGTGCCGAAATGGCCCGAGGCCGCCATGCGAACGCTGCCACTGGCGCCTTCGGTGGAGCTCCCTATGGGGCCACGATCCTCGTGAGGGGTGTGCCGAAATGGCCCGGGGCCGCCATGCGAACGCTGCCACTGGCGCCTTCGGTGGAGTTCCCTATTGGGCCGCGAACCGTGTGAGTGGTGTGCCGAAATGGAACGGGGCCACCATGCGAACGCTGCCGCTGGGGCCTTCGGTGGAGCTCCCTATGGGGCCACGATCCTCGTGAGGGGTGCGCCCAAATGGGGCGGGGCCACCATGCGAACACTGCCACTGGGGCCTTCGGTGGAGCTCCCTATGGGGCCACGATCCTCGTGAGGGGTGCGCCCAAATGGGGCGGGGCCACCATGCGAACGCTGCCACTGGGGCCTTCGGTGGAGCTCCCTATGGGGCCACGATCCTCGTGAGGGGTGTGCCGAAATGGCCCGAGGCCGCCATGCGAACGCTGCCACTGGGGCCTTCGGTGGAGCTCCCTATGGGGCCACGATCCTCGTGAGGAGTGTGCTGAAATGGGGCGGGGCCGCCATGCGAACGCTGCAACTGGAGCCTTCGGTGGAGCTCCTATGGGGCCACGAACCGTGTGAGGGGTGCGCCAAAATGGGGCGGGGCCGCCATGCGAACGCTGCCACTGGCGCCTTCGGTGGAGCTCCCTATGGGGCCACGAAGCGCTGTACTGGGTGGGTGAAACGCAGGGAGGCGGGAGGAGTGACGGGAGGGGGGAGGAGAAGAGGGGGAAGGAGGGGGAGGAGGAGGAGAGGAGGGGAGACGCGGGCCACCGTCTCTTCAAAACGAGGACCCAACACCACAGGATGGTTGGGAAAAAACAATGTTCTTAGAACAACAACCCGATGTGATGAACAAGACAGGCTCCGCCAGAAATGTTCTAAGAACATTTCGTGGAAACCACAAAACGCTCTTAGAAAATTGTTTGGTAGGCCTATCGGCGAACCAGGACGCTTCGCCACTGCTTGACAAGACGGCTCAAGATGGCCTCCAGGAGGGCAGTCTGGCTTTCAAGTTCGCCGAAGGCGGTCCGAGATGCCCTCCAAGACGGCCCAAGAGGCCCCCAAGTGGCCTCCAAGACGGCCCAAGAGGCCTCCAAGAGGGCCTCCAGGAGGGCCCGAGGAGGCCAAATCCATTGATTCGCCTTAAGTGTTTGAAGGATTTTGGCATTCGCTTCTTCTCGGTCATCCGACGGCTCAAGACGGCCCAAGAGGCCCAAAAAATCGTCCCCGGAGCGGCCACGAGGCCTCCAAGATGGCCCCAAGTCGGCCCAAGAGACCCCCACCCCAAGACGGCCCAGAGTGGGGTCCAAGAAGGCCCACAAGGCCTCCCAGACGGCCAAGCTGGCCTCCAAGACGGCCCTGCAGCACCCCAATAGGGCTCCAAGACGGTCCTAGAGAGGCACCCGAGACGGCTCCCGACGGCCCAGGAACGCCTGAAGACGACCAAAGAAGCCCAGAACAAGCCCCCAAGAGGCCGAAGGAGACCCCCAAGAGGCCTCCAAGAGGCTCCCAGAAAGCTCCCAAGAGGCCCCCAGAGTACCCCAAGAGGCTCCCAACAGATCTACTCCTCCTCCTTCTTTTCATCCTTCTCCTCATCCTCTTCCTCCTCCTTCTCACTTTCCCTTTCCTCTCCTCATTATCCTCTTCCTCACGTGTTCCCCGAAGGGTTTCCACAACGGCTGGGGGAACACATGATCCGATAGCTTGGCCAAGCTCTAGTTCAACTTTCGGCTGGATGGGCGATTCCAGAAAGGCAGGGGGCGGCGGTGACTCGCCGTAGGCGTCTTCGATAACGCACACACAAATACACAACCATAGCACACACACAACACGCACGCAGACAAACATACGAACATAACATACAATCATGCACAGTAAACAACAACGTACTACTCGCGCACCTATAACATACAAGCATCGTACACACGCGTAACACACATGAGACAAACTCAGACCACACACAAAACTAGCACACACACGCACACACATACACGCACGCAACATTCCACACATGAAGCCATGACACGCCCACAGCCATAACACGCGCACACGTACAGCACACAACACCACGCACACACAATACACAAACGCCCACACACAAACAGCCGAACACATAACACACACACACACCGACATAGCACACACACACACACACACACACACACGCAACGCACAAACACATCACACACAACCATCACCCACACACAAGACACGTAACGCACAACCAGGGCACACTAACACAATCCACACTTGTAACGCGCACAAGCATAACACACGTAACACACATCCATACCATGGCACGCAACCGTAGTACACACATAACACAACACCGATCAGTTTGGACATCTTGGAGTGGGGGTGCGACACGGACGGAGGCAGACAGGCAGCTCGGGAGGGGGAGTGAGGGACGATGGGGGGAGGAACCTGACTCCGCAGGGGGGAGGGGAGAGAGATTGAGAGAGAGAGAGAGGAGATGTGGAGGGAAGGAGGGAATCAAAGGGGGAGAGTTGGAGAGGCACTGGGAGGAACATAAGGAGAGACGAGGAGGGGAGGGAGGATGGTGGCAAGGATCAGCGTCGCGGACAAGCGATTCCTCCCCAGAGGTGTAATCGACATCCACGGTGAAGACGCAGGACCCTCGGGCGTCCATTGTGAACAACACCTGGCCAAAAAGGACGAAAGGCAAGATGAAAGGATGCAAGGGTCTCCCAGATGAAGTGTTCTGTCCACGCGCTATGCTCCAATGGTCCCGCCACGATATTATGCTGCCTGCTGCTGGCTCCAGCTAGGGCGGAGAAATTATGGCCCTTGCGGAAGCAGACGCACGCAAATGGGTAGCATTGATGATGCATTGCGTCCGTACTGTGTGTGTGTTGACTGTGTTGTTGGCTGGCCTAAGCAGGCCCTCCACGTTAGATTGGCGCGGTCTCGACACCCAACATCACCTCCAACGGCGCCCCAAGCCGCGACCCGCGCCTCGGGCTTCCTCGGAGGGCAATTTGGCCACACAACCCGATGCCTAGAAGAGATATGAGACGGGTATGACACGAGGATAATGATGAGGAGGGTGGGAGGGGTGAGGGGGAGGGGAGGGGAGGGATGATGATGATGCTGATGCTGATGCTGATGATGCTGATGATGATGATGATGATGATGATGATGATGATGATGATGATGCTGACGATGATGATGAAGAAGAAGAAGACGAAGCGAATAACCACCCCACCACCCCTCTCCTCCTTATTATTCCTCGTGCTGATCCTCTTCCACCTTCAACCCCTTCTGACTCCTTAAACCTCCCTCCCCTCCTCCTGCACCTCCAGCAACCTCCAGAGCCCGCTGGAGCCTTCCAGACGTATTTGGGGTCCCCAGGAACCATCCTTACTCCTCCTCCTCCTCCTCCTCCTCCTCCTCCTCCTCCTCCTCCCCCTCCTCCTCTCCGTCCCATTCCCCCTCCTCCTCCTCCTCCTCCTCCTTCTCCTCCGTAGGACGGCATTGCGAAGCCTGCACTCCTGCACTCCTCCTCCTCCTCATCTTCCTCCGCTCCTCCTCCTCCTCCTCCTCCTCCTCCCCCTCCTCCTCCTCCTCCTTCCTCCTCCTCTCCCTCCTTCCCCTCCTCCCTCCTCCCCTCCTCCTCCCCCCCTCCTCTCCTCCTCCTCCTCCTCCTCTCCTCCTCCCCCCTCCTCCTCCCTCCTCCTCCTCCTCCCCTCCTCCTCCTCCTCCTACCTCCTCCTCCTCCTCCTCCTCCTTCCTCCTCTCCTCCCCTCCTCCTCCTCCTCCTCCTCCTCCTCCTCCCCCGCCTCCTCCTCCTCCTCCTCCTCCTTCTCCTCCTCCTCCTTCTCCTCTCCTCTTCCTCCTCCTCCTCCTTCTCCTCCTCCTCCTTCTTCCTTCCGAACATGTTGCTGCTCTTTCTCCTGCTCCTCCTCGCCCCCGCTCCTGATCCCAGAGGAGGAGGAGGAGGAGGAGGAGGAGGAGGAGGAGGAGGAGGAGGAAGAGAAGACGACGGATGATGATGAGTATGCTGCTGCTGATGATGATGGTGGTGATGATGATGTCGATGCTGATGATGACGATGCTGCTGCAGATGATGATGCTGATGATGATGATGATGAGGATGATGCTGATGTTGATGATGATTATGGTGATGCTGATGATGCTGATTATGATGATGACGATGGTGCTACTGCTTATGATGATGATGCTGATGGTAATGATGATGATGATGATGAGGAGGAGGAGGAGGGGGAGGCACCGGATGAGGATGAGGAGCAGGAGGAAGAGGAGAGGGAGGGGGAAATGGAAGAAGAGTAGGAGGATGATGATCCGGATGTTGATGCTGCTGCTGATGATGATGCTGACGATGACGCTGCTGATGATGATGATGACGATGATGATGATGATGATGACGATGATGATGATGATGATGATGCCGATGGTGATGACGATGCTTATGATTATGGTTCTGATGATGATGATGATGACGATGATGATGATGATTATGGTTCTGATGATGATGATGATAATGATGATGATGATAATGATGCTGATTATGGTGATGATGATGATGATAATGAGGATGATAATGAGGATGATGATGATGATGATGATGATGATGGTGATGATGATGATGATGTTCATGCTGCTGATGCTGATGATGCTGCTGATGATGCTGATGCTGATGATGACGACGATGATGATGCTGATGATGACGATGATAATGCTGATGATGATGCTGATGATGATGATGATGATGATGTTCATGCTGCTGATGCTGATGATGCTGCTGATGATGCTTATGCTGATGATGACGACGATGATGATGCTGATGATGACGATGATGCTGCTGCTGCTGCTGATGATGACGATGCTGACGCTGATGCTGATTCTGCTGCTGCTGATGATGGTGGTGGTGATGATGACGATGCGGAGGAGGTGGAGGAAGATGAAGTGCACTTCTTGGCCACACTCCCCGTACGAGAAGCGAGGTGCTTGGGCGCATGGCTGGGCGAGCCTCTTATGCTGCCGCGCCCGACGCAGACGGCCATGGCCTGGCGCCGCCAGGAGGATGATGAGGAGGAAGAGGAGGAGGAGGAGGGGAAAAGGGAGGAGATTGGAAGAGGCGGATGGGGGAAGGGATGGGAGGGTGAGCTGGAGGGATGAGCGGAGGAGGAGGAAGAGGAGGAGGAGGATGAAGATGAGGAGGAGTTGGAGGAGGAGGAGGATGAGGAGGATGATTATGTCCACAAGTTATTGAAGGTTTACTCGGGATCCTGGGGGTATTCTAAAGGAGGGGGGGGGAGGAGGAGGAGGAGGGAGGAGGAGGAGGAGGATGAGGAGGAGAGAGGAGAGGAGGAGGAGGAGGAGGAGGAGAAGGAGAGGAGGAGGAGGAGGAGGAGGAGGAGGAGGAGGAGGAGGAGGAGGAGGAGGAGACGGAATATGAGTGTGAGGACGGCGTGCGCGAGAAAATCTGTAATTACCATCATGCGTGCACCATCAGCACAGACGCAGAACAGGATGAGCACACTACGGTGCTGCATTGCCAAACGCTGCTGATGTGTTCGGCGTTCGCAATCGCGTTGGGGGCGCTCGTATCAACAGTGTCACTCCGTATTGTTAGTGCTCCGCAGAGCTCACGTCATGGCGTCTGACATAACGCTGCACACTCATGCAGAACTGGACGCGGATTCGCACTCACTCCTCCCCCCGCTCTGTAAAACTCATTGCTGCACCGACCTAGCAAGAGACATACGTGGGCCTCTAAGATGTAGTGTGTATCGGGTGCGTGTGCTTGCCACACGACCACGCAGCCATCGGTGCAGTGCGGCCAGTGGTGGCCGAGAACGATTTTATCATCACCAAGCCATGTCCCCAGGCCAACGCCAACAGAAACACAATTGGCTGCCTGAAACAATGACTCCATGCCAACACTACGTATAGCAAATGTATGCAGAGTGGCCACCATATTGCACACTTGCTCGACATGGCACGGCAATGCAACTGCGTCAGGTCGGGACCGTTCGGGGCGCCAGCATCGGTGGGACAATCTCCTCTGACTGCCACATGCAATCCTGAACAGCGGCACGCATGTTCTAGATCCACCTGAAACCTCAACCGCTGGAATCTTCATGCTGCAAGCCATGTGCGCCTTGTCATCATCATGCCGCGCCATCACTATTGCGATTACGCTCTAGCGTCTTCGCCCAGCGTGACCACTTCGTGCAATGCGTCACTGTCCCCCGACCTGATCCTGTGAGCGTGCCCGCTGGCAATAACCCTTCCTGGATCAATCGGAAACCAACGCTTCCGACATCATTACGCCTACCCATGCCTCACAATGAGGGGCAACGGTCGGGGGGGACTGGCACAGGAGGGGACACATCGACCGGGAATCGGCGATGCATCGCCGCTAGATCGGCGATAGGCCCCCTGATAGTGAATCCGCACGCTCCTGGGCAGGTTGGGGCTATCGGGCCCCTGTCGGCGATCAGTGGACGTTTGGGGGTCGATGCATCCCTCCCTAGTCCTATTGCCCCCCCCCAATATCGTTGCCCCTGACACCTGGTTCACATGCCCCTGCACCTGTTCTGTCTGCCGCCCTCGACGCGACCCCGTGCTACAACCTTTCCGAGGTCTGGGCCCTGGCCCCTCTCGGAAAGTCCTCCGCGTCGTAGACGAGGACATTGTCGAACTGCCGCACGTCTGCCTCATCCAGCTCTGCTTTCTTCGATCAGTGCCCGCATGATCAGCACCGATACGCAGAAAACATCGCTCACGTTTCGAAAAAAGAAGCTGGAACACACACACACACACACACACACACACACACACACGCACACGCACACGCACACGCACACGCACACGCACACGCACACACATGTGTGGACTCACGTGTGGAACATCCGGATGCCGCGCGCTGGATGCAAGTGCAGAAGCCTGGCGTGCACTTGCACGACCGCAGCAGGATCGGGCGCTGGAAAGGCACCTGGCCGTTCGTGCACTTCAGCTCCCTAGGGTGATCACTCGCTCGCCGTGCGCCGTCGCGCAAGCTGCAGCAGCGAAGCGCCCACAAGCTGCTCCGCCGCTCGCGGTGGCCTCTGGACACTGCCGCAATCCTGCCCCCTGGGGCCCTGCTGGCACGCGCTCTCCGGTCCACCTCCTGCGCCGCAGCCAGGCGCGCTCCGGGTCACAAGCTCTCACGATTCGACCCTGGGACCCTCCTCACCCATCGCTTTCGGTCGGTCTTCGGCGGTCTTCTGCCGATCTTCGGCGTGAAAGCTGATTGGCTGCGTTCGACAAGGGGGGCTATGCTCGAACACCAGCTCTTCTGGCCCCTCGTGCAGCGTGGAATCGGCGGGCGGACAATGAAGCAGGACACTGGCGCGCCCAGCCTGCTCCCACTCCTCCTCGCCGTTCTCGCCGCCCACGACCAAGACGCAAGTCCTGCAAATGCAACGCGTGATGGTGAATCTGCCGTCTGCCTTCCCACCTCGCTCGACTCCTCCGCGCTCCGTCTACGCTGCGCCCTTACACTTCCGAAGGCGATGCCGTGGCACCTTCTCGTTGTGACTGTCTCCTGCTTCGGGCGTTCGCCCTCCTGCTCTTCTTTGGCCCGTATGGTGCATTCGACGTGGTGCAACTTACGTGGTGCAATCTATGAGGTGCGAACTATGTGGTGCAATTCACCTTTAGATAACTTGACTCCGATGTTCGAAGAAACATCCCACTCACCCGGCCGCAACCTGCTGGCAAAATTCAACTGGCGCAGTGACGCGAGGACACGTATCATGCAGATTCATGCCTCGTGCGGGTGAATGATGGTTGTGACGAGAACATCGGCGACGACGGCGAAGATGATGATGGTGGCGATGATGACGATTGTGACGACAATGACGATGCAGATGACGATGGTGTCGACGACGACTACGGTGCAGCTGATGATGCTGATGATGATGACGATGCTGCTGATGATGATGATGATGATGATGACGACGACGATAATAATCATAGTGATGATGCTGCTGATGATGATGATGATGATGGCGACGAAAACGCTGGCGATTATGCTGATGATGATGGCGAGGAAGTGCGCGCGCGCGGAAACTCGACCCTGCTCTTAATGTTAAGCAACTGCTTTCCACATGGTTTGACCACCTGTACCTTGACATGCTTAGATAATCCATGGTTTTGTAATTTCGATATGCGCGAGCGGGGACGCGCAAGTGTGTGGCCCAAAAATTGAACACCGCGCTTGCACCGGTTGGTGTGCGTCGGGCCATTGTGCTTTTTGCGAAACGATCGCCACCCTGCCTTGCGCACGTGGAGGCGTGGAAACATACCCAAGTCTGTCTGGTCGGGTTTCCGTAATAAGGCCCCCCCTCTCGTAGCATCGCGTTGCATGCATCGCCCCCTCTTCCCGAGGCCCAAACCCTGTCGCAAAATACGGCAGATTCGCGCTCCCGCGGCCCAGATGCCCCCAACACGGCCCAATCTCGCTCCAAGACGGGACACTTTGGCCTCAAGACGGCCCAAGATGGCTTCAAGACGGCCCACGAGGCCGTCAAGGCGTCTCAAGGGAGCCCCAAGAGCCTTCTCAAGACGGGCCCAAGAGGGTGAACACGAACCGACAGTTCGAGCCTTCCGCCCCGAGAGGGCTCAAGAGGCCCCAAAGGGCAAAAAAGGCCCCCACGAGGCCCCAACGCTGGCCCTGAGCGGCAGCAGCCATGGATTCCCCGACACTTTTTCTATGTTTTTTTGGTTTCTCGCCCTTTCGAGCTTCCGACGCTACAGGACGGCCCAAGAGGAGGCTCCCAAATCTCCCCCGAGACCCCCCCGAGATGGTTCAAGAGACTCCAAGAGGGCTCCAAGAGGGCTCCAAGACGGCTCAAGGAGGTTCCAGGAGGGATCCCAGAGAGGGGAACACGCACCGAGAGCTCGAGCCTTCTGTCCCCCAGCAGGCCCCCCTCTGCTTTCTCGAACAGCTGCCACACGATGGCGGAATTGCTGGAGACCCCCCCCCCGACGCATCGGTCCCAAGATTCGTTCAGCTTTTTTGTCGCCGAATCCCTGCGTGTTCTGCCTGCCGAACAGAAAGAGGTCCCAAAGCTGGGGGAAGAAGGGGAGACTCCGTGACCCCCCCCCTCCAGAGGCGCCCCCCCCCCCCGCCCGCCCAAATGCGGTGGCGGAACCGCGCGGCCGCGCGACCGGAGCAAGGCATCGGCGGGGTCTGCGGGCACGTGATGGCTGCTGTGCGTCCGCGTGTGGCCCGCATATGACTTCAAGTGACAGAGTGGCAGCGGCCGCATGGCTTCCTGCTGATTTCAGCGGGTGCAAGCGCAGAGAAACCTGGACTCTTAGACCGACAAGCGATTGTTGCTGATGGTTGTTGGTTTAGCCAATATGAGCACCGCTGGTTCCAAACAGATTTGCGCATGTGCGCGAAGGCCTGGCATGCACTGCATTACTTTATATTAAGTCATTGAACATGCGCTCGTAAGATTAAATCGGGAGCTCCGCATTGTCTTACTTGACATGGATGGGGAGGGGGGGGTGAACAAGGGCCTTGCTGGGATGGTGTTATGTTAGATTCATTGTTAGCCAGCGTGGGCGCCGCCACACAGTAAGTTATTGCGCTGCCGTTGTGTAAGCTACGCGGTGCAATCATCTGCGAGCTAGGTGCTACAATCAATGTGGAGCAATCTGCGTGGTGCAGTCTGCGTGGTGCAACCTAGGTGGCGCAACTGATGTGGTGTGGGCAGTGTGGTGCACGCCATGCGCTGCAAGCTGTGTGGTGTGAGCTGTGCTGTGCAATCTGCTTGGTGCAGGCTACTCCGGATCTCATAACACTGGGGGGGGGTCTGCTTCTGGGGGGGGTCTCACGGGCTTCGTCAAACACATTTGTGGGAGGGTCTCGATCTTGGACCTTTTGTTGCCTGTCTTGGGGGGGGGTCCCAGACCGGCCGTCAAACACTTTTTGACCCCCCCCCCCCACTATTATGAGATTTGGTGTGTGTGGTGCAAGCCAGGTGGTGTGAGCGACGTGGTGCAAGCTCTGTGGTGCACGCTCTGGTGCGCAGTGGACGTGGTGCAGGCCACAAGGGCGCCCGCGGGGTGCCCACGGGAGGGCACCAAAGGAAAACCCGGCATACTCCCCCACAGCTTCCTTTGGCGGCGCGCACAAGAGGGTAGGGGGAGGGGGGAAGGCTTCTTAGAAGGAGGCTGCTTCTTAGAAGGCGCCGGCCTTACATCTACAAAGAAGGCCCGCGCCTTCTAAGAAGCAGGGGTGCTTCTAAGAAGCCCTCCCCCCTCCCCCTACCCCCTTCTGCGCGTGGCCAGTTCCTGGCATTGCTCGGACGTCCATTCCCTGTGCTTTTCTTGGTTTCGTGCGTGGTTCTTTTTCGCCACATGATCAGGGAGGCTCCTCGATGGCCCTCGCCGAAAGAAACATGCACACGTCCGAGCGATGCCAAGAGCTCGGGGCGCGCCTGCGGGCGGGCACCACACGACAGCTCGGCACGCCCTCCCACAGCGCGGGGCGCCCACGAGGCGTCCGTCCTCGGGCGGGCACCAGGCTGAACCTCGGCATGCCCCTCCAGCGCGGGGGCGCCCGCGAGCGCCCAGGAGGCGCCCACGGGCGGGCACCTGGCGAAACCTCGGCATACCCCCCCCAGCGCGGGGCGCCCGCGAGGCGCCCATGGGCGGGCACCAGGCGAAACGCCGGCATACCCCCCCCAAGAGCAGGGCGCCCGCGAGGCGCCCACGAGGCGGGCACCGGGCGAAACCTCGGAACGCCCAACACATCCCCACCAGCCCTCTGGGCGACATGTGGTCCAACGATTCCTTTCCTCTTCCACAGCCCCTTCTTCCCCTTCAGAGAAGGGCTTATCACTTTTCCTTATTCATATACGCACCCTCCCCCACCCGGCCGGCGGCCAACCCGGAACCATGCCGACTCTATGCGGGCCCGCCCCCAACCATCCCTGTCAAAAAACAGTACAGACCGTACTCTGCCTCCACATTTGGAGCATGCGCGGCCAACCCGGTGCGGCCCCCCCCCAACATCCCTTTCAAAAAACAATGCAAGGTCCATTCTGGGGCAAAGTCTTGTTTTTGACAGGGACGGCGGGGGTGTCAGCATATTCCCTGCTGTGCGCAGGGCTACCATGCATGACAAAAAACATTGCAACATGCACCTCGCGGCTAAATCTGGATCATGCGCCGCCATCCCGCGATCACTGTCAAGTGGTTTTTGACAGAGACGGCGGGGGTGGTGGCGCGTAGTCTGCTGTGCGCAGGTCTACTAGACACAATGATGGGCATTGGTTTTCGACAAGCATGGCGGGGGCGGCATGTTTCCAAGGTGTGCTGTCACGTGCGCAGGCGCACCTGACGCACTCTGCATGTGCCCCGAACGTGGCGCACCTGGCGCGGCTGGAGTGTGTGGCACACCTGGCGCACTCGGAGCACGTGGCGCATCTGGCGCACCAGGCGTGCCTGGCACGCTCGGGCCCCAGGGGTGCCTGGCGCGCGTGGCGCCCTGGGCACGCGTGGCGCACCTCGCCCAAGCGTCGCGCACCTAGGGTCGGCTTTGGTTCCCAGTAGCTGTCCATCCAAAGACGACCGCTGAACATGCTCAGGGTTGGGTGTTACTAATGTGTTGGGATGGCGGGTGGGAATAAGCTAGACGGCTTGAGGGGTGGGTGGGTAGCTTTTCCCCTCCCCCCTCCCCTCCCCTCCTCCCCTGGACCTGGACAGGGGGTTTCGCGAGCGGTCCGGGCACCCAAAATAGCCTGAGATGGCTTTAAGAGGGCCTCAGAGAGCCCAACATAGCCTCCAAGATTGCTCAAGATAGCCCAAAATTCCTCAACATAGCTAACAACATGCCTTCAAGAGGCCCCAAGAGAACCACAAGACGGTTCCAAGTGCTTTTGGCGACCCCTCAGGACCTCCCCGGGAAGCCAACGTCCTTCAAGAACCTTAGGGACATCACTGATTTTTGCCTTCTCGCCTTTTCGCTTCCGATGCGCTTTTGAGGCCTCAAGATGGCCCTACGATGGCCCAAGAGAGCTCCAAGAAAGGCCCAAGGTGCCCCCAAGACTGCCCCAAGGGCGCCCCAAGAAGGCCCCAAGAGCGCCCCAAGAGGCTGCGTCGATGACCCTGGAGGGGGGGACCCCCCCTCCTTTGATCGATGGTCTCCAAGATGGCCCCAAGGCGCTCCATAGCTCCCAAGAGCGCCCCAAGAGAGCCCCAAGAGGGCATCATGAGCCGCAAGGCACCCCAAAAGAGCCCCAAGAGGACCCCGAGACCCCCCAAAGAGCCTCGAGAGGGCCCCCTTGCTCCCAGAGGTCTTTCTGGTCACCCTGATTGGTCGCTCTGTTTCACTAGATGTGTCTCTTCGCCCCTCTTCCCGTCAGCTCTCAAGGCCAGGATCTCTGAATGGGCTGGTGGGGATACGCGAAGCGTGAATCATTGCTCGATAACAAGACATAGGACCCCCTAAATGGTAGCACTCACTATTTGGAGAGCATGGGCGATCGCGCAGAACAGACCAGGACAACCGATGCGCGAATGTGAATCGTGAAAATCGGCCTCGGCATGGGGGGAGAGCCTCAGAGTCCTTAGGGCAGAGGACGTGCGTGGTGCGATCTGTGCAGTGGATGATTCGCCAATTTTCCACCACCACTACCATGGGTACGATGGGGTAGCTCTCCTCCTCCTCCTCCTCCTCCCCCTCCGCCTCCTCCCCTCCTCCTCCTCCTCCTCTTCCTCCTCCTCCTCTCCTCCTCCTCCTCCTCCTCCTCCTCCTCCTCCTCCTCCTCCTCCTCCTCCTCCCTCCTCCTCCTCTCCTCCTCCCTCCTCCTCTCCTCCCCTCCTCCACCTCCTCCTCCTCCTCCTCCTCACCCTCCTCCTCCTCCTCCCTCCCATCCTCCTCCTCCTCCTCCCTCCTCCTCTCCTCCTCCTCCTTCCCCTCCTGCTCCTCCTCCCCTCCTCCTCCTCCTCCTCCACCTCCTCCTCCTCCTCCTCCCTCCTCCTCCTCCTCCTCCCCCTCCTACCTATGGTGGCGGTGGTGGTGGAGCATCGGCCCATCAGTAGATTCGAGCTGGCCACGGGGCGGCCACTGGCGTCCATGGGCCGACCGCCTGGAGCTGCCAGCGCCAGGACGAGGCGGCCGCGGCCACGGGGGCCCGCCGGGCCGCGCCCACCGGCAGTCGCCACCGCGTCCTTCGAGCGCAGGGAGGAGCCCACGAGTGCAGGCACCGCTCGGGGAATCATCATCTCCTCCTCCTCCTCCTCCTCCTCCTCCTCTTCTTCCTCCTCTCTTTCTCCTCTTCCTCCTCCTCCGCCTCCTCCTCCTCCTCCACCTCCTCCTCCTCCTCCTCCTCCTCCTCCTCCTCCTCCTCCTCCTCCTCCTCCTTCTCCTCCTCCTCCTCCTCCTCCTCCTCCCCCTCCTCCTCCTCCTCCTCCTCCTCCTCCTCCTCCTCCTCCTCCTCCTCCTCCTCCTCCCTCCTCCTCCTCCTCCTCCTCCTCCTCCTCCTCCCCCTCCTCCTCCTCCTCCTCCTCCCCTCCTCCTCCTCCTCCTCCTCCTCCTCCTCCTCCTCCTCCTCCTCCTCGTCCTTCCCCACCCCCCCTGCTGCTGTCGGGAAGGGCTCAGGCCCGCTCTTGCGGCACATAGCGGCATCAGATCTCGTGCGGCCACCTGGCCGGTGGAGGCGTCCATCGGGCGAGTTTACCTGGAGGTAACCATGACATGGTGAGGTCCCTCGTAGGGGTAGTGCCAACCAGAGGCGATCTGAGGCCAGGCGCACACGAATTCCCATTCTTCACTGACGTCAGACGCACCCTCTGGCCCGGATGAGGACAGAGGCGGGTTTTCTCTTCGCTCCATGGTCCACTGTGCGCGCCGAGCGCTGCTCACATGGCAGCGCAACCGCCGTCTGGCCTCTGAGCCTGCACGTCCACGGTCCGTTTTGCGGCGCTGCGGAGGTTCACTGTGTACATCTCCTCTAAGGTGGCCGCAGCGGGCATTGCGGTCGCTTCCATGGCCTCATCGATGGACTTGCCGATCAGCTCAGCACCTCTGGCGACGAGCTGCTCTGCCTGGGGCCCGAAGATGTGCACGCCGCGGACGTACACCTTTGCGGGGAAGCCCTGTGGCTCATACACAATCTTGAGGAAGAACTCCTGGTCGGCGCGCTGAAACAAGCCTCGATCGCAGTCCGTGTAGCGTGTCACCACGTCGAAACTGCCAGCGCGCCCCCCCCGGATGCCGCAGGAAGCGACCTCCGGCACGGTCCAGATCACCGAGGGGGCGTCCCTGGAGGGGGCCGCAGACAGCACGCGGCCGCGGTCGCGGTGCAGGGCGGAGACCGCGGTCAGGCCCTGCTGCTTGGCCTGGCTTAGCAGGCCCCCTCGGCTGCAGCAGTCCCCGCAGGCGAACACGTGGGGCACGCTGCTTCTCATGTCGCCGTCCACCTTCGGGGAGACATAAGACTCGGGCTCCGGGGACTCGGGTTGGCCTGACGGGGACATCATGAAACTGACGAACCCCCTCTGAAATCTGACGCGCACTCCCGCTGCAAATCTCCCACGGAAACTGGACCGTCAAAATCCAGGACGCGCTCGTCAAACTGCGTCGTCAAACCCGAGTTCTGGAGTACTCGAGTCTTAAATTTCCCAGACACCTCGATGGCGCCACGGGCGTCGAGCTTCAGCGGCACTGCCTCGAGGCCGAGCCACTCGGTGTTGGGCGTGCTGCCCAAGGCCACCACGGCGACCTCCGCCGTGATCTCGGAGCCGTCCTCGAGCTCGGCAACCGCGCGGGCGCCGTCGGAAACCACTGTCTTCACCTTCTGGGCACTGGCAAGAGGCGTCGCCACCAGGAGGGTAGTAGTAGTAGTAGTAGTAGTCGTCGTCGTCGTCGTCGTCGTCGTCGTCGTCGTCGTCGTCGTCGTCGTCGTCGTCGTCGTCGTCGTCGGCGTAGTAGTAGTAGTAGTAGTAGTAGTAGTAGTAGTAGTAGTAGTAGTAGTAGTAGTAGTAGTAGTAGTAGTAGTAGTAGTAGTAGTAGTAGTAGTAGTAGTAGTAGTAGTAGTAGTAGTAGTAGTAGTAGTAGTAGTAGTAGTAGTAGTAGTAGTAGTAGTAGTAGTAGTAGTAGTAGTAGTAGTAGTAGTAGTAGTTAGCAGTAGTAGTAGTAGTAGTAGGAAGTAGTAGTAGTAGTAGTAGTAGGAGGAGGAGGAAGGAGGAGAGGAGGGAAGTAGAGGGAGAGGAGAGGAGGAGACGAAGGAGGAGGAGGAGGAGGAGGGGAGGAGGAGAGGGGAGAGGAGGAGGAGGAGGAGGAGGAGGAGGAGGAGGAGAGTAGAGGAGGAGGAGAGGAGGAGAATGGAGGAGGGAGAAGAGGAGTAGGAGGAGGAGGAGCAAGGAGGAGTAGGAGGAGGAGGACCTCCTCCTCCCTCCTCCCCTCCTCCTCCTCCTCCCCCCTCCTCCTCCTTCTCCATCCTTCTCCTCCTCTACCCTCCTCCTCTACTTCCTCCTCTCCTCTCACTTGCTACTCCTCCTCCTCCTCCTCCTCCTCCTCCTCCTCCCCCCTCGCCTCGATCCTTGCCTCGCCATCGCTCGGGCGTCCGGTCCCCGTGCGCTGCCTGTGTGGGTGTGGCTTCGCGCGTGCTTGCTCCCGAGACAGTCCCGAGGCGCTCCAAGACGGTCCAGGTTCTCTGTCGCTGGCCTCGCCGAGAAACGTGCACATGTCCGAGCGATGCCAAGTTGGTTTCCAAGAGGAGGCGCGGGCCCCCCCAGTGGTAACCCCTCTTGGCGCTGCCCGAACCTTGCATCCCACCGCGATGCTCACGCCGCGGCGCTCGCGCAGGTGCGCCTCGACGGCGCTGCCGACGTCGGCGTCGAGGTTCTTGAGCAGGCCGCCGGGCGCCAGGAGCGCCGTGCTCACGCCCAGCGCCGCCATGTGGCTCGCCGTCTCGCAGGCGATGATGCCGCCGCCCAGGACCACGAGCGAGGAGGGCAGCTCGTCGGCGCCCAGCTCCTCGATGGTCCTGTAGTCGTGTATGACGCGCCCGTCCACGTGGCACAGCGCCGGGTGCCGCGGGCGCGCGCCCGTGCACACGACGATGAACCCGCCCGTGATCTCGGACTCCTCTTGGGCTACACGCAGGTCAGGGGCTGCTCGGGGGTTGCTAAAGATACTCCAGATTTCGTAGTAAAGGGAGGGGGGTCTTAACTCGGGGGGGGTCTCTTCCAGGCTATCTTGGAGGGCCTGGGGGGTCTGGGGACGATGTTTTGGAGGGTTCTCCCACGGGGGAGGTCTGAAATGGCTTGTCTTGGAGGGTCCAGACCCCCTCCCTTTTATTACGAAATCTGGAATACCCCTGGCCCCTGGCCTCAGGGGTCCCCAGCTTTTTCGCTTCATTTTGGAGCCCCTGGGGCCCTTGGCTTCGAGATGGGGTGCCCTGGAGGCGGTGGGGGCGGCCTCCCCGGAATTCCTGGGGGGCACCCTGGGCCGGGGGCGCTTCCAGCGACATCCGAGCAGGAGTGGCCCTAGGCAGGCGTGGCCGTGGGTGCGCGGCTCTGGGGGAGGGCGGGGGGGGGGGGGCGGGGCCAGACCCGAGCGCGCCAGCCGCTGCCGTCGCGCCCCTTGCAGCCATCTGGGGACCCCAGCGTGCCAGCGCCAGAGCTCGCTCCGGCGAAAGGCCACTCTTTTTCTTGGGGGGTCTTCTGACCAGGGTCAATCCAGACCTGGGTCAACCAGGCCTTACAGGATCCTGAAAGATCCTGCAAGATCCTGCGCCCAAGCCCGGGTCAATGCGAAGGATCCTGCAAGATCCTGCACCCAAGCCAGGGTCAATGCGACCCTGGCCCTGCAGGACCCTGCAAGATCCGTCGCTCTGGCTGACCCCCGTTTGCACTGACCCCCGTCGCTTGAGCCCCGACTTTCGCGTGGCCCCTCCTCCCCGGTGTCGAAGTCCGACACCAGGATGCTGTGCTCCCCGAGGAACCTCGCGCAGCCCCGGATCACCGCCACCCGCGCGGCGGCCAGGCGCTCCTCGGCGCGGGCGCCGTACGCGGAGGCCTGCTCCCGCCGCCGCCGCGCCAGCGTGCGCCAGACCTCCGGGGTGGGCGCGGCCCCGGCGCCGCTCCAGGCGCCTCCCGTCGCCTCCGAGATCATCAGGTGGGCCACCTTTGCGGGAGCGACGACCGACATAAACAGAACAACTCGGAGGTCCGCGCGGGTTTCTCGGATACGCGCTGGACCCCCTCCCTGGCGCGCGGAGCGCGCGGAATGGGGCGGCGCAGGAGGCGCCAGGAAAGGGGGGCCCCAGCGCCGATCCGAGAAATCCGCGCGGACCTCCGAGTTTGTGCTTTCATGTTTCTGCCCTTCGTCGTTCCCCCCGAACCTTGGAGTTGAACCCGGTGGCCGTGCCGATGCCGTCGCGGCGCGGCTCCACCAGTGCGCAGCGCAGCCCGCGCTCCGCGGCGGCCTCCGCCGCCGCGACTCCCGCGGGCCCCGCGCCGAGCACGACGACGTCGTAGGTGAAGCTGTCCTCGCGCTGCGCGCCGCTGGTGGCTGCCGCCTGGGGCGGAGGCTCGGGTGCTCTGGGGCCGAGGTTGCCCGTCAGCTTGGGGCCGAAGAGGCCGAAGCCAAAGGACAGCTCACGCTCGATCTCGAGCATGGCGCTCTCGTTCAGCCACTTGACGGACCTCTGCAGGCGCACGAGGGTCGGGGCCATCTCGGCGACGGAGGAGTTGTTCCGCAGCCGCTCCGAGGACGACAGGCGGGCCATCTCGGTGGTGTTGTCCCAGGCGTTGCTGCAATGCCTGGCAACCTCCTGCCGGGAGCTGATCGGGATCGTCCCGAGATCTTCCTGCCGATGAACGATGACCTCTCCTCCTCCTCCTCCTCCTCCTCCTTCCCCTCCTCCCCCTCCCCCTCCCCTTCCCCCTCCTCCTTCTCCTCCTCCTCCTCCTCCTCCTCCTCCTCATCTTCCTCCTCCTCCTCCTCCTCCTCCTCCTCCTCCTCCTCCTCCTCCTCCTGCTCCTCCTCCTCCCGTCCCGAGATGGACCATGATGCTGCGGCTGCTGTTCTCCACCTGCCCGCCCAGGTTGTCGATGCGGCTGGCCAGCTCGCCGAGGCTCGGGTCCTCCGCGGCGTAGGCCGCGAGGTTCTGGAGCTGGTGCCCCGTGTTGCAAGCGATGCGCGAGAGCAGGAGGAGCTGCTGCATGTCCAAGCTCCGCCTCTGCTGGGGGAACGAAGACTGGCATGCACATAAAAACTCGGAGGTCCGCGCGGATTTCTCGGATCCGCGCTGGACCCCCCTTCCCTGGCGCCTCCTGCGCCGCCCCTGGCGGGCTCTGGGCGCCAGGGAAGGGGGGTCCAGCGCGGATACGAGAGAAGTCCGCGCGGACCTCCGAGTTTGTATGTTGACGCCTTTCTTCGTTCCCCGATCTGCGTCTCGACGACCGCCGTGAGGTCCGCGACCTGGGCCGACACCTCCTGGTTGGCCACCGAG
>CAUYUJ010003064.1:0-30000 GCA_963575745.1 Prorocentrum cordatum | reverse complement strand
GTGGGCGCATGCGAGCGCTGGCATGTGGGCCTTCGGTGGAGCTCTCTTTGGGGCCACTGAGGGATATGCCCCAATTGGTGCGGTGGGCGAATGTGGAGCTCCCTATGGGGGCACAACACGTGTGAGGGGTGTGCCAAAATGGGAGCGGTGGGCGTATGCGAACGCTGGCATCTGTGCCTGTGGTGGAGCTCCCTATGGGGCCACAAAACGTGTGAGGGGTGTGCCAAAATGGGTGCGATGGGAGCATGCGAGAGCTGGCATGTGGGCCTTCGGTTGGGACTCCCTACGGGGCTACGAAGCGTGTGAGGGGTGTTCCAAAATGGGTGCGGTGGGCGCATGCGAGCGCTGGCATGTGGGCCTGCTGTGGAGCTCCATTTTGGGTAACAAAACGTGTGAGTGGTATGCCAAAATTGGTGCGGTGGGCGCATGCGAGCGCCGGCATCTGGGCCTTCGGCGGAGCTCCCCATGGGGCCACGAAGCGTGTGAGTACAGTCGGACCCAGGCCAGAATAACATCCTGGAAGAACATGAGACCCTCCGTCGGCCAAGAACAGACAGAACATCCAAGGGCCCCCTCCCCTGGATGCACAAGAACATCCACCATTGACGAAGAACACTAGGGTATCCTCTCTGGACCAACATCGATCTTGTACCTTGGTCCGGCTGCAAGTTCGTGCCGTATCGACCCCAGCGCTGCTCTCAGATACCACGTGGATCGCTCGACCTTGAACGGTCGGGGGCTTCTCGATCGCCAGATTGGTCCCTACTGGCCGATCTAAGGGCCACTGGCGGCGCGCAACAACCTTGAACGCCCCCGTCGGGGCCGGCGCCGCGTGGACACGACACGCACCTGCCGCACTTTGCTTCTTTGCAAGAAGAAAAGACAACGTAAACATGAACTTTCGGAGGTCCGCGCGGATTTCTTGGATCGGCGCTGGGTGCCCTTCCCTGGCGCGCTCCGCGCGTCAGGATCGGCGCCAGAGGCGCCGACAAGGGGTCCAGCGCCGATCCAAGAAATCCGCGCGGAACTCCGACAACCTATGCTGATGATCTTTTTCTTCTTCGAATTTTAGGTTCTTCTCCTTTGACCTCGGGCTCCTTTGTCGGCGCGTGCCCTGCGCTGCCTCCAGCCTTCGGACGCCCGGAACGGGTACAGAAACATATGGGTACGATGCCCAACAACACATGCTGTCCAATACTGACAGCGGCCGTTGTTGGGCAGGCGGCCTTCTGTCTCAAGTGGACAGCCTCCGCGGCGGCACTGACAGCAAACCCTGTTCATAATCAGCCGCGAGCTTCTCCCTACCCCTACGGTTGACAATCCCAAATGCGATGACAATCTTAAGAATGCGCCCTCAGAAGCTCAAGGAATCCTTACGATCGGCATCGAGATAAGGTGAAGCCACCCATAGGAACAGGGACATGTTCCAGGCTGGCAAATTCAAAATGAGCAGAAGCTGCTGTCGCAGACGCCTCCTAGATGGGGTCGGAATAGATGGGATTGGAGGATCGCGCCGCATTGGCGATGCATCGCCCATGGATGCGCCGGCGACATCGGCAATACATCGGCAACGTCGGCGTAGAGAAAACCGGGCTCCACATCGAGCTGCATCGCCGATGTATCGGCGATGCATCGGTGATGCGGCGAGATCCTCCGACCCCATCTGCTCCGACCCCATCTTGGAATCCTAGATGTCAGTCTTCGTGATCACCCACCCTTTCCGTGCCCATTTCGATCCTACCGATTCGGCTACACGCAAGAGTGACCCTGGGCAAAGGAGTGACCTTTGGTGCGCGGCTCAACGGGGGGACGCCCGGAAACCAAATGCAATCGCGAAAGACGCTGCGACCGCTAGGCGATCGGCGATCGGGGGACCCCGTTGGGCCCGCACCAAAGGTCACCCTGGCAAAGGGTTAGATCCTCTGGCCATCGCTCGGACGTCCGTTCCCTGTGCATTTTTCGGTTTCGTGCGTTTCTTTTTCCGTACGGTGAGCAGAAATGCTCCTCGATAGTCACACCCGAGAAAAACGCACACGTCCGAGCGATGCCAGGTCCTACCGATCCTCCCAAGGGAACAGACAGTGATATAAACATAACAACCCGGAGGTCCGCGCAGACTTTTCGGATCGGCGCTGGACACCCCGCCTCGCTGGCGCGCGGAGCGCGCTGGGGGGCGGCGCCGGAGGCGGCGCCAAGGGTCCCCCGAGCCGATCCGAGGCACTCGCACGGACCTCCGAGTTTTTATGTCTATGCCACTTTTTGTTCCCCTAGCAAGAAATAGTCCGGGGACTATGTTTTTTGGTATTTTTGACCTTTTCGGAATATGTTTGGGGTATCTTTTATTTTCCGTCGAAAATCCCCGTTTTTATCTTTTATTTTCGGGGTGTGTTTTTGTGTTTATGCCATTGTCTGTTCCCCGACCTCTGCCGCCGCGTGCCCCGTGCTGCACGCGGGTCCGCTGCACGCAGGTCGGGGGTTGCGACAGATACCCCTGGCCCAGAGTGCCCCCAGCTCTCGCCATCGCTCGGACGTCCATTCCCTGTGTTTTTGTCGGTTTCGTGCGTGGCTTTTTCGCCAAATGATCAAGGATGCTCCTCGATGGCCCTCGCCGAAGGAAAAATGCACACGTCCGAGCGATGCCAGGAGCTTTTCGCTCCATTGTAAAGCCCCGGCGCCCTCTGGGCCTCGTGGGGGGTGCTCCTGGAAGCCGTGGGGGCCTCCTTGGAAATCCTCGGAGGCACCTTGGGACAGGGGCACTTCTAGCGACATCCGACCGTGCTTCCAGATCATCCGACCCCATCTGCTCCGACCCCATCTGTGAGGCCTAGCTGTCGGTCTTCGTGATCACCCAACCCCATCCGCGCCCACGTCGGATTCGAATCGGGGATCGACTACAGACTTGATTTACCCAAACACTGATTGGTTCGTCAAATTTGTTGAGCATCTGCGCAATCTGCGCAGATTCTACATATCTGTTTGCAGACTCGACGAATTAATCAATTCTGGGGTCAATCAATCCAATCCTGTAGTCGATCCCCTACTCGACCGATCCTCTGCCGCCGCGTGCCCTGTGCTTCGAATAGGGGGTCGATCACATACTTGATTTACCCCAGAACTTATTTTCTCGTCGAGTCATACGTAGACTGTTCGTAGATGTACGGAACTTCTACGCGTTTTTTGATGGATTCGACGAACATCTCGACTTTGGGGTAAATCAATTCTGTAGTCGATCCTCTACTCCGACCCCATCTGGGAAGCCTAGATGTCGGTCTTCGTGATCACCCACCCCTTCCGTGCCCACTTCGATCCTGCCGATCCTAGACAAGCGCGTTCCACTATTCGCAGAGTGACTGCTCGCACACAGCCTGGACCCGCCGCGGGGGAGTCACGATCCCTTACATAGAGGCGGACAACTGTGTGTGTGTGTGTTCTGGACGCTTGCGAATCGGCACTTGGCGAGTCGTGGAACGCGCTCGGTGAGACCCTCGGCCGCCGCGTGCCCCGTGCTCCCCCGGCCTGCCGCTGCAGCCAGGCCTCGTGCCGGGCCCGGCGCAGGTCCTCCAGCGGCGAGCCCCCCCTGGGCGCGTGCGCGGGCGCGGCCTTCGCCTCCCCGGCGGGCGGCGGCGCCTGCCTGCCCGCGGCGGGCTCGGGCTGTGCCACGTGGAGCAGCTGCGGCTCCTCGCTCGTCGCCCAGCCTTCGAGCAGGGGATCGGCCACACGATGGACCGCCCCAGAATTTGGAGGTCGCTGGGGGGACAGCGTGCTAGCCGCCCCACGCCGCGCGGCCGCCCCCGCCCGCTCCCGGGATGCTCTGCCTCGGGCGCTCGCAGGAGCAGCGCCCCCGCGCCGAGGGCGGCCGCCGCCACCCGCGCGGCCCGCGGCCCACAGCGCCAGTTTTTTTTTTTTTTTTTTTTTGTTGTGTGTGTTTTTGTTTTGTTTGCCCAGACAAAACACCTTGACGACACAACCCGAAGGAAGGTGCCCAAGGTGCCTGCGTGAATCCACAAGCAGTCGGACCTCGCAACATGAATGATGGCAGCGCAGACGCGCCCCGGGCGTCTCATCTGCATTTGGAAGTCGCTGGGGGGACAACGTCGTTTCCAAGGCCAAGGCTCAATGCGCCCGGCCGGCACGCCCGATCCGTGAAGAGCCACCCTTACGACGCCCGTGCGAAGGGGAGCTCGAATCTGAGGCTTGCTCTCACCGACGCTTCGGCTGCCTGGGCTTGCTCTTGCGCTGGGGGCATGGCCCCTTCATCCGTCGCCCCAGGACACACAGATCGTGCTCGCTGCCCCTCAGCGAGCTCCAATCCAGTCTTTTCTCTTGGTCGAGTCTCATTATGGGAATGGCGTCGGACCCTCGTAGATCCACGAACGCTGTGCCCA
Source organism: Prorocentrum cordatum (assembly GCA_963575745.1). NCBI lineage: Eukaryota > Dinophyceae > Prorocentrales > Prorocentraceae > Prorocentrum > Prorocentrum cordatum. The sequence goes on along the minus strand of CAUYUJ010003064.1, from coordinate 25,615 downwards.
TTTCGTTGTAGATGCGACGCGCGAACCTGAGTTTTTGGGTGAACCAATTCTGTAGTCGATCCCCTGCTCCAAGCCTCCGGCGCTGTCGAGCACCAGGAAGGAGCCGTCGTCGCCCATGAGCGCCACCACGCTCGGCGGCTCGAGGGTGGGGCCCCCGAGGGGTGGGGCCCTGAGGCTACGGCGGGGGCCTTGGGCAAGGAACCGTCCGAGGAGGAGTCCAGAGTCTAGGGGGCAAACAAACCTACCTCGCTTTTGACCACACTCGCTTCCAAGAGATACCAAGCAATGCCAAACTACGGCCTGTACTGGTCAGGCCGCTTGACGAGGAGGCGCGTGGTATGACTTGGTTTTGCCTGGAAGCGAAAGCGGGGTAGGTAATTCACGCTCTGAGAGTCTGGAGGCTGGGGGGGGGCTCCCATCGTGGAGTGGTCAGGTACATCGCCGCCGCTCTCCTCAGACAGGGGATCCTCCAGGCTCTGCAGCCTCCTGGGCAGATTCCGTGACAGACGCCCCCACCGTGGGAAGGGTATCCCTGAGATCTGGCGCCACGAAACACTTGCAACATCGCAGAAACAACAAGTCGATCGGAGTTCTGGGCGTAAGCATTCGGCTGTATTTTCGAGCCAAATCGATCTGTGAGTGTCCCGGGGCCCGAAACAATGCAAACTCGCCCGATGTAAACAATGCGGTGTCAATATCTTAGGGGCCCCGAGATGGACCTCCCCGCGATGCGCGACGCGAGATAATCTTCGCGTCATCGCGCCGCCCCACTTGCAGACTGGCAAACAGTCTGGCCCAGACTGCGACGCGCGAAACGCGATTATCTTCGTTGTCCCACAAGCGACCTACATCCCCTGAAAAAAGTAGTGCAATTTTGCAGGTCGTGTCCTGGTCCGAGCGGGTCCTTTCTTCCTCCTCTCGCGCTCCCTTCTCTCTTGGTTTCCGTGCCTCCGCTCGCCTCAGGAACACCCCACCGCTTGCTGACCGGCGCCTGACCGCCTTGGACCCCTTGGCGCCCGCGGACTCAAATTATCCTGGCGAAGGACCCAACCATATGCAGCTGTGAATACCGCAATTGTGGACATCTTCTTGGGTGGAGATCCCTATGGGCACGAAGCGCTGCACTGAGTGGGGGGGAAACGCATGCGGGCGGTAGCAATGGGGCCTTCGGTGGAGCTCCCTGTGGGGCCACGAAACGCTGTGCTTGGTGGAGGGGACGCATGCGGGCGGTACCACTGGGGCCTTCGGTGGACCTCACTATGGGGCCACGAAGCGCTGCACTGGGAGGGGGGGACGCATGCGGGCGGTGGCACTGGGGCCTTCGGTGGAGCACCCTGGGGCCACGAAACGTGTGAGGGGTGTGCCGCAATTGTTGTGTGTGGGGGACGCATGCGGGCGGTGGCACTGGGGCCTTCGGTTGAGCTCCCAATGGGGCCACGAAACGTGTGAGGGGTGTCCCGAAATGGGTGTGGGGGGCGCATGCGGGCGGTGGCACTGGGGCCTTAGGTGGTGATTTTAATGGGGCCACGGAACGTGTGACGGGTGTGCCGAAATGGGCGGGGGGGACGCATGCGGGCGGTGGCACTGGGGCCTTCGGTGGAGCTCCCTATGTGGCCACGGAACGTGTGAGGGGTGTGCCGAATTGTGTGTGGGAGGCGCATGCGGGCGGTGGCACTGGGGCCTTCGGTGGAGCTCCCTATGTGGCCACGAAACGTGTGAGGGGTGTGCCGAAGTGGGTGTGGGGGACGCATGCGGGCGGTGGCACTGGGGCCTTCGGTGGAGCTCCCAATGGGGCCACGAAACGTGTGAGGGGTGTGCCGAAATGTCTGTGGGGGACGCATGCGTGCGGTGGCACTGGGGCCTTCGGTGGAGCTCCCTATGAGGCCACAAAACGTGTGAGGGGTGTGCCGAAATAGGTGTGGGGGACGCATGCGGGCGGTGGCACTGGGGCCTTCCGTGGAGCTCCCTATGGGGCCACGAAGCGTGTGACGGGTGTGCCGAAATGGGTGTGGGGGACGCGTGCTGGCGGTGGCACTGGGGCCTTCGGTGGAGCTCCCAATGGGGTCACGAAGCGTGTGAGGGGTGTGCCGAAATGGGTGTGGGACGCATGCGGGCGGTGGCGCTGGGGCCTTCGGTGGAGCTCCCTATCCACGTGTGCCGAAATGGGTGTGGGGGACGCATGCGGGCGGTGGCACTGGGGCCTTCGGTGGAGCTCCCTGTGAGGCCACGAAACGTGTGAGGGGTGTGCCGAAATGAGCGGAGGACGAGGAGGAGGAGGAGGCGGAGGAGGAGGAGCAGGAGGAGGAACGCGTGGCGACGTCTCTTCAAAACGAGGACCCAACACCACAGGATGGTTGGGAAAAAGTTCCTCGAGCCACGGCAGGATTGGGTTGGGTTCAGGCCCTCCCAGAGAAAGTGCCAACGCGACAGCAAAAGCAGATCGACTTTTGAAGTAGAAGGGCGCCTCAAGTAGACTGGGATCTGGGAGTCCAGAAGTATCTGCTTTCAACAACCGACGAGTGGAAGTTCCTCTCGAGCCTCTGGTTGAGCAGGGTCCGACCGTCCTGGCATTTTTTGTAGACCCACCAGGAAGTCTTCTTAGAACCCCAAAATGCTAAGAACAAGCGCAGTGTTCTTAGAACAGAATTCCGATGTGTTCAAGCAAGACAGGTCTCAGTCAGAAGTGCTCTGAGAAAATTTCGGGCAGACCACAAAATGTTCTTAGAGCTTTCTTTGGTGGGCTTATATAGAGGCCTCCTTGATGGGGCCGCAGTAGTTGGGGTCGAAGGATCACGCCGCATCGCCAATGCATCGGCGATGCATCGGCGATGCGACGGCGATGCACCAGCGACGCGGGCGATGCGTCGGCGACGTCGGCGTGTAGCACATTGGGCTCCGCATCGAGCCGCATCGGCGATGCACCGGCGATGCGGCGCGGTCCTCCGACCCCATCTGCTCCGACCCCACCTGGGAGGCCCAGACGCCCGTCGAGCCGCCGACCTGGGCAAGAGCGACCCTGGGCAAGGGCGACCTTTACTGCGCGGCTCCACGGGGGACGCGGGGTGGCCAAAGCTGGGCGCGCAGGCCGCTGCTGCCGCTTCGCGCTCAGCGATCGGCGGAGCCCCTCGGGCCCGCACTCGAGGTCGCTCCGGCGAAAGGTCACTCCTGCGTGCAGCCGACTGTAGGGGAACAAAAAGTGGCATAAACATAAAAACTCGGAGGTCTGCGCGGATGTCTCGGATCGGCGCTGGACCCCCCTCCCTGGCGCGCGGAGCGCGCCAGGGGCGGCGCCGGAGGCGCCGCCGGGGGGCCCCAGCGCCGATCCGAGAAGTCCGAGAAGTTATGCCACTTTTTGTTCCCCTAGCAAAAAATAGTCCGGGGACTATTTTTTGGATATTTTTTTCAACCTTTTGGGCATATTTTTTTTTTGTTTTTGTTTTTTTTCAACGAAGATCCCTGTAGGGGGACACGCCCGACATAAGACTGGCCCCCCCCTCCGTCGAGCCGCCGACCTGTCCTGGTGCCCAGGCCGCTCCTCTGGCAGCGCCAGGCAGCGCAGGGGGCCCCCCCGCGGCGCGCCCTTCGGCCCGGGCAGGCCCGGGCCGTGGAGCGCAAAGGCGCCCTCGCCGCAGTCCTCCAGGAGGAGCGGCCGGCGTCGTACGTCGTACAGGGCAGGTTTTAATACATAGGATCTTTCAACATATAGGATTTTAAGACATGACTAATTTAAGAATAATTTTATGCATGAACTCATCGTTGTTTTCAGTACTAAATCCCTGCATTTTCAATACATGATCCGCACGCGGAGCATGTATTAAAAACGGCACTGTACGTCGTCGTCGACGTCGCACGTCGCACGTCGCGCGTCGCAGGTCGCAGGTCGCAGGTCGCAGGTCGCACGTCGTCGTCGTCGTCGTCCTCCAGGAGCAGCGGCCGGCTGGCGGCGGAGCCGCCCGGGACGGCGAAGGTCACGCTGGCCCCTGCTCAGAGGAGCCAGGCCCTGAGATCCCGGAACGGTCGACTTTGCGGACGCCGGGGCCATTTTCAAAGCGGCGTTTCGCGACGCCTGCTGTTCGGCGGAGCCGATTGGCAGCTTGCTCGCTCGGTCTCGTGCCCAGCCGCGCGCGCTGACGCCCGCGTAGGAGCGGCGCCGTCAGCAAGGCGCGTCTTCAGTGGCAGCACTCGGCGAGAGCGGCACATGTTTTTTTTTTTTTGTTGTTGTTTTTTCGATCTGGGCGGTTTCGCCAAACTTCGGGCCCCGGGGCCCTCACAGATCGACCCAGCTCGAAAAGTGTTGCAGGAAGATAGGGTCAAGGAATCTCAGTGTTATTTTTTCGTGCCGTCGGATCTCAGGGGAGGTTCTGACAAAGACACGTTCCAAGATCTCCAATGCTTCCAATATCCCCAGGATTTCCCAACGTTCCACGCGGGCTGCAGGAGCGAGGGCAGCTATATACTTCTCGGACATCCTGGGACGTATCCAGGCCCAATCTTATCATGACATTCTTCTCGTCCTACCTGTGGCTGCTGCGGCCTGCATGGCTGCGGCCATGGCTACCACGCCCAGGGCAAGGAAAAAACAGGAGGGTGCGGTGGAGGTGGAGGCGAGGAGGACGAGGACCAGGAGGACGAGGAGGACGAGGACGAGGAGGACGAGGAGGAGGCGGAGGAGGAGGAGGAGGTGGAGGAGGAGGAGCAGGAGGAGGAGGAGGAGCAGGAGGAGGAGGAGGACCAATGTAAACCCAAGAGTCACCAACGATTTTGGAATCAACACTCCTGCCAAGCTCCCTCTTCATAGGCCCCTGCAACGGTTCAACTGTCTCGTTGGAAGACATTCTTCTTGGGATTTCAACGCCACGGATCAACCTGACTGTTGCGACTTGACGATCCATTCCAGAGACTTCAGCACCGCGAATCAACGTAACTGCTGAGCCCGCGTAATCCTGAATCCATCCAAAGCACTATTTCTGGTATGTTAATCATGGGAGTCCGTGAAACTCTTGCACATGTAATAAGCGAATGTGCGCGGCGCGAGAGCCACATTTTGAAAAGGAGCCACCCTCAATCCGTAAAACTCAAGCAATTGTTAAAAGCGGATGTGCGCGGCGCTAAGGCGAGAGCCGAATTTTGAACACGATTCGCTTTCAATCCTCGAAGCTCTTGCGAATGTTTCAAGCGAGCGTGCGCGGAGCTAAGGCGAGAGCCACACTTTGAAAACGGTCCGCCCTCCATCTCTGAAGCTGTTACGACTTTTAGCTTCCGCATCATAAATGATGAGGACATCTCAGTCGAAACGCCCGACCTGCCCTAAAAACTGGCCTCGGGATGCGACAGGGAGAAGTTACGTATAAGGAAAAGGAATAGAGCAGGAGGAGGAGGAGGAAGATGAGGAGGAGAAGGAGGAGAAAGAGGAGGGGGAGGAGGAAGAGGAGCAGGAGGAGGAGGAGGAGGAGGAGGAGGAGGAGGAGCAGGAGGAGATGAGTAAGGAGTGGGAGCTGGACGGAAAAAGGACCCCGCCGCGACGAGGTGCTTCCAGCTTGAGCCACCGGACCACGGACTCCGCCCGATCCGCGCCCGCCTCAGCAACGAGGTGACGGGTTCTGCCCCCCTGCGCGCTGGACGCTCTGGCGCCGGCAGGCGGCACGAGCCGCAGCGGGAGACGGCGACCCGGGACGCCGCCCACTGCGCTCAGAGGCTCCCCCGCAGAGCCCACCCTGAAGGGGTCCGAGGCGCACCAAGTCGACCCACGAGGGCCCCACAAGAGGCATCCGGGAGCCCCCAGACAGCCAGGGGCCCCAGGCTGGGGACGGCGAGAGGCCCGGCCTCGCGCGCTCGTTCGCGGCGCCCCACGGCGCCCCTTTCCGGGGGCGCGGGGCACCGCGGGAGAGGGCGAGGCCCGGCCTCGCGCGACGCCCCTGCCGGAGCCCGCACGGCGGCGGCCGCACGCCTGGCAGCCCCCTGGGGGAGGGGCGGCGGGGGCGAGAGGATGTCAAGGTCACGCCGCCGCGGGGGCCCCCGGGGCCCCCTCGGCGTGTTACTGTCGATGTGCGCTGTCTCGGCGGTGGACAAACCTCCCTTTAGTAGACCTCCCCTTCGTGAAAACGGCCTGGGACCGAAACCGACGGACCCGGACCCGCAAAAATGACGGCCGCGACGCCCTCTCGCGAACCGAAAACGGCCAATTCCTTAATCGACGTGTCAGGGTAGGAGGTCTATCCACCCCCGAGTGTCTTGTTCGGACGAGAAGCGAGGGGGGGCAACGCGCCGCTGAGGCCCCGGGGGCCCCCGCGGCGGCGAGACGTTCATTACCCTTTCGCCCCCCCGAGTTTCACCCGCTTGTCGCGGCACTCCGCTGGAACCCACTAGGGGCGCAGGACAAGCGGCGACGGCCGCAGCACGTCTGGCGGCACCCGTGGGGGGGGCCAATGCCACCTGCATGTCGCGGCGCTCCGGCTGGGACTCACCGAGGGCGCAGGACAAGGGGCGACAATCGCAGGCCCGGCGGCACCCGTGAGACGAAGCCAGGACGAGGATAACATCGGGCGAGGATACATAGGGAATCTCTGGGATACAGCGGCTGTGGAGAACGTTTCGGGTGCCGCGGCCTTCTCAGAACGTTCAGGAGCGCTCCGAGAGCGTTCCGGAACGCACTGGAACGGATCTATCCTCGTGCTGGCCCCTTCCGAACACGTTGGGCGGGAGGGTGTGTGGGCGAGGGGTACGTATTATCATCTGCGCTTCGCGGCATCCAGTTTGTGTCCCATGGCGGCAAGGGGTAACTACTCCTTGCGAGTTGGCAAGAAATAGGCACCAACCCGTACAAGCCGGACGTTCAGGCGGCTTTCCTCTCCCCCTCCTTCAGCCCAGAGGCTCATTTTAGCTCCAAGCTGCAGGTGCGGCTTCCAATCTGGGTGCTGCCCTCTTGCAATAAGAACCGATGGATCCAATCCCGCGAGCCTTCTGAACATCGGTAGTTGAGCGATTTCGTTCTCCCATCCACCTTCTTCCCCTTCAGGGAAGACTTTGTTTCGCGAGGCGTCAGAGGGCTGGTCTGTTTTGTCGCAAGGCATCTCCACTGCGACCCTAAACATCCCAATGCGGCTTCTAAGATGACGCGCGATAGCCCACGGTGCCTCAATACCCATCGGTCGAAAGAAGTAGGTAGAAACATGAAGTAGGAAGGCGTTGAGAATAGATTGGGTTCCGTCCGCCTCCTACATAGGACGGAAAAGGTGAGCCACTCGATCATTGAAGTAGGAAGGCGCTTAAAGTAGACAGGAATCTGGGAATCCAGGAGTACCTAATTCCAATGACCGATGGGTATGGCTTCCAACATGTCTCCAGCATGTCCCAAGGCGGCCACAAGGCGGCTCCAGGTGGTCCCGGGCCGCCCCATATTCATTCTCCTCGAGATGTTACAATCACTCGGCCGCCCAATGCTTTTCGATGTTTTGTGCCTTTTCGCCTTTTCTCGCGTCAAAAATTGGGCTCGGATGCCTCGGGATGGCTCGCAACAAATCGCCCAGGAGGGGGCAACACCACAAGCCCCAGTGCGGCCCCAAGAGTGCTCCAACAGCACTCCAAGAACCCCCCCACCCCCCCAGGAAAGTATGCTTCGGGCTCCTGGGGGGGGGCGATCCATCTTTGGCGCTTCGCGTATCCACACTAACCTCTCCAGAAGCGAATCCCCGAATAGTCGCGCGGGTCGGTGAATGATGGGATCCTACAACGACAAAAACAGACGAGGGGGTGGGACAGCCGACCGACGCATCTCTTTACGCCCACCATTTTCTTGTAGAAGATGGTCGGAGGGCCTCTTGCAAGGTCGACGCCAAGGTCTCCTCGAAAACATTCATCAACCAACCACGAAAACCTTCTCGAAACAAAAAAGCCGTCAATCATGGCTGCCTCTCGTGAGACTTTCGGGGGTCAGCAGCACGCGTTTCTCAACGAATACGCTGGCATCAACCATACGCGCACTCTCGGAGAGAGTGGGGAGGCAGTTGACCATGATTGCTATGATGGAGAAGACGCTGCTGAACAGGTGGAGGAGAGGGAGGAGGATAATCATGGGGACGATCAAACAGTATGAGGAACATGTGTAAACGTATAAACTGGGCGCAACCGACCTACCACCTTCACACTTCACTATCGCATGCGCTCTGCATTTGACCGTCCGATGTGGCGCCTCCCGTAAGGGCGACGCGAAAGTTCTTCTTGGTGGCCCCTGGGTTCTTCGTGACAGCGGAGAGGTGGGAAGAGAGCAGGAGTCAACCATAAATGCATCTCGCTATCGCTCGGACGTCCATTCCCCGTGCATTTTTCGATTTCGTGCGTGCATTTTTCGCCAAATGATCAAAAATGCTCCTCAATGTCCTTGCCGAGAAAAAATGCACACGTCCGAGCGACGCCAAGGCATTCGCTTTCCTGAACCATCTCGGACTGCTTCCGGGGCCCTGCCGGGGCCCTCTCGGGGCCACCCTGGAGGCCGTCGATCAACGGGGGGGCTCCAACTCAGGGCCGCCCCGTCGGAACCCGAGCACTTGCCTCCGGGGGCCCTCTTGGGACGCTCTTGGGGCGTTCTTGGGCCATCTCGGACGCTCAAACTCCTCGCATCCCCCCGTCTAGACCCAATGGAGGGGTATACCTAACAAGACGGGCCAACCCTTTCAGACCGCCCCTGGATTTAAACCGATGGCTGGTCCCTGGGTGCCGCTTTCGGCTGGCAGGCTAAGGGCAACTGGGCCGTTTCAAGCTGGCAGAATGTTGCCGTCAACGGTCCAAGATGGCCGCCACCAGGCCTCCAAGACGCCTCCAGACCGCCACGAGACGGCCCCAAGGCAGCCGCAGACGCCCCGCCGACGCCCCAAGACGGCCTCAAGAGGCAACCCCATCGGCAAACACACTTGTAACCTTTCCCTTAAAGGTTTTAAATGTTGTTTCTCTCACATGTTTTCACTGCTGTTTCCCTTGCCTGTCGTTCTTTTGTTTCTCTAAAATGTTTGAACTGTTGTTTCTTCACCATTTCGTTGGCTATCCTGGGTTTTCGGCCGGTGCCCGCCCGTGGGGGGGCCCTGCAGGCGCCGCGCGCACAGGGGGGGGCATGCCGAGGCTTCGCCCGCTGCCCGCCCAGGGGCGGCCTCGTGAGCGTCCAGTGCCAGGCTTGCCGTCGCTCGGACGTCCATTTCCCGTGCACTTGTCGGTTCCGTGCGTGTGTTTTTGTCGCTCGATGGTCCAGGAGGGTCCTCGAGGGCTCCCGCCGAGAACAAAGTGCACGCGTCCGAGCGCGATGCCAAGTTAGGGGGGGGGGGGTCTGTCGAAGTGCTGCCCAGAGCCTGCCCGTGGGCGCGACCCGCGCGCAAAGGGGGGGTCTGCTGAGGCTTCGCCTGGTGCCCCACCCTTGGGCGCCTCGTGGGCGCCCCGCGCTGGGGAGGCATGCCGAGCTCCTGGCCTGGTGCCCGCCCGCGGGCGCCTCGTGGGGCCCCCCTCCGGACTGCACCGCGTGGACTGCACCACGCAGCTCGCACAAAGCTTGCACCACACAGACTCCACCACGCAGATTGCACAGCATAGCGTGCACCACATGCTCTGCTCCACCTGACTTGCACCACGCAGCGTCGTGGCGTGCACTGCACAGCTTGCACCACGCGGATTCTCCTTTCCAAGACAAATAGGTTCTACCACCCTCAACCCCCTGGGGTTAAAGACCCCCCGGGAACCGATGCAAAACACATCGGATTCTGACCCCATGTCCGTCCTACCTGTGAATTCATACTATCCCAGCCAGGCCGGTATCGGTCCCCCCCGGCCATCCTGTGCAAAAAATATGCGCGCGCACCCGTTTATCAAAAGTCACAAGTGTTCAAGAACCCTTTGCAAAAAATGGGACGCAGTGCGCACGCGCGCGTCGTCGCAAGTGCATGCCGAAATCTTCGATATGCCACCTAAGAGTCCCCACCAGGACGTATCTCCAGAGATCTCAAGACGAGTGTTGGGAGCGCTTTCGGCTGTGAATTGGGTTGCCTTGGCTTTTTTCCGATGGGATATTTTTTCCGATGCGGTGACCTCGAAATCCCCCAAGACCTCACCGCACGGTCCCTCAACGCACAGTGTTGGGACCTCGGATGCCCCTGTCGCCCGAGACGTCCTCGGAGAACGACCCGAGTCCCAAAACCGTGCGGTGACCCCGAATCCCCACAGACTCACCGCACGGTGTGGTCACCACACCGCTTGAGGGCCCCCGAGATATTCAGGGTCCAGTCAGGTGCGCACACCCTTCCGGTAGAGCCATCCCGAGAGGCATCTGCATCCTCGTCGCGAGGTCAGGCCTGAGGGGAAGCGCTGAGAAGTGGGTGCTGGGAGAGGCGTGAACCCCTCCCTCGCCCAAGGAGAAGAAGGGGGGGGAGAAGGTTTGAAACACCAGAATTGAGTCGGGCGTGTCCCCCTTACAGGGGGATTTTCGACGAAAAATAACAAATACGGACAAATACTCCAAAATGGTCAAAAAATCTTCCAAAAATGATCACCATACTATTTTTCGACTATTTTTGAATATTCTCCCTGTAGAGGGACAGGCCCGACTTCACACCAGAACCACTTAAACCTAAAGGGCTGGTTGGGCTAGTGCCGCGCTCCTTCTCTGATTGTGCCCACCAAAAGATGGCGTCAAGCGGGTTCGCAAGGTCCCCAAGATCGGGGCCCACCAAGGGGGGGGGGACCCTGAAGGAGGGGGGGGGGAGTTCGATCCGCTGGTGCATCGAATTTCCGAAAAACGATGCCCCCCGCGCGCCCCGATTGTCGACGCCTCTCGGGTTCCGGCGGCGGTCGGAGACCTTGTTTTGCATCGTGTTTCTGAGATTCGATGCGCCAGCGGACCGAACTCACCCCCCCCTCTGTGGCCCCCCCCCCTTGTGCGAGATCCCCAGGAGAACTCCGAGAGAGCCCCGAGAGGGTCCCGAAGACTCCCCGAGTGGCCCCAGGAGGGCCCCAAGATGGCTCCGAGACGCCTCCAAGAGGCTACCAGAGCAAAGGGTCCGCGAAGGCCTGAACGGCCGGCCCCTGTCGTCGTCGCCTTCTTCCTCTCCTCTTCACCTCCTCCTTTTTCTACATCTTCCCTCTTCGACGTGTTCCTTTCTCTTTGAGATCGTCAGGACTTGCGTGGGGACATGACCAGCCTTCTGGGCATAGGTGGCTTAGGGCGTTTCCTCATCCAACCCTCTTCTTCTCCCTCTGGCAGGGGCTTACTCATCCCTCTACCATGCCCCCCCCAGGGGCGCAGGGGCCGCGATGAGCTAGACCCTGCACCCACCCTCCACGCCTCCCTCCCCCCTCCCCCTTCAAGCCCTTCTCGGCCCCGCCTCCGCCCCCCTCTGGAGCTCCCAGAGGGTCCCGAAACACGCTGCACCAAATCAACTTAGTTGCCCCGATACGTAGCGTATCGATACGGAGCTCAACACGCAGGCTGAAAACGTAGGTCCGACGCGATACATTACCTGGAGCCAACACGCAACGTATTGACACGGACGTCTTGAACACGGGGCGTGTTGCGTTTCAAAACGGGCGTATCGAGGCAACTGAGCAAATCAACACTCGGCGAACCGACGTACCATCAACCGAGATCCTGCAGCGTGCTCTGAAAACCTCTGCGCCGGATGCCTGGCGCCTCCGTCTGTGCCTCTTCCCGTCGAGCCGCCTGCCCCCCGGCCGCTCGGGTCGCAGACCGGCCTCCCCAGTAACCTCCTCCCCGAGGTTCGCGCCGGTGGAACTGGGCCTGGCGCTGCTGCGGCCATGCACGGTCTTGGTCCTGGAGAACTAGGGCTCCCAACTTCGCGCTTCGCGCTGCGCGAAGCGCGAATAACTTCGCGCTCTCGCGCCGCCCCCCCCCCAAAGGCAGAAGAGGAGGACGAGGAGGGGAAGACGGAACGAGGCCCGCGAAGCGCGAATAACTTCGCGCCCTCGTGGGAGCCCTTGGAGAAGCTCCGAGAGACTGAGTGAGCGGGGTGACAGCAGGTCGGTCGCAGCCCTCGAGGGACAGCAGCTGCGCTGCGCTGCTGCTGGGCCGCCTGCTGATGTGAGGTCGTGCAGCTCGAGATTTCCTGGCACTCCACAGCCAGAACCCATCGAATGACAAACTGGGGATCTTGCCCATCTGACCAGCCTCTTCTTTTTCCACTCATCTTCCTCCTCTTCCGCCTCGTCTTCTTCTCGTCCTCCACCTCCACCTCCTCCTCCTCCTCCTCCTCCTCCTCTTCTCTTCTGCTCGTCCTGCTGCTCCTCCACTCCCTCCTCTTCCCTCCCTTTTCCAAAAGGCACCCCCAGATGTATTGGTCGGGCGGGTCGGGCGTTTCGCCTGAGACCTGCTCACTGTTTATGACCCTGAAGCTTGACATTGGCAATCGTGTCACAGATGGAAGGCGGGTCGTATTCAACCGCCGCGCCATGCATCTTCGGCTTAAACGTTAGCAGCAATCCCACCGGCCTTCTGGGAGTCGGTGGTTTAGGGCGTTTCCTCTTCCACTCCTCCTTCTTCCCCTTCGGGGAGGGGTTTACCCCTCCCCCTCCCCCCTCCCCATGGACCTGGACAAAGGGTTCCGCGAGTCGTCGGAGCGTCCAAAACGGCCTCGGCGAGGAAGCCAACATCATTGGTTTTACTAAGGTTTTGGCCCCATTTTGGCCTCCAGGGGGGTACAGTACCCCCCCTCTCCTGTGACCGATCTCACCCAAGATGGCCCCAAGAAGCGCCCAGGAGGCCCCAAGAGGTCCCAAGATGGGCCCAAGAGGCCCCCAAGAGGCCCCCAGGAGGCCCCCAAGAGACCCCCAAGAGACCCCCAAGAGAACCCCCAGAGGCACCCAAGATGCTCCAAGAGGCCTCGGCGAGAATGCCAAAACGGCCTCGGCGAGGAAGCCAAAATCATTGGTTTTATTAGGGTTTTGGTCCCACTTTGGCCTCCTGGGGGGGATGAAAATTAATGCCCCCCTCTTGTTTGATCGATCTTCTCCAAGATGGCCCCAAGAAGCGCCCAGGAGGCCCCAAGAGGTCTCAAGATGGCCCCAAGAGGCCCCCAAGAGGCCCCCAGGAGGCCCCCAAGAGACCCCCAAGAGGCCCCAAGAGAAGGCACCCAAGATGCTCCAAGAGGCCTCGGTGAGAATGCCAAAACGGCCTCGGCGAGGAAGCCAAAATCATTGGTTTTACTATGGTTTTGGCCCCACGTTGGCCTCCTGGGGGGGGATGAAAATTAATGCCCCCCTCTTGTTTGATCGATTTCCTCCAAGATGGCCCCAAGAAGCGCCCAGGAGGCCCCAGGAGGCCCCAAGAGGTCCCAAGATGGCCCCAAGATGGCCCCAAGAGGCCCCCAAGAGGCCCCCAGGAGGCCCCCAAGAGAGCCCCAAGAGGCCCCAAGTGAACCCCCAGAGGCACCCAAGATGCTCCAAGAGGCCTCGGCGAGAATGCCAAATCATTGATTTGACGAAGGTTTTAGCCACATGTTTGCCTTTTTTGGTGGGGGGGGGGCGCTAATTAAGATCAAGAGCGCCTGGGATAATCCAAAATATGACCTCCAAGATTGCTCGAGATATCCCAAGATGTCTCATAATGGCTTCCTCTGTGCGCTGCCCACTTCCCGGACAGAGGCAATTCCTCTGGGCATCGTTTCTGGATGGGCTGGTGGGGATTCGCGAATCGTCAACTATTTCAAATATGGATGGCGGTTGGATTTCAAAGTCTGGCTCTCGCCTGAGCGCCGGGCACACTCGTCCAAAAAGTCAGCAGCAATTCCAAGGATTGAGGGGTGGATCCTTTTCCAGATGTGGTTCTCGCCGTACCTCCGCGCACATTCGTTTTAAAAGTCTGCGATCATTTTAAACATCCGCATGGTTGACTAAGCGACGTTGTCATTGAGTCGGAGGGGAACCCTTTCCTTTGATCCCTTCCCCGCGGAAGGGGGGGGGTCCCGGGGGGAGGGCCAAGGGGGGGGGTCCCGGGGGGTGGTCCCAGGTCAGAATACCACCCTCCCGGGGCGTGTCGAGGCATCACTGGCCGTTAGGCCTTAGTACTATTCGTTTTGTTGACGTCTCAAGAATGGTGTTCCGGCACGATTTAGAACTGTTCGTGCGCAGTAATTATGTTCATTCGCGGTGCTACAGTTCCAGGAATGATGTTCTGGTAGGATTTGAGATGGTCAGAACGCAGCAGTCATGTTGATCCGCGGCGCCGAAGTCCCAAGAATAATACTTTGTCGCGATTAATGATTATCGTACAAGTGTCTTCCAATGGGATACTTCCCGCAATGAGAGTAAGATTGTGTAGGGGCTTATGAAGAGGGAAAATGGAGGGAGGGTCTATGGTAATATCGTTGATGCGTCTTGGGTTTGCACTGGTCCTCCTCCTTCTCGCGTCCTCGCGTCCTCGCGTCCTCGCTCCTCGCTCCTCCTCCTCCTCCTCCTCTTATTCCTCCTCCTTCCGTTCACGTCAGCCTCGCTTGGCTGGCGCTGCGCCGTGTCTCGCCCAAGTTGATTTCGAGAGCGGCTCAGTCTCCTTCCCCTTTTACGGCCTGCGATGTCACCGAAGACCATGCCTTGGAGCCACCACGACCCCCGAAATAGCCGCCGAATTCCAAAGGAGTTGCGCGTTTTCTTGCTTGTTTTTCAGAACATACAATGCTGGGCGCGCAGGCCCGCTTGCAACGCCCCCTGGCGAGCATCCATTTTGAACCAAACACCACCGCGGCCGTCGCTATCATCACCGCCAAGACCACAAGAGAACAAAGGTTACATTCACCATCGCGCTGAGGGCACGTCAGCCTGCGTCGCCGCACATCGACTCTTTGCCACAGCCGAGTGCTGCGTGCTCCCAGCAGCATTCGTCGACAGCCGTCAAAAGCAAAACCGCCGACATGGTCCTTGAAAGGGCCGCCAGGAGGGCCGCCGAAGGGGCCGCAGAGATCGTCGGCGAAATCGCCGCCGAAATTGCCGCAGAAATCGCCGCCGAAATCGCCGCCGAAATTGCCGCCGAAATTGCCGCAGAACTTGCCGCCGAAATTGCCGCCGCAATCTCCGCCGAAATCGCCGCCGAAATAATTGCGAACTCCGCCAAAATCACCGCCGAAATTCAGCCGCAAAAATCGCCTCCGAAATTCAGCCGCCGAAATTGTCATTAAAACGAAATCATTATCTTTATCAAGCTCGATGACGCCGCGGACACAGGCACTGAGTCACAGCCAAAGTCAATTTCGGCCTCTTTTCGGCGGCGCAATCAGGAATTTCGGCGGAAATTTCGGCGGCGAGTTTGGCGGCAATTTCGGCGGCGATTTCGGCGGCAATTTTGGTGGCAATTTCGGCTGCAATTTCGGCGGCCCTGTCGACGGCTCTTTCGGCAGCCCTTTCGGCGGCAATTTCGGCGGCCCTTTCGACGGCTCTTTCGGCGGCCCTTTCGGCGGCGTTGTTTTTGCCAACTGTCGACCATGGTTGCCGGGAGCTTTGGGCCCTCGGAGGCCCCGGCGGGCCCTGAGAGGGCCCTCGAAGGGCCTCGCCATAAAACGTCTGCGAAGTAGCTCAAACCACGCGTGATTGGCACGCAACGTGCAGAGCAAATTCCTCCTCGCAACGTGAAGAGCGAATTCCTCGCGTTATGCGTCAGCACGCCCTACGATGCGCATGGAAAAACCACCGCGCGACAGGGCGCGCCTGCACACCGAAACCATCAAGAAAAGCTCACTTTCATGTGGAATGAATTTCGACGCGCGCCCCTTCTCGTCTCCAAAGAAAATGCCACTACGAGCGATGCGATGGCGGGGAAAGGCCAGGCGACGGTGCGAGGCTGCGGGGGGGCGATGGGGTCAGATCCCAACCGGACTGTCCGAATCCTAAGGTGACCGTCCAGATCCAAACCCGTAAGAAAACCAGAAAGGTTCAGATCCCATCCGCCGGATAAAGTTATGCAAAGCCTTGTTCTTGCACGATCGTCTTAACAATGAGCACAAAATGGCTTCTGTTAGAAGAACTCGCTCGGTATTCATAGCGCGTGTAAGGATCTAGCAAGTTCCACTGCATTCGTAGATGCGAGTTCTAAATACTCCAGGAGGGTCTTCTGCATATGTTCGAGGTGTTCCAAGGCGGCAGTGTATACAAACGTTTACGACGCGTATGCGAAACTTGCATCAAACGTAGGAGAAACGTATGGGGCGCGTGTCCGAAAGTTAACATAAGCATGCAACACGTAATCATGCGGAACGCTTCAGAAGCGCATGCGGAGCGTATGTCCAACGTACAAGACACGTAGACGCAACGTATATGACACGCTTATGACGGTAAACGCCCATCAGGAATTTCACACATCCTAGAACATAATCTTCCAGGAATCCTCTGGGTATCCCACAGGAATCCTTAAGGAAACCTTCGAGGAATCCTCAGGAAGCCCTCAGAATCCCCGTAGGAATCTTCAGGGGTCTTCAGCACTCCGTCAGGAACTTCAAGAATCCTTGATGAATCCCTCTGGAATCCCCAGGGATCCCTGAGGAACCTCAGGGACCCCTGAGGAATCCCCAGGGATCCCTCGAGAACCCTGCTGGAATCCCAGAAAGAAATCCCCCAGAATCATCAAGAATCCTCAGGATTCCTCACAGGAATCCTTCAGGATGCCTTAGAGGAGCCCACGGGAATCCTGCACGAAACCGAGGAGGCGCCTTCAGGAAAGCGCCTATGTCGCGCCTCGCAAGCGCTTGGAAACTCAAACAAAAAAGGTTGGGATCTGGACGGTTCCGGTTTTACCACCGGTTGGGATCTGAACCGTCAGTTTGGCATCTGGACCGTCTTCTTGGTATCTGAACCGTTCAGTTGGGATCTGGACCTTTCTCCTGCGGGGGGGCGCCATTTGCTGTTCGGCGGCTCACTGGGCGCGGCGCAGGATGGATGAGAACGAGGCTCCGGGGCCCTCCGCAGTGTGCCGCGCGGCCCGCCGCTGCCGACTGAACTCCCTGGAGCGGCGCGCTGGGGCGAGGCCCTGGCCACCCGGTTCGTGGGGCGACCGCGAGGCGGCGGCGCGGCCCGCGCTGCACCGCCTTGCTGCTGGCCGTCGTGTGCCAGGAGGAGCGAGGCTTCGGCGCAACGCGGCCTGGCACGCGGCTGGGGCCCCCGCGGGGGGATTCGCCGCGGCCTCTGGGGCGTCTGTGGAGGCCGCCGCGGTGGGGCCCAGTCTGGGCCGCGGTGGGCTGGGGCCTCCTCGCTGCAGGCCCGCAGTCGACCGCGCAGGCGCCCGAGGCGGAGCAGAGCGTCGAGGCCAAGGCCTTCGCGGAGGGCCTCCCCACTGGCTGGCACCCAGCGGAGCTCTGCGCGGCGGCGGCGGAGGGCCCGCCGCCTGGCGAGTGCCCCGAGGCTCCCAGCGCGGACGCCCGCTGCCACACCTTGTTGGCCGAGCTCGGGCTGGCGCCGTTCGAGCCGACACCCATGCGCGACACCCTTTAGGAGGAGGAGGATGAGGAGGAGGAGGATGAGGAGGAGGAGGAGGGAGGAGGAGGAGGAGGAGGAGGAGTGGAGGAGGGAGAGGAGGAGGAAGGAGGAGGAGGAGGAGGAGGAGGAGAGGAGGAGGAGGAGGAGGAGGAGGAGGAGGGGGAGGAGGAGGAGGGGGAGGGGGAGGGGGAGGGGGAGGAGGAGCACGCTCACGGAGTATTGCGAGGATGGAGGCGTCGAGCGCTCGCCGACCACCGAGGCGCCGTGCGTGGCGCCGATCGCCGAGAGCTGCGACTCTATCATCGCAGACCCCCTGCAAGAGGGCCACGTCACCAATGACCAGCCTCGAACTTACCCCTATCCTTAAGATGGGCTAGCAAATACCGAGGACAATCTTGGGGATGTGCCCTCAGAAGCTGAGGGAATCCTTAAGATCGGCATCGAGGTGAGGTGATGCCAAACACATGAATAGGGATATGCTTCAAACTGGTAAGCCAAAGAGAACGCAGAAATATTCCTGGAGGATGGCATCGGCTCCCCGACCATGGAGTCGCCGAGGGTGCCGCCGCCGTCTGCCGACGATTAAGTACGGCTTCAGCATGAGTGCCACCCTGCAGGACGAGAAGCTCAACGGAGGTTTCGAAGACAGAGGACGGCAAGTGAACACCACCGCTGAGGCCACCGTCTCATGTCACGACCTTATGAGGGCGCGCCCTGAAGCGTCCCGATGCTGCGTAGGACACGTGATACGGAAAAAGGCTAGAGGTAAGTCCACCCTTCTTTGCATGGCTTGCCGCCACTCTTTCCCAACACGTTTCAGCACCACGTATATGTGCCGCCCGTGCGGGTGGCGTATCTGCGAAAGCTGTGCGACAGAAGCAGCTGCAGAATCAAATAATGGCAACAACGATTCAACGATTGAAGATTGTATGATCCGTGTAGCCACGAGAGGAGGAGGAGGAGGAGGAGGAGGAGGAGGAGGAGGAGGAGGAGGAGGAGGAGGAACGAGGCTTTGCCCCTCGCTGCGCCCGGATTCGCGATAGGGCTGGCGCCACCGTGCACACCGGCCTCCCGCAGCTCCTGTCCTGGCGAGGTCCCGTCCCGGGCCAGAGCCGCGTCGTTCCAAGACCCCTTGCGGGTCGGCGGATCTCCTCACGCAGGATCTGTGAACCAGCCATAACCGAGCGCTGGTCCCCCTCCTCCTCCTGCTCCTCCTCCTGCTCCTCCTCCTTCTCCTCCTCCTCCTTCTCCTGCTCCTCTCCTGCTCCTCCTCTCCTCCTCCTCCTCCTCCTCCTCCTCCTCCTCCTCCTGTCCTCCTCCTCCTCCTGCTCCTGCTCCTGCTCCTCCTCCTCCTCCTCCTCCGGCGACCAGCGACTGGCGACCGGCGACCGGCGACGGTGGCGGCGAGGGGCAGCGTGTGCTCGTGGACCCCGGTCCTGGTGCAGAGGGGGTAGTTGGCTCCGGGCGCCGGCAGCTGCAGGACCGCGGCCTGTGCCGCCGCTGCTGCTGGCGGCTGCTGCTGCTGCTCGGGTGCATTTTTTGGGGCGGTCGATGGACTAGTACGCGTACGGACCCAGACATGATCGCGTCGTAACAAAAATCAGGACGGAGTTTTTTCGCCGTTTTCGGTCTCTAGAGGCCCTCGCTGGGCCCCGGGACCGTAAAAAACGACTCAGGATGATAAACCGGTCCCGGGGAAAGGGTCGGGATTTCCGGGGACGCCGTCCTGAAAAAATCAGGACGTCGCATGTCTTGGGATGCAAGTGAGAAGAGTACTAGCCAGCGTGGATCCAAACTCGTGAGTTGTTTCGCAATGGAGGTGACGTGTCCGTGGGGTACGACAGGTGATGCAAGCTATGTGGTGAAAGCTTTGCGGTGCGAGCTGCGTGAATCCAGCTAGGCCGTGGAAGCTATGTGGCGGAATCTATGTGGTGCAAGCGGTGTAGTGTGAGCTACATGTTGTGAGCTACATGTTGTGTAAGTGATGTGGTGCAGGCGATATGGTGCAATGTGCATCATTGTGATCTGTCTTGTGCGAGCTGTGCCGTGCAACACCTGCTGTGCTATGGGCTCTGTGGTGTGACCTGAGTGGTGCACGCTACGTGGTGCAAGCTATGATGGTGGTGGTGGTGGTGGTGGTGGTGGTGAGGAGGAGGAGAGAGGAGGAGAGGAGGAGGGAGGAGGAGGAGCTGTGTGGGAACGAGCTGTGACGTGGTGGCGAGAGCGCACGGGGCGCCCCCACGGGCGCCCACGGGCGGGCACGGGCCGCGCCCACGCGGCGAGACCCGGGGAACACTTCTCCTCTCCTCCTCCTCCTCCTCCCTCCTCCTCCTCCTCCTCCTCCCTCCTCCTCTTCCTCCTCCTCCTCCTCCTCCTCCTCCTCCTCCTCCTCCTCCGCCTCCGCCTCCGCCTCATCCGCTTAACTTGTGCACGGGGCGCCCGCGAGGGGGCCCACGAGCG
Source organism: Prorocentrum cordatum (assembly GCA_963575745.1). Lineage (NCBI taxonomy): Eukaryota > Dinophyceae > Prorocentrales > Prorocentraceae > Prorocentrum > Prorocentrum cordatum. The sequence continues at coordinate 5,713 of CAUYUJ010003064.1, read as the reverse complement.
GGCACCGGGCGCCTCCGAGGCGAGCCCTCGGGGACAACCCACCCAAGACAGAGGAAGGGGCCTTGGGACACGCAGAGAAGTACACAGAAGCAACAGGATTCCCCATCTTTTCCCACATGTTCTGTTTTTTTTTGTCTTCCCCCCCAATTCCAATATTTTTCCATATTTTCCTGGGAGCCGACGATTAATTGTGTCTGTGTGTGTGTTTCTCCGTCCTGAACGCCCACGAGAGGCCCACGAGCGTTAACAGGCGAAAGCTCGGGAAGCCCATGAATCACTTGAGGGATCCTAAGTGCAAGCGCTGCTCGGCGAATGGTCGTGGGAAGACCCGGGGCCAGCTGATAGCCGAACATCGGGCTCAACGAACACAACACCTCGCACGATCATTACTCTTCCATTGCGAGGTCACGGGCTCTATTCACCGTGCAGCCGTACCATACAACGTATATGGGCGGTTCTGAAAACCCTGAACCCAAAAACGTTGTCATCTCTTGGACAGCAATTTTTCACTTCCGACGCCTTCCGCCAACCTTCCGCCGGCTTCCGCCAGCGGAGGCGGCCTCGCTTTCCTTCCACCGACCTTTCGCCGCCCTTCCGCCTCCTTTCGACGAGGAAGAGATGACAACTACTTCGATCCTCGAAGGCCAGGCCATGCTTGGAACGCCCCATACAGACCATCGCAAGTATGCCAGCCTCTGTGAGCAGGGGGTGATGCCCTTGGGGCCTCGATAAAGCCGACGCCTGCGACGCCGGGTGCGTCAGGCAGTCCCCCGAGGTATCCGCCCTGCTCCCAAAACGACAACCTCATGTACACGAGCGGAGGAGGAGGAGGAAGACAAAGAGGAGCAGGAGGAGGAGCAGGAGGAGGAGGAGGAGGAGGAAGATGAGGAGGAGCAGGAGGAGGAGGAGGAGGACGAGGAGGAGGAGGAAGAGGCGGAGGAGGAGGAGGAGGAGAAGGAGGAGGAGGAGGAGGAGGAGGAGGAGGAGGAGGAGGGAGGAGGAAGGGTGTCGGCAGCGCGCAGGTGCGGCCTAGTACAAGAAAGCCAGGGGGCCTTAAATGATGACGCTGTCGTTGCGGTAGAAGGTGAGCGTCGAGTGCAATGGCAGGGGAGAAAACATCGAGTGGCCAAGGTACCTGGCCGTAGCGTGGTCGGAATGCTCAGGCAAGTGGTCGGATGTGTCATGGGCCGTGGTGGTTAGCATTTGGCAGCGGGAGCGGGTTACCAGTCAAATCCCCGCAGAGGATAAAAGGTGACGTGGCTGAAAACAAGGGAGCGTACGATAAATTGTCATCTCGTGGAACGGTCTCGCGTACGGAGTAGCTCGGGCGCGCGCCAATCCGAAAGGCGGGAAGCTTCGAGGTCAATCAGATCCAGTTTGCGTCTGCGTGCCGCAGAACTGAGCGTTGCCTGTCCACCTACCCTGGGCTTCGCAAGCGCCCCGGCGTGGGCTGCTGGGGCAGGGCATCCGACGGCAGTCTGGGGCAAAAGAAAGCCCCGGGGCTCCGCGGCAGACCTCCGGGATCTCAGAGTTCGGAGGCCAGGCGTGGCGCTGCCCCCCTGTTGGCGGCGCGCAAAAAGGGGGGTGGAGGGAGGGGGGAGGGCTTCTTGGGAGGCTGCTTCTGAGAGGGCGCTGGCCCTACACCTACAGATGAGGCCCGCGCCTTCTGAGAAGCAGGGGTGCTTCTAAGAAGCCCTCCCCCCCTCCCCACGCCCCCCCCTGCGCGTGGCCGACCCTTGCCGCTGCAGGGGCACCTTGGCGGCTCGGCAGCGCGGCTGCCACCTCTCATCCCCGGCGCTGGTCGGCCTGGCCCGGCTCGGTGGGCGGTGGGCGGAAGGAGGCTCGGCTCGCCTTGGCGGTCCGCGGAAGCACCCACACAGGGTGGCAGCCGAGAGAGTGCCGCTCAAACCAAGCGACGTTCCAACGTCCCGCTCTGCGGCAACATCCTGCCACTGGCAGCCCTGGTACAAGAACTCAGAAGCAGGGGGGCGTAGCGAGGAGAGGAGGAGGATGGAGGGAAGGAGGAGGGAGGAGGAGGAGGAGGAGGAGGAGGAGGATGGAGGAGGAATAGGAGGAGGAGGAGAGAGGGCAGAGGAAGAGAGTAGGGAGGAACGAGGAAGGGAGATGGCTTGCTCCTCCTCGGCTCCTCCTCCTCTCGCTCCTACGCCCCCTTCTCCGGCTTTCTCCTCCTCCTCCTCTCCTCCTCCTCCTCCTCTCCTCCAAGAGCAAAAAAGTGGGTCCTGCACCACTGCCAAGCGATGCCAAGGCGAAGACATCGTCTCCTCCGCCACCCCCCTCTCCTCTCCTCGTCTCCTTCTCCTCCTACTTGTCGTCTCCTCCTCCTCCTCCTCCTCCTCGTCCCCCCCTCCTCCTCCTCCTCGCCAGCGTCGGAGGGCAACCCACGTTCCACCCCCTCTCCCCCGTCTCCTCCTTCGACACCCCCCCCTCCTCCCTTCTCCTTCTCCTCCTCCTCCCCTCCTCCTCCTCCTCCTCCGCCTCCTCCTCTCCTCCTTCTCGTCCTCTTTCCCCTCCTGCCTCTCCTCCTCCTCCTCCTCCTCCTCCTCCTCGTCTCTCTCTCTTCTTCTCTTCCTTATTTACCTCTCCCCCTCCTCATCCTCGTCCTCCTCTCTCCTCTCCTCATCCTCCTCCTCTCCTCCCCTCCTCCTCCTCCTCTTCGCTTTCTCCTCCTCCTCCTACTCCTCCTCCTCCTACCTCCTACCTCCTCCTCCGCATCCGCCGCCTCCTCCTTCCTCCTCCTCCTCCCCCACCTCCTCCTCCCGGGGCCGCGCAGCCTGGCAGCCCATGCGGCCCTCCGAGATGCTCCCCACCCGCAGGTCGCCCGGGCTCCCGCCCGCGTCGTCCGCGGCCTCTGGCCTGAGAGCTCCCCCGCCCATCCTCCGCCCGAGCGATGCCCACTGATCTCTGCCGCCGTGCCCCCTCGAGGCACGAGCTGGAGCGTCGTCGGGTCCTTTTGCTGGATCTCCCTGGAGCCTCCGCCCTCGATCCTCCCTCCTCAAGCCTCCATCCGCCCCCAATCCTCCCCTCCTCCTCCTCAATCCTCCCTCCCTAAACCCTGGAGCGTCGTCGGGTCCTCTTGCTGGATCCCCCTCGATCCTCGAGGTTCTTCCGGGGGGGGCCCGGGCCCCAGCTCGTCAAGTCTCGTGGGGGGGGCGCGCCGCGTGGCCCCTGGGGCGGCTCCTGGCCTCTCGTCGCGTGGCTTTTTCGGGCCCGCGGGGGGGCTCTAAGACTGGGCCAACGGGGTCCCAAGAGGCCCCCAGCACGGTCCAAGATGGCCCGAAGCGCCGAACGATCGCTCTAAGACGTCCAACATACAGATGGCCTGAAGACGGCCCGAGATGCCCCCAAGACTCCCGAGAGGGCCTCCAAGAGGCTTCCCGAGAGAACTCCACGAGGCAACATTCATATATTGTCTTTTCGTTGTTTTTGATTTTTGCTTTCTCGCCTTTTCAGCTTCCCGATGCTCCAGGACGGCCTACGAGGCCCCCAAGATGGCGCCAAGACGGCCCAGGAGGTCTCCAAGTATGCCAAATAAAGCCCCCCCAAACAGCCCAAGAGGCGCCCAAGACGGCCCAAGAGGCCCCAAAGATGGCTCCAAGAAGGGGCCCCGACGGGGAACCCGAATGGACATTTCAAGCCCTTGGCCCCCAGGAAGCCCCCACGAGGCCCCCAAGATCCCTTGAGAATCGCCCCCGAGGCCCCCAGGAAGCCCTAAGAGGCGCCCAAGAGGCTCCCAAGATGCCCTCAGGAGGCTCACGAGAGGCCCCCAAACTACCCCCAAGAGGCCCGCGAGAGCGCTCCGAAGAACCCCCAGGAAGCATCCCTGAGAAATCTGCCCCACAAGCCCTGGCACGGTGGCGGGAGGGGCCGAAGGCCGTTCGATACACCCCAAACCCTCTGCCCCCCACACAGGGGGGTGGCTCTCATCCCCAGGGCTCGCTTCGACGTGGCGGGCGGGCGGGAGGCGTCGCACGCAACACCAGTCGAACTTCTCGGCCGGCACTCGCCCGCCATACCTTGACCCAGCAGATGGCGAGGGCGATTGCCCGGTCGCTGCAGGATGCATAGCGATTGGCTCAGAAGCTGAAGCGTCGGCCTGGAATCGGCAATACGTCGCCGATTGATCGGCATTTGGCCCTCGATAGCCACGCCGCGCGCGCCTGGGTGGGTTGGGCCGCCAAGCCCCCGTCGGCGATGAATGGGCGTTTATGGGTGTCGATGCCATGCCCCCGTGGGCCCATCCCCCCTCTCGTCGCCACTTGCTGTCGATGCCAACCTCGCAATCCATCTTTCAAGTAATCGTACGGAGTGTACACGAAAGAGGGCCGACACTGTATCTCTAGGCTTTTTGTTTGACTCTCTTGTGGCACCCAGGACCTTCGGGAGGCCTCTCGGTTCGAGAGGCAGCAGGAGGAAAAGGGGGATGATGATAACCAGAGTAAGCTTAGGGCAGGCATGTCTTCCAGGCGGATTTTCGAAGAACATAAAATAACCAACGCGTAACCCGAAATAGACAAAACTAGTCGAACAATGGTCCCCGACTATTTGGTTAATCTATTATTTCTCAACCATCCTGTGGTGTTGGGTCCTCGTTTTGAAGAGACAGCGCCCGCGTCCTCCTTCCTTCCTTCTCCTCCCGCTGCCCCCCCTCTCCTATTCCCTCCCTGCGTTTCGCCCCTAGTACAACGCTCCGCGGTCCCATAGGGACCTCCACCGAAAGCGCTGGTGACAGGGTTCGCATGGCGGCCTCGGGCCATTTCGGCACACCCCTTGCGAGCATCGTGGCCCCATAGGGAGCTCCACCGAAGGCCCCAGTGGCAAGGTTCGCGTGGCGGCCTCGGGCCATGTCGGCACATCCCTCACGAGGATCGTGGCCCATCGGGACCTCCACCGAAGGCCCCAATGACAGGGTTCGCATGGCGGCCTCGGGCCATTTCGGCAAACCCTTCACGAGGATCGTGGCCCCAGAGGGAGCTTCACCGAAGGCCCCAGTAGCAGGGTTCGCATGGCGGCCTCGGGCCATTTCGGCACACCCTCACGAGGATCGTGGCCCCATCGGGACCTCCACCGATGGCCCCTGTGGCAGGGTTTGCATGGCGGCCTCGGGCCATTCCGGCACAACCCTTACGCGGATCATGGCCCCATAGGGAGTTCCACAGAAGGCGCCAATGGCAGGGTTCGCATGGCGGCCTCGGGCCTATTTCGGCACACCCCTCACAAGGATCGCGGCCCCATAGGGACCTCCGCCGAAGGCGCCAATCGCAGGATTCGCATGGCGGCCTCGGGCCATGTCGGCACACCCCTCGCGAGGATCGTGGCCCCATAGGGAGCTCCACCGAAGGCCCCTGTGGCAGGGTTCGCACGGCGGCCTCGGGCTCATGTGGGCACACCCGTCACGAGGATCGTGGCCCATCGGGACCTCCACCGAAGGCCCCAGTAGCAGGGTTCGCGTGGCGGCCTCGGGCCATTTCGGTACACCCTTCACGGGGATCGAGGCCCCATCGGGGCCTCCACCGAAGGCGCCAGTAGCAGGGTTTGCATGGCGGCCTCGGGCCATTTCGGCACACCCCTCACGAGGATCGTGGCCCCGTAGGAGACCCACCGAAGGTGCCACTGGCAGGGTTCGCGTGGCGGCCTCGGGCCATGTCGGCACACCCCTCGCGAGGATCGTGGCCCCATCGGGACCTCCACCGAA
>CAUYUJ010003063.1:50447-82507 GCA_963575745.1 Prorocentrum cordatum | reverse complement strand
GACGAGGGCGGCGGCGCCCCGAGGAGGAAGGAGGGAGGAGGCGAGCAGAGGGCCGCCCGCGCCTGGCCGCGGCGGGCTCCGCCGCCGCCGTCGCCGCTGTCGTCGTCGCCGTCGCCGTCGTCGTCGTCGTCGTCGTCGTCGTCGTCGTCGTCGTCGTCGTCGTCATCGCCGTCGCCGTCGCCGTCGCCGTCGCCGTCGCCGTCGCCGTCGCCGTCGCCGTCGCCGTCGCAGCCGTCGCTCTCGTTGTCGCCGTCGTTGTCGTGTCGTCGACGTCGTCATCGCCGTCGCCGCCGTCGGAGCCGCCCCTGGTCTGTTCCGCCTGCGCGGGCTGGTGGAATTCTCTCCTGTATTCCGTCACGTCTTTGCGTCTTGGCACGCAGCACCTCCTTTCGTTTCCACGTCGCTACTCGTCCTCGTCCTGGAGCTCCTCTTGATCACTACTTCGCACTTCTTGCTGCTGCTCCTCATCCCTCTCCCGATCCTCCCCCCCTCTCCTGACCATCACCCTGTGCCTCTTCGCTTCTGCTGCTGCTGGTGATACTCCTCACTCTCCTTGCGGCTTTGCTGGCTCGGTCGGCACGGCTGCAAGTTCCCCCAGCGCGCCGATGAGCGCGTCGGCAGAATCGGTCACGCGCCCTCGGGCCATTGCCGCGAACAGCCGGCTCGATGCCGCGACGGCCCCCACGGAGTCCCCGAGGCCCTCGTCGATGCCGGCCTTCGACATGCCGACGAACACGTCGATTGCAGAGAGACTGCCGTCCGCCGCCAGCGTCCGTGGGCAGCCTGGCCGAGTGGGCCTCAGTCAGCGGGTGGACGATGCAGTCGGTGTGCTGATCGTCGTCGTCGTCGTCGTCGTCGTCGTCGTCGTCGTCGTCGTCGTCGCCGACGCCTCTGTCCGCGCCTTTCTGCGCTGCCGTGCGACGCGCCCGCCCCCCGATGCCTGTGGCCTGGCCGCTGCTGCTGGCCGCTGCTGCTCCGGCCCGCGTGCCGCCCCCGAGGCCTGGGCGCTCAGCTGGACGTGCCCATGGCCTCCACTGGGGGATCGACCCAGTAACCTCAGTTTGCCAGACTGGCGATGTCGTCGTCCCTGTCGTCGTCGTCGTGGTCGTGGTCGTGGTCGTGGTGGTGGTGGTGGTGGTCGTCGTCTTCGTCGCCGTCATTATCGTCTTTGTCGTCGTCGTCGTCTGTCTATGTCTATGTCTATGTCTATGTCTATGTCTATGTCTATGTCTAGGTCTAGGTCTAGGTCTAGGTCTATGTCTATGTCTATGCCTATGTCTATGTCTATGTCTTTGTCGTGGCCGCCCCCCAGCCCTGAGCCCTCAGCTGGACGTGCCCACGGCCTCCACAACTGAAGCATCCAACCCCTCCCCGCGCACTCTTCGGCCCCGTGCGCTCCTTGCTGTCGCAGGAGGGTCCTCGCCCGGTCCTCGAGGGTCCGCGCCGAGGGTCCTCGCCGTGTTGTTGCCCCTGCTCCTCGAGGGCCCTCGCCGAGGGTCCTCGCCGAGGGTCCTCGCTGAGGGCCCTCGCCGAGAAAACAAAAGCACGAGACACGCGCCCGAGCGACGCCGAGGACGGACGCCCTGCCGCCTGGGGCTGCAGAGGCCCCGCCGCGGCGCTCCTCGGCGCCCGCCCCGCGCTCGCCGAGGAGCGCCGAACGGCGCGGCCCGCCGGCGGGCTGCGCGCGAGGGGCGCCCGGGCGGGGCGCGGCTGCTGCCGTGGGAAGCGCCGCGGGGAGCGCGCGGCTGCACGGGCGGCGGGCGCGGGAAGGGCGGCGAGCGGGAGGCGGGCGGCAGCCGACGCCCAGCGCGCCGGTGCCACGCCCGCGGCCCGGACGCACGGCTGCGACCGGCCGGGGCCCGGGCCCGGAGCCGGGCTCCTCCCCTCTGTGCCACGCCCTCCTCGCCAACTCTCGTCCTGCCTTCCTCAGGGTGCCCTCCCGCTCCTCCTCCTCCTCCTCCGCCCATCCTGCCTCCGCCCTCCTCCTCTCCTCCTACTCCTCCTCCTCCTCCTCCGCCTCCTCCCCCGTCCTCCTCCTCCTCCTCCCTCCTCCTTCCTCCTCCTCCTCCTCCTACCTCCTCCTCCTCCTCTCCTCCTTCCTCCTCCTTCCTCCTCCTCCTCCTCTCCTCCTCCCTCCTCCTCCTCCTCCTCCTCTTTTCCTAACCTTACTCATCCGTCACTCCTCCTCCTACCTCCTCCTCCTCCTCCTCCTCCTCCTCCTCCTCCTCCTCCTCCTAATCCTCCTCTCCCCACTCCCTCCTCCCTCCTCCTCCTCCTCCACCTCCTCCTCCTCCTCCCTCCGCCTCCTCCTCCTCCTCCTCCTCCTCCTCCTCCTCCTCCTCCGTCCTCCTCCTCCTCCTCCTCCTCCTCCTCCTCCCCTCCTACCCTCCTCCTCCTCCTCCACCTCCCTCCTCCACCTCCTCCTCCACCTTCTCCGCCTCCTCCTCCTCCTCCTCCTCCTCCTCCTTCCTCCTCCTACCACCTTCCTCCTACTCTTCTCTCCTCCTCTCCTCCTCCTCCTCCACCTCCTCCTCCTCCTCATCCTACTCTCCTCCTCCTCCACCCCCACCCCCTCCTCCTCCACCACCTCCTCCTCCTCCTCCTCCTTTTCACTCCTCCTCCTCCTCCTCCTCCTCTCCTCCTCCTACCCTCCTCCCCTCCCCTCCTCCTCCTCCTCCTCCTCCTCCCTTCTCCTCCTTTCCCTCCTCCTCCTCCTCTCCCTCCCCATCCTCCTCCTGCCCTTTCCTCCACTTCCTCTCCCCCCCCCCATCGCTCCTCCATCGCAGGCCCTGCGCCCGCGCTCGCGGGCCGCCAGAGGCCCCTCGGCCACCGTCGGCACTCGCCGAGGGAAATCGCGGAAGGCCGAAGGCCGCCGAAGGCTCTCGACGGCCGCCGAGGGCCTTCGAGGAGCGCCGAGGGCACTCGCGGACGAGGGCGCGCGGCGCGCGGCGCGGCCTGCGTGGTGCGCGTACTGGCCCTGCGGCTGGGACGGCCGGGGCGCGGCGGCGGGATACTCAGGCGCCTGCGCCGGAGCGGGCGGCGAGGGGGGGGGGAAGGACGAACGGATGGGGAAGTGGGCAGGAGCAGGATAGAGGGAGGGAGGGAGGAGGGAGAGAGGAGGGGGAGAAGGAAGCAGAAGGAGGAAGAGAAGAAGAAAAAGGAGGAGGAGGAGGAGGAGGAGAAGGTAGGAGGAGGAGGAGAGGAGAGGAGGAGGAGAGGAGGGGGAGGGGGGTAGGAGGAGGAGGAGGATGAGGACGAGGAGGAGGAGGAGGAAGGAGGAGAGGAGGGAGGAGAGGAGGAAGGAGGACGAGGAGGAAGAGGAGGAGGAGGAGGAGGAGGAGGAGGAGGAGGAGGAGGAGGAGGAAGAGGGCGAGGAGGAAGAGGAGGAGGAGGAGGAGGAGGAGGAGGAGGAGGAGGAGGAGGAGGAGGAGGAGGAGGATGGGGAGGGGGAGGAGGAGCCTGCCAAAATTAGGCCGGCGACAGGCTCACCACTGCGGAGGGAGAAGCAGCGGTCCCAGAAGCGGAACTGTTGTTGCTCTGCACGCAGCTGTCGGTGCCCACAGTCACTCCGTGCTTCTGTCTAGTGTGGATGCCGACCTTCACGCGAGGCAGGCCACCGCACTGGCACTCCTCCTCCCCAGCTTTCCTCCTTACACCTTCCTCGTCCTCCGACGTGAGGACACCTCCCAGCTGAGCAGAGTGTCGTCTATGCTTTGCTTGACTTCGGACACGTGCGCATCGTCAAGCAGCTCCTGGCATTTGCTTCCCAAAGTGGATGAAGATCCATCGGGCCTTGGATTTTCCAGACGAGTCCAAACTCCAGGGATCTTGGTCTACCGTGGGGGCCGTCTTGGGTCTATCTTCCAGTCCCAAACAGGCCTTGAAGGGGCAATGAGTCTCAAGGTGGACAACGGTCCCTTGATTCTGGGTTTCATGGGCTCAACGAGAAACTAGTGATTTTGTCACGAGACGCGCGCTGCACAGCCGTGCGGCGCACTGTGACACTAGCAAAAGGCAACTGGCGAGACTTTTGTGGCGATCTGGGTCCACGCCGGGCCGGTTTCAATTTTCGTATGGGGCCACACGGCAGACAGAGTTGTGTGAAGCTACATCGCGGCACGGATCATGCAGAACACCGGCAGGAGTAGGACGCACCCAGGGACTTGGCAAACAAGGCACACTACCTGCATTCGCCCCACTTTCGGATTGGGAGGGGGTGGAGCGAGGGAGGAAGCTGTGCACTGTACACCGTCTGACTATTCGCAACGCTAACAATCGGCCCATTGAGCCCGTAGGGCTATGGTGAGGCCTGGGGTACCGAACTCAGGAATAGGGAGCGTGCGGGTGAAGAGGGATCGGGTATTGACAGACATGGCACTAGGACTGAGCACATTAGATAAGAGGCCTAAACCGTTGCGTTTGCTCACGGTCTGGTCGCACACGGTCAGAGTGTCATGACCTTCCGGCAGTTCGTGCTCGGTGTGCTCTGGTGTGATCGTCCTCCCCGAGGAGGCATCAAAATCAAAACTTGGCGCTGCCCAGGCCCCGCAAGAGAACGTTTCAGGTACCTCGTGGGGAGACCAAGAAATACCGATACCGCTGCTCCCCAGGCCTCTGCCGGGCTGCGCTCTGACCAGGACTTCGAGGCGAATCCAGCGGCGGTGACGAGGGCCTCCGAAGAGGCCCAAGAAAGGGAACACGAGGGCAGGGTAGCGGTATGGGTACCCTTTCCTCCTCTGACCTCGTGCCTGGTGCAGCGCGGCCGTGGGCCACTTCGCGCTGACCTGGCTGCACGTGTGCCGCTTCGGGCGGCCGGGCGCGGCGTCCTCGGCGGCCCAGGTCAGGTCTGCCGCTCGGCGCCGCCGAGCCCACGTGCCTGCCATGCTCATCTCCCGTGAAGGACTCCCCCTGCTCCTCCGTCCCTCCCTCCCTCCCTCCCTCCCTCCTCCTCCTCCCTCCTCCTCCGCCTCCTCCTCCTCCTCGTCCTCCTCCTCCTCCTCCTCCTCCTCCTCCTCCTCCCTCCTCCCTCCTCCCTCCTCCTCCTGCTCCTCCCAAATCTGCACGCTCGAGCGGCCCCCAGCCGAGTCGCCCTCGCCGGCACGAGCAGCGCAGACCTCTGCCTCACCAGCCTCGGCATCCCAGGCGAGCATGTGCACCCCGAGCTGGTCGAGATCGCACTGCTGGCCGTGCACATGGACCAAGGTGAGGGTCGCCGGGGCCGGAGACGGAGTTCGCCTTGGGGGTCGTGGCGTGGGGCTCGGCGTCGGGCTCGGCGTGGCCCTGGACACTGGGTCGAACGCCGGGTATGGTCCTTCGAGGTCTGCAGTACTTGCTTGGGCACGGACTGGTTCTGTCTTGTACGGGCCGTAACACATAGTGTGGGTAGTACCATCTTCACTAGCAGAACGGCATTTGCCAAACGTGTCTGATGTGATCATCTCTTCGGCCATATCCAGTCTTAAAACCATCATCGGTCACATCAAACGCAGCATGCATACCAAATTCATTCTCGCAACTGCTTGCCACCCCAAGCGTTATACGTAATGATAGCCGTCTCCGATGCCAGGCACTTGCCACCAAATCGTGTCTCGACTTACCTTTGAAGACTCTCTGCAACTGTTTGAGTTGAAATGGCCTTTGAATTTGAAGTCCACAATTCACGGGGAGCACTTGGCTGCAGCCCGAGTGTGGCCGCAATTCAGCACGTAGTGGTCAATATCAACACACATCAATATGTCTCTCCATGTGCTCAAACTCTTCCTACTTAGCGACCTGTCCACCTTCTGTAGACGGACGGCCTTCTCTCCACAGAGGAAGCGATGACGTGATACGGGCATGCAGGAGGAGAAGGAAGGGCAGTGAGGGAGGGAGGAGGAGGCGCCGGGGAGACCAGGGAAGGTGAGGAGGGATGGGGAGCACGGGGAATGAGGGACGGGGAGGGCGGAGGAGGGTGGGGGAAGACGCGGGAGGAGGAGGGCTGGTGGAGGGAGGGAGGAGGGAGGAGGGAGGGAGGGAGGCAGCAGGAGGGAGGGAGGGAGGGCGGGAGGGCGCGAGGGAGGGGGGGAGGCAGCAGGAGGAGCGTCGGAGCTGCGGGCGGGAGCGGTCCTCCCGGAACATGAAGGTGGCCACCTGCGCCGCCCGCCCCCGACCCCCTCCCCCCCGCCCGCCCCGCGCCTTCCTCCGCGCCGTGCTGCCGCTCGCGCTGGCTGCTGCTCCTGTCCCTCGGGCTGCTGCAGGCGCCTCCTCCTCCTGCTCCCCTGCTCCTCCCACCTCCTCCCCTGCTCCTTCCACCTCCTCCTCCTCCTCCTCCTCCTCATCCTCCTCCTCCTCCCTGATCCTTGCTCCTTGCTCGTTGTTTCTTGCTCCTCCTCCAACTCTTCCTCCTCCTCCTCCTCCTCCTCCCCTCCTCCTCTCCTCCTCCTCTCCACCTCCTCATACTCCCTCCTCCTCCTCCTCCTCCTCCTCCTCCTCCTTCTCCGCCTCCTCCTCCTCCTCCGCCTCCGCCGCTTCCTCTTCCTCCTCCTCCTTCTCCTCCTCCTCTTAGCATCATTATTATTATTACTGGCACCATTATTTTATTACTACTACTATTAGTCGTATTAGTATTACCATTGGGATTTGTAGTACACATGTATTTCTTATTATTCGTATCCGTAGCATCATTATTCGTATTGATATTCGTAGCATGCTTAGTATGCTTCCATATCTATATATAGATATTGCGTACATTATTTGCATATTCTCATAATCGTATATTCGTTATTTTCGTAGTATTCGTAGTTTCGCATATTCGTATATTACACAAATTATATAAGATTCGCAGAATCTCATATGATGATTGCTTAGTGATCATTATTATTTACATATTATTATAGTCGCATTTCATCATGCGTATTTTTTACTCGTATTAATACTCCTATGGTATCCTTGTTCGTTTCAGTATTGTTATTCTTGTTAGTAGTAGTAGTAGTAGTAGTAGTAGTAGTAGTAGTAGTAGTAGTAGTAGTAGTAGTAGTAGTAGTAGTAGTAGTAGTAGTAGTAGTATTATTGCTCGTACTCTTTTTCGTCTTATTAGCATTTTAAACTCGTCGGAATATGATTCTTAGTTAGTTTGTTAATATCACTGTTATGCATCTTCTTCGTCGTATTGTTATTTGTCTTCGTCTTCTGCTTCCTCATCCTCCTCCTCCTCCTTCACCTCCTCCTCCCCCTCCTCCTCCTCCTCCTCCTCATCCGCCTCCTCCTCCTCCCCCTCTTCCTCCTCCTCCTCTTCCTCCTCCTCATCCCCCTCATCCCCTCCTCCTCCTCCTCTTCATCATCATCAGCATCATCATCTTCATCATCATCTTCAGCATCCTCATCAGCATCATCATCAGAAGCATCATCACCATAATCATCAGCATCATCACAACCCTCGCCATCATCACCATCACCAGCATCATCCGTAGCCATTTTGGCTCAAGATGATGCGATCAGGGCAGATGTCTGGTCCCATGTGGCTGGCCCTAGCTGTCGCGCCACTTCTGGGGTCATATTCCAAATCGACCAAGCTTTCAGCGAGGCCTTCGAGGCCACAGTTCTTTCATATCCACAACCTTTCCGGCACCCGGCCCCAGTCGCCCGATTGGGAGCCCAGCCGCGGCGGGCTCGACAAATGGCAGGACGTGGTGGTGGTGGTGCTCGAGGTGCCGCGCGCGGTGGCGGCGGTAAAGGCGGCAGAGGCGGACGCGGGGGAGGTCAGCCAGGCGGAGTTGGGGGCAGCAGCGGTGGAGGCAGCCAGCCCACAGCCTGGGATTGCCCCAAGTGCGGATCCAAGAAAAGCTGGGGCTCCAGGCACGTCTGTCGCAGCTGCGGATTGGATTGGTGGGGGCAAGGATCTGGTGCAAGCTCGTGGTGGAGTGGCATGTCGCAACTGGGCGCCAAGGAACGCCACGAGCTCAACCAGTTGCGGCGCAAGGTCAAAAACCTCGAAAGGGGATTATCTTGCAGCTTCAGGTGGCGACGCAGGCGCAGCAGCAGCCGCAGCAGCCCATTCCGCCTCGAAGGACGAGAGAGTACGACGACTTGGGAAGCTACGGAGCGACATCAAAAGGCTCGAAGGTGTGGAGGGTGCAGCAGAGATACTGGCGGGCAAGCGGCAGGAGGCACAGCAGCTGGTACGCGAGCTCTCCGAGGAAAAGCCCACGTCCGTTCAGCTTAGCGAGCTCGAGCGCAAACAGCGGAACCAACAGAGCACCTCGGAGGCGCTTGCCAAGGAGATCCCGGACACCGCGCAGGAGATCGCGGGCCTCGAGGCGCAGAAGCTCGAGCTGGGGGGCAAGCACGAGCAGAGCAAGGCAGCCGAGAAGGAGCTCCAGGCGTTTATCGACAACCTCTTGGCCAAGCACAAACGCGAGCGTGAGGGTGCACTCGGAAAAGGAACGGTGGGGGTGGGCGCCGCGGCAGCAGCGCCTCGGTCCCCAGCAGTATTGCTCAGCGAGGGCGAACGCGCCGCAGCTTTCTTGGAAGCTTTGGACCAGGCCTCTGGCATGCTCAATGCAGGTTACGCTCAGCAGTGGGAACAGCAAATCTCCCAGCTTCGTCGGCTGGCTCATAGCGTCGCGTCAGCTGGTGCAGCAGCAGAACGCGACAGCGGTGACGAAGAGCTCGACGAGGCCGACCTCAGCAACATCCTGGACAGCATGGAGGAGGAGGTCGAGGTCCCCGCGGAGGAGGGCAGCGCGGCAGCAGGCGCTGGCAGCGGCGACGAAGGGGCTCGACGCGGTGACCCCGCAGCCCAGGCCGCCCAGAGGCGCAGGCTTCGCGCGCGGAAGCTCCTCCAGAACCTCTGCTCTTCGGGGCTCGAGCGGAGGGGGGAGCGTGGGTGGCAAGCCCACATTCACGGTGGTCAGCCTCAACGGCAGCGGTTGGGGCCCCTTCACGGCCATCCTTGGCGAGCAGCAGGGCCCGCGGCAGCAGGTAGTCGCCGACGCGCACATGGGCGACGCGATCTGCTTCCAGGAGCACCACCTCAACGGCTACCGAGTCGTCGAGCAGGAGCAATGGTGCAGGCAGGTCGGCTGGAGCGCGGTGCTGACCCCAGGCGTGAGTCCCGTGGGGGCATCGCAGCAGCGCGCGGTGAGCGGTGGCACTGGAGTCGCCGTTCGCTCTGCCCGCGGCATGTGCGGCCCAGGCGATCAGGGCGGCAAGGCCAGCTGCCACGTCTCTGACGGCAGGGCCACGGTGGCCCATGCCAATGGAGCAGTACCTGGCGGGTTTCTGCTGGGCTCCGTATACCTGGACAACGACGTCGTCGGCGAGACCAGCCAGCCCGTGCTGCAGGAGGTCGCCCCCCCCCATCAAGCGAATAGGGAAGCTGTGGGTTATCGCAGGCGACTGGAACGTGGAGCCCGAGCGCTTCCTGCAGCGTGCGGGGCATTGGCTCTGCAAAGTCGGCGGTCACGTGGTCGACGCGGGCGTGGGCGCTTGCCAGCGCTCCCCGACCAAGGAGCCCTCGGAGCTCGACTGGTTCATTGTCAGCTCTGAGATGTTCGACCGAGTCCTCGCCTGCATGCGCTTGAACATGACCGCCCAGGGGTGTGCCAACCCTTGCCGCCCACAGATGGCCGTGCAGCTCAGCCTTTCCTGCTACGGCGACATGGGCCAGTCGTTCAGGGTCAAGGGCCGATGGCTTTCCCCCAAGGCCCGCCCTTTCGGCCCCATGCTGGAGAAGCACTGGGACCACAACTCTGTTCGGGCCCAGATCGACATGAGCGGCACTTTGCAGGACATGGAGGAAGCCTACCAGGGGCTCTGCGAGAGCGTAGAGGATGAGCTCGTCTGGGCTTATCAGATCGGCCCCGACGACGCCGACTTCTACCGGCGACGGGGGGCCCGCCGAAGTTCGCTTTCGGCTCCCAGGCGAAGGCGCGTCCCATCAAGTGCCCCAAGGCCAGCTTCAAGGGGAAGAAGCTCATGCACCTGAGCGACTACTTCACCCAGGCGAGGCTTCTCGCAGGGGGCGCTGAGGCCGATGGCGGGGGATCCGCGTCTGAGGCGCGCCTCGAGCTGGGCCCCGAGCGCCGCGAGGCCGAGCGCGTGCAGGCCAGTGCCATCAAGCGTTACAAGCGCGTGTTGGGGCGTCGAGCTCGCAGCTGGGTCTCCAATCCGAGCAGCCCCAACTACTGCGATGACGAGGCCGAGTGAATGGAGAAGTGCGCGCCCTACAGCTTCCGCATGCTGGGCTTGCCGACGCACGTCGCCGCGGGCCTGGCGCAGGACTTCGATAGCCGCATGCGCACCGCGAGAGAGGTCTGCTCTTCTGCGTGGCGGCGCGGGGGCCCTGGCAGGCTAGAGCTGGTTCGTCTCCCTCGACAGCTCGGCCTCCTCGATCCCGAGGATGGGGGGGAGTTACACCGAACGGTCGACAACTACTTGGAGTCGAAGCGGTGGTTGGAGGGGCGCGGCGACTACAGCAGGCCCCTCCCTGGCGCCCGCATTGCCATCGATGTTTCGCCCAGGCCCCCACGGATTGGGTGCCGCACTTGGGCGGCGGCAGTCTGAGTGGCGACCTGCGAGCGACGCCGCAGCCCAATCTGAGTGGCGACCTACGGGCGACGCCACAGCCCCCAATCCTTTGCGCCGCTCTTGAGCGAGTGGCGGCCGTCGGCGACTGGAGCGCCATCGAGGTGGGCGTGCAAGGGGTTCGGAGGAACCTCGAGCGCCTCGCTCGAGGCTGGCTCCCGCACGTGCACGCTCCCGATCCAGAGCTCGACGAGGCCGAGTGGATGGAACTGTGCGCGCACTATGCGTTCGCAAGCCTCAGCCAGTGCGAGGGCGTTGGGACCGCCGACGCGAACGCCGTGGATGACCCCAGCGGCACATATGCAGGGGGTGGAATGGGAGCCGCATCAGCGGAGGGGGTCAGCGTGAAGCCAATCCAGCCCCGTCCAGGCTCCTTCACCGCGCTGGCGGCAGCAGCTGGAGGCGACCCTGCTGCCCCCAGCACGGGGCATGCAGCATCGGCTTCGACGGCTGCGCCCGCAGGAAGCGGCAGCGCTGGCGCGAGGGCCTAGGCGGCACCTGCATGGCTCAGCCTTTCACGGAGCGCGCGGCCGCACGCTGGGGCAGGCAGGGCCGTGGAGCTGTGCGAGGAGAGCTGGTCGGGCGCGCAGCCTGTGAGGGACGAGTACCACAGCAACATGGCCGCCCTAGAGTCCAGCTCCCCTGACGCGTGGGCAGTCGCGGACGACGAGCACTACATCTACATCCAGTCCGTCAAGCATTTCATGCGCTACCACGGTGACCTTCCGTCGGATTCCAGCGATGACAGCGACGACGGCAGCGGCGGCGGCGGCAGCGCAGGCGGCCGAGAAGCGCGCGCAGGTGCTGCAGCCCCGAGGCCCCCGACCATGGAAGGCCTCCCACTGGGGGCGCAGTGGGCCGCGCGCGTAGCCCTGGCGGCAGACTGCCCCGACCTGCTGCCCCTGGCCGAATGGGCTGCCGAGGCCAGGGCTGCGGCCGCGGCGGAGGGCGCCGCCTTTGCCGCCATCCGCGGCCAGAGGTTCAAGGAGTGGATGCGCATCTCCATGGCAGCAGGTGCAGGGGGCCTCCACGCCTATCGGCGAGGGCCGCGCGGCTGGGCACCCGACGGCGAGCTGCGCGGCGCTCTGGCGCGCGGCCCCGACCGAGTGGAGGTCGCGGCGCAGCAGTGGGCCTCCGAGGTCCGGCGGGTTCGGCAGGACAGCGATCGCTTTCGCCCGCGGGGACCGTCCACCGTGGCAGAGGCGCTGCCCAAGCCCTCGGCCGATCGGGCGCGTCAGGCCGCCAAGATGTTCAGGCGCAGCACTGGCGTTGGCAGCGGCCGCTTGAACCCCGGAAAGGCCGCGGACCTCAGCGACGCCCTCCTGGAGGTCACCGTCGGCTTCGGGATGCGGTGCGAGGAATTGGGCGGCTGGCCCGACGTCATCACCGACTCTCTCGCGGTGATTCTTCCAAGGCGTCAAGGTGGCTTTCGGCCCACGGGCCTGCTGGGCTGGCTTCCATGCCTCTGGAGTCGCGTCCGTCAGCCAAGGGCGCGCGGCACTGGGGCTCCCAGATCGACCCAGGCGTAGCCGTTGCATTCTGGGGCGGCCGCGGGCGCGCGGCCGAAGAGGCCGTCTGGTGGCAAGCGCTCCGAGCCGAGGCCTCGCAGGCACGGGGCGAGGGAGCTGCAACATCACTCATCGACCTGTGGAAGGCCTACGAGCTAGTCGACCTGGCGATCATCTAGGACCGCAGCATCCTGGCGGGCTGCCCGAGGGGGCTGCTGGGCATGGCGCTGACCTTGTATGCTGGCGCGAGGCGCTTCATGCCCGACGGTGGCGTCTCCGACCCCCACCTGCTCGATGAGGGACTCATCGCTGGTTGCTCGCACGCAGTGCGGCTCCTCAAGTGCGGCCTGCTTGTGCTGGCCGATGAGCGCGCGCGCCTATGGCGGGTGCTGGGGCCTCGGGCCACCCTCGCCATCGCGTTCGACGACTGCTGCGTCGGCTGTCATGGCCCCATGGCACAGGTCGCGGCGTACGTCGCCCAGGCGACCATGGCTGTGGTGGCGCAGCTTGTGGCGCTGGGCTGCAAGGTGTCGGAGTCGAAGAGCGAGTTGCTCGCGAGCTCGCCTGAGCTGGCCTCGCTGGTGGCCGCGCAGATGGAGGGCGCCGCCTATCCCATCGCCGACTCGGTCAAGAACCTGGGAGTGGACTACTGGCTCGACGGCCAGGCCTTCGTGGTGCTCGAGGCGCGCCACACCAAGGCGGCAGCGCAGCTGCAGAGGCTTCGCGCCATCCGCTCCCAGGAGACACCAGCAGCAAGGCGCGTTGCCAACGCGGGGCTCAGGCCGGCCACCCGATGCGGCCTGAGCGCGGTGGGCTGGCCGTCGCCGCAGCTCACCAAGTGGCGGAGGCAGGTCAATGCCGTTCACCACGGCAGGGGGCCTGACAAGAGCCTCAGCCTCAACTTCCTCCTCAGCAAGCGCCTGGCCAGCGACCCGCTCGTCGACCACGCGGCGCTGCCCATCGCGGCGCGGGCCAAGGCGGCGCAGTTCAACTCTGACCGCGCGGTCTCGCGAGCACTCGGGGGCGCGTTCGCAGGGGCCTTGGCGAGGAAGGCTGCAGAAGGGCCTGAGGCCCTTTCAGGCCGGGGCCCCGCCTCGGCCTGCGTGCTGTCATGCCGCCGCCTGGGAAGGGGTGCTCTGCGACCAGGCTTCTTCCTCGACGACCTGAAGCAGCCCATCGACCTGAAGGCCTTGGGCGCTTCGACCCTCTCCAAGCACGTCGGCGCCAGCCATGGGCGGCTGCTGCGGAGGGGCGTGGGCAGGCATCCTGGCCTGGAGCACTTGGCCTCAGGGGGAGGGGGGGGGGCTGTCCAGCATCAGGCGCACCCTGCGCCGCAAGCGGACGAGCAAGCAATCGGCCCAGCAGATAAGCTCGGCCAAGAACGCGCTGGTCGGCTGTCTCTGGCCAGTGGCGCGCCGCTTCGCAGAGGAGCGGCCGCTGGCGTCGTCGCCCTGGTGCCGTCGCGGGTGCAATGCGCCTGGCGCGGCAGTGCCCTGCCACCGCGCTCGGCCGTGGCGAGCGGGGGGCCAATGACGACGCAGGCGAGAGGAGGCCGCCCGACGACATCCACTTCGCGACCCTCGTCGACATGCCCAGCGCAGATGCGACGGAGGACCCGCTGTGGTCGAGGGCCCTGGCGCCCGAACATAGGCGCTCACTCCCGCTGCCCACGGAGGAGCGCCTGGCGCGCAAGGAAGGGCGCGCCGATCTTGTGGGCCAGCCACTTGCTGGCGACCTCTCTACTGACGGCGGCGTCCTGGACCCCGGCCTGGTCTCCGCAGGCGGTGGCTGGGTTGCCGTTGTCATGAGTTGCGACGCGGAGGCCCTCAGCATCTTCGGCCCGCTCCAAGCGGAGGCGATTTCGGGCTCGTGGACTTCGGGCTCGGAGGGGGCCGCGGGCTCGGTCGCCGCGGCCGCGGCCCTCCTCGCAGCGAGCGCGGCTCTTCTCTCCAGCCAGGCCAGCGGCTCGCAGAGCGCAGCAGCAGCAGCAGCAGCAGCAGCAGCAGCAGCAGCAGATGACGGTGATCAGCGCGACGGTGGAGGTGGTAGAGCCTCGTCTGGCAGCGGCGGCGCGGCCGCGGCAGCTCGCGAGCAACCGGTGGCGGCGCCGGTGGCGCAACCGCCGCCCCCGCCTCCGCCCGCGCTTCCGCCGTGGCGGGGGCTCGATCCGCACGACTCCCACGAGTTCTGGCGAGCAGGCAATTACCTCGTCTGCGTCAAGTGCGGCTACTGGACGCAGAGTGTCAGGATGTCGGGCTTGGCGAAGGAGTGTCCGAGGGCGCCCAATAACGACAGGCAGAAGGCGGTCAAGCGAGGGCTGCAGCCAGCAGGGCAGGGCAGCATCGGTGACCCTGAGCCCATGCGCCGCCTGCGCAGGCGAGTGGACGGCTAGCCTCTCTCGCCCAGTTCGGGCCTGAACCATGTGCGTAGGTCCGCTCACGCACGCGATCAGGCCCGATGTATGTTCTGAACTCGCTACTTTACTTTAGCGGCACGCTCCGTGCCCCAGCTCTGTCTTTGAGCGGAAGCTGAACCAGGTGTGTAGGTCCGCTTACACTCAGGATCGGGCTCCGTTGCCAGCGGCGTTGCAACTGTCCAGCTAGGGCCGGCCCTAGGGAAGTGTTGCGATGTTTTTGGCGAGGTGTTGTCCTGCAGCTACGCGCGCCTGTTTCGCCTAGTCAGCCTCAGGCGCGGGACGCCTTTCATATTTTCGGCACCGCCGTTCGGCGGGCCTCGCTGCCAGCCTCAGGCTGCCTTTGTCGCGTTTGCCAGCTGCTCTGTCTTGAGCGGAATCTGAACCAGGTGTGTTGGCTTGCTTACACACGGGATCGGGCTCCCATGTCAGCGGCCTTGCAGCTGTCCAGCTTAGGTCTGCCTGATGGAAGTGTTGCGAAGCTGTTAACTGGCGCTGTCCTGCATTGCGCTCGGTGCGCATTTAAGCATGCTTCCTGCCTGTCTGGCGCATTGCGCCCTTCATTTTTGGAGGCTGACCCAGGAGTGAAGGGTCGGCCTCACTCGGGATCGGGCTCCGTACCCTCGGCAATGCAACCAGTCCGCCTGTGTGGCCAGGTGCCAGTTCGACGGGTTGCTTTGCTGATGGGAGGTGCAGTCGAGCGCTCGCCTCCGTCTCGGCGTGCTTGCACGCCTTCTGCTCAATGAAGCTTCTGGCGCGTTTCCGCGACAGTGCCCTGCCCGTCCCCCGACGTGGAGGGCTGCCCGAGAGCGTAGGTCCGCCCACGCTTTCGTTCTATCTCCGCAGGCTTGAGGAGCAACGTCGGTCAGCCAGAGGCCACTATGCCAAAGGACCTAGTTGTTTCTCAGGTGCGGCGTACAGCCCAGCTGTGTACCAGCCTGCTAGACCGCGCAGCGTGGCCTCTGCTAGCTGCCGAGCGTGCTGAGTCGCTTTGACTGCTTGGATCGATCACCCGCTTGCCTCGGCTGAGGCGGTTGATTGCTCTCGGCACTCGGGCGAATGTGCGTGTGTGCGCCGAGGCGCACGAGACCGAGCGTTGCCACCGCAGGGCCAAAGGGAAACGCCTCGGTCCGAGGGGCAGTACGAGCTAGGAGGTCCTGACCCCTTCAGACGCAGGGATCATCATCATCATCATCATCATCATCATCATCATCATCATCATCATCATCATCATCATCATCATCGTCATCGTCATCGTCAGCGTCATCGTCATCATCATCATCACCATCATCGTCCAACTCCTCCTCATGATCATCAGCATCAGCATCATCAGCATCGTCATCAGCATCATCATCATCGTCATCAGCATCATCACCATCATCATCATCATCAGCATCATCATAAGCATCAACATCGTCAGCATCAGCATCAACATCATCAGCAGCAGCACCATCGTCTTCAACATCACAATCACCGCCACCACCATAATCATCAGCATCATCATCATCATAATCAGCATCATCATTATCATTATCATCATCGCCATCAGCATCATCATCGCAATCATCGTCACACAGTATCATATCATATCAAACCATATCGTATCACATATTACCATGCCATAGCAGATCATGCCGTACCATACACCATCATACCCTATCATACCATATCATAGCAAAACAACTCATATTATATTATACCATCTCATATCATATCATATCATACCATACAATATCATACCATATCACATCATCATCATCAGCAGCACCATCCTCATCAGCAGCATTATCATCACCACCACCATCATCTCAACATCATCATCATCATCATCATCATCATCACCACCATCATCATCATCAGCATCATCAACTCCCCCTTCCTCCTCCTCCTCCTCCTTCTCCTCCTCCTCCTCCTCTTCCTCCTCCTCCTCCACTTTCTTTTTCCTCCTCCTCCTCCTCCTCCTCCTCCCCCTGTTTCTTCTTCCTCCACTTTCTTCCTCCTCCACTTTCTTCCTCCTCCTGTTTCTTCCTCCTCCTCCTCCTCCTCCTCCTCCTCCGCCGCCGCCGCCGCCGCCGCCTCCGCCTCCGCCTCCGCCTCCGCCTCCGCCTCCACCTCCGCCTCCGCCTCCGCTTCCGCCTCCGCCTCCGCCTCCGCCTCCGCCTCCGCCGCTTCCTCCTCGTCCTCCTCCTCCTTCTCCTCCTCCTGCTCCTCCCCTCCTCCCCTCCTCCCCTCCGTCCTCCTACGTCTTCCTCCCTGCTCATCCTCGTCATGGTCCTCGGGGGCCTCCCTCGGCGGCCGATTTGGCGACTTTGCGAGGGTGTCTCGAGCGGAAACCCTACATTGAGACACGCCCGGGTCGAGTCTTGCGAGGATCTTTCGAGCGAGAGCCCCGGACTGGAACACGCCCGGTGCGCCCTGGCGCGTTCTGGCGCGCGCCGGCAGATCCCCGGACATGTTCCCTGGGTGCGCTGTGGGGCCTGAGTTTCTCGCGCGCTTGGGGTCGACTTTGGGACTTTGGGAGGATGTCTCGAGCGAGAGCCCCCGACTGGGACCCGCCCAATGCGTCGCGGCGGGCCCCGGCGCGCGTCTGAAGGCCTGCTTGGGAAGGCTCGGGGGGCCGGGTTTTTGAGGACATCCCACACGAAATCGGTAGTTTGGAATTCGTCGCCGGATTTCCTGGACACAAAACAGGGGGCCCTCTGAGGGCCTCGTTGGGGAGGCTCGGGGTGGCGGTTTTTTGAGGACGTCCCACGCGAGGGCGCCGTTATGGAATTTGTAGCCAGATTTCCCGGAAGCTGATTAGGGAGCGCTCTTAGGGCCTCCTTGGGGGGGCTCGAGAAGCAGGTTGTCTGAGTCTTTGTTATGTCCCACACGAAGGCGCCTGTTTGGAATTCGTCGCCAGATTTCTCGGATTTCCCAGACACGGAACGAGGGGACTTCTGAGGGTCTCCTTGGGAAGGCTTGGGGAGCCAGTTCTCTGAGGATGTCCCACGCGAGGGCGACGGTTTGGAATTCGTCGCCAGATTTTCCGGAAATGGAACAGGGGGCCCCTGAGGGCCTCCTTTTTTGATATTCGATTGTTCGCGGCGATGGCTGTGGGCTTCGGTTTCTGTTTACGGCCCTCGGCATGTATCAGCCTGTGCGTCACACGCACGACGAATCAGAGCTGACATGTCAGCCAGCGTTGACTCCAAATAGGTAGGAGGACAGGAGGAGGATGGGAGGAGGACGAAAGGAGGACGGGAGCAGGACGGGAGGAGAACGGGAGGAGCAAAATCAAGCAAGCGCAAGCAAGTAAGCGGAAGAAAGCAATCGCAAGCGAGCAAGAACAAGCAAGCAAGAGCCAGCGATCAAGTGCAAGCAAGCAAGGGCAAGCAAGAGCAAGCAAGCGAGAGCAAGCACGCAAAAGCGAGCAAGCAAGTGCCGTTGGAAAAAGGGGGGCGGGCATTGGAAAAAGGGAGGGTGCCATTGGAAAAAGGGGGGGCTAAAGACCAATTACTTATGATGAGCTAGGACTCCTATAGGGCAAGCCTATTTTGATAATCTGCAATACACATTATATAAGTGCAAGATACAAGCGCATGTGCAAGGAAACCAAGACGTTCCAACTGATGGAAAGGGATCCCTGTTAGCACCATGGACGAATGTGAACCGAGCCGTATCTGTATCCCAAGGCTGCCTGGACGTGAACTCTGGCGCGCATTCGCAGGGCCGAGCATCCGGACGGACGCGTGGGCACCCAGAAGGAGGATGCGAAGCTGGCAACACTGCTTAACGTTGTGCAGATCTGGTGCGGCACCTGCAGGACGAGTAGCGCCACTGCAAAGGGGCGCTGGCTGTGTAGGCTTCGATCTCTGTATGCACATCGCCCACAACGGCCAGCCTCCTCGAAAAACGCACGACCAGAGCTGACGTCTGTCGTACCGACGGAGATCGAATGATGATAGAGCCATATGTAAAGACAAATATGCCACGCGCTGCATGAATTTCGATTGCACGCAAGAGTGACCCTGGGTCAGAGTGACCTCTGGCGCGCGGCTTTTTGGGGGCCGCGGGGGGGCCAAACACGAGCGCGCAAGGCGCCACTACCGCACCGCGCTCGGCGATCGGGAGACCCCGCATGGGCCCGCACCCGAAAGGTCACCCCGGCGCGAAGTTCACTCTTACGTGTAGCCAGCTGCACAGACCCGACTCCCCCCCCACCCGCCGGCACACATCGCGCCGCAGACCGCGGGCCAGACGCTTCTCCGTGCCGGCCCCTGGCCCCGGGAGCTCCCGGCAGGCGTGTGCTGCCCGAGCGGGGCCCGCGCGTGCTGCAGGCTACTCTGGGCACGACGCCATGAGCCAGGGGCTACACGATTGGTGCGGAGGTGAACCCGCCGTATGCTGCAACGGCCCTGGGCCCACACGCACTTGGAGTATGGAGGAAAACCTCCGTCGTCAGTTCAGAAAGTGATTGACAAATCGCTTAAAAAATAAAACTTGCAGCGCCGAGAGTAGCGGACCGCGCAGGACGCCTCGGCGCGAATAGCACGCCAGAGAGTCTGCGCATAATGGATTTAGAGGAGGGAGAGGGGCGTAGGAATTGTACTGGGAGGAAAGATCGAAAATGGTCTGAGACATCCAAATCACTACCGATGCGGCGAAAACTGTGATGCGTGGCGACGCGCCCACACCAGAACGTGAGCGTGAACGCTCGAAACCTGCACTGTGGCCGCCATGTTTGGCGCGTCGAAAATGGGCCCGATGTGGATCCAGCAGTCATCAGGACGGGTGCGACCCATCGACCCGCTTCTGGGAAAGGGACTCCGCCACGATACAATTTTACACCGGCTAAGTCTGCACAGCGGCCG
Source organism: Prorocentrum cordatum (assembly GCA_963575745.1). Lineage (NCBI taxonomy): Eukaryota > Dinophyceae > Prorocentrales > Prorocentraceae > Prorocentrum > Prorocentrum cordatum. The sequence continues at coordinate 63,170 of CAUYUJ010003063.1, read as the reverse complement.
GCAGGACCTGCCCATCGGCCTCTGGCAGCACTGATCATCATGCCAAAAAAAACAAAAATAAACACTAAAAAATAAAAATAAATAATAATAATAATAAAAATAATAAACGGCAATAAGAATTAATAATAATAAGAATAAAAATAATAAGTAAAGAAGTAAATACATCATACTAAGAAATAAGAAATACATAATACGTGGAATATCCCTACTATTCCCTACCCCATAATAATCTACCCACTCCTCCTGCTCCTCACCCCCTTCCTCCTCCTTCTCTCACTCCTCTCCTCCTCCCTCCTCCCTCCTCCCTAACCCCCTCCTCCCTCCTCCCCTCCTCCTCTCCTACCTCTACTCCTCCTCCTCCTCCTCCTCCTCCTCCTCCTCCTCCTCCCCCCCCCTCCTCCTCCTCGCCCTCCTCTGACGAGGGCCAATCCCCAGCGGCATTGGGCCACGCTCATCGGCCCGTCGGCTGGACCAGGCCGTCTCTCAGCAGTGCGCGGTGATCAGGCCGTCTCTCAGCGATGCGCTGGCCACTGGGGGCCCCGCCGCGAACTCCCCTCCCAGGCCTGGGCCTCGCAGGCGCCAGACGAGCGCGGGAGCCTGCTGCCCCTCGCCGACATCGACCTCCCGGCGCAGCCAGGGCGGGCCCCGCCGGGCGCCTCACCTCGCGGGCGCGTCGGCCGCGCTGGCTCGCTCGCGTACGCGCAGCACGGGGCCGTCTGACTGTCGTCGAGGTCCAGCGGCCTAAGCTCCAGGCCGAAGGGGCTCGCCGTCGTCGAAGTCGCCGAGGTCGGCCGGGCCTGCCGTCGCCGAGAGGGGGGCCGCTCGTCCTCGCGGGCGGTCGCGCTGGCCCGACGGAGCCTGGTGCCCGCCTCGCCAGGACTCGGGGGCCGCTCGGAGAGGTCAGAGGTCGACTCCGTGCCGCTCGCCTGGTCGCTCGCTGCCGTGCTGGCGGCGGGCTCCATCTCCGGCAGCTCGGGCGCCGTGAACGCCTCGGCCACGCGCCGGCCCGACGTGCCGCTGCCGGGGCGGGGCCCGGAGATGCCCGTGGCGAGCCTCTGCAGCTCGGGGAGGTCGTCGAGAGTCCACGGAGCCAGGGGCTCAAGGAGCTTGAGCCCCACGGGCCGGCGGACCCGGAGGGGGCCGGGCGCGTCGAGGCGCGGCGGGGCGGCCCCGAGGCCGGCGGGCGGCCTGCCCAGAGCGGCGCAGTGGAGCGCCCTGGCCGCCGCGCAGGGGTTCCCGCGAGGGACCGCGGGCTGCCGCGGCCTCGGTGCGGCCGTCGGGCCGGCCACCTCCACCCACGCCAGCGCCGGCCGTGGTCTCCGGAGCTGCTCGCCGACGACGGCCGGGAACCCGACGCGCGCGGGGCTCGCCATCGTTTCAGAGCTCTCGAGGGGCGGGGGTCTCCCGATGCAGCGCGGGGTGCTTTGCCCCCTCAAGCACGAGCCAAACCGTCTTGAGCCAAAAATGGCTGCGGGGGCCTCGGAGGGCCTCCTTGGGGAGGCTCGGGGGGCCAGTTTTCTGAGTGTGTCCCACGCGGAGACGCTGGCTTGGAAGTCGTCGCCGGATTACAAGGGGGCCTCTCAGGGCCTCCTCGGGGAGGCTCGGGGGGCCAGTTTTCTGCGGATGTCCTACGCGAAAGGCGCTGGTTTGGAATTCGTCGCCGAATTTCCTGGGGGGGCAGTTTCCCGAGGATGTTCCACACGAGGACGCCGGTTTGGAATTCATCGCCGGATCTCCTCGACACGCAACAGGGAGGGGGGGGGCGGTAGGCGGGCACAGCCCCTCGCGCGCCAGGGATCCGGACGACGCGAATAACTCGTAGAGCTTCCCTTAGAGCGTTAGCGGCGAAGCTAGAAGAGTAATTTCGGGGCGCTGGAGGGCTAGTTGGCAAGAAAAATCTCGACGGACCTTTTGCTGACTTTTGCTCGGTTGAAAATTATGTTCTCAAAATTCAACAAATCGTTAGAGCTCTAGTATTTTTTCCCGTGATATTCGATCTTATTCCCGCTCGCCGTCTTAATCTCAGCTCGATCGGGTACCTATTACTGCCAAAAAGCACTCAGGCGGGATCGGCTGTTTCGAGTCATCTTGACAGGTGCTGTCAGTTTTCTGTACATAACTCGAGCTGTAGCAAAGCTACAGAGCTGGTACGCACACGTAATCGATTCAGAATCATCAGGCGCGTCCGTCTGAAGCATCTAGAGGTCTGAACTCGGTCTGCTACTCGAGCTAGGTCCGCGAAGCTATTCGTACTCTACTATTTTTGTCGGGAGATGATGATAAGTTTCTTGACTTAACTCGAGCCACAGATGAGCTGAAGGGCTCTTTGGCACAGCAATCGGGAGGCACTGATCAGACGCGCTATTCTAAAGTATCTAAACGCCTGAACTCGGTCTGCTATCAGCACTGGAGCCGAAAAACTATTCGTACTCTTCAATTGTTTGGGAGATCGTGATGGTTCTTTTGACTTACCTCGAGCTGCAGATGAGCTACAGAGCTGTTTGGCTCAGTAATCGGTAGAGAATCATCAGGCGCGATAGTTCTAAGTATCCAGACGCCTGAAATCAGTTTGCTATCAGCGCTGGGACTGAAACAACTATCAGTGTTCTGCTAGTTTTTTTCGATCTGGTGATGCTTTTCTTGACTTAACTCGAGCTGCAGATGAGCTGCAGAGCTGTATAGCAGAATAATCATAAGGCAATCGTCAGGCGAGTTACTAGACACCTGAACTGGGTCTGCTATCAGCGCAGACGCCGAAACACTATTTGGTATCAGTTATTTTTTGGAGATGAAAATTGGTTTTCTCGACTTACCTCGAGCTGCAGATGAGCTCTAGAGCTCTTAGGCACATCAATCGGACGAAATACACCAGACACGCTATTTAAACTACCCAGATGCCTGAAATAAGTCTGCTATTAGCGCTCGGGCTAAAAAACTATTTGTGCACTGCTCATTTCTTGGGGAACGTATTAGTTTTCTTCACTTAACTCGCGCTGACGATGAGCTACCGAGCTGTCCAGCACATCAATCGGAAGGGAATCATCAGAGGCGCTAGTTAAAAGTATCTAGACGCCTGAAATCAGTCTGCTATGAGCGCTCGGGCTGAAAAACTATTTATACTCTCCTAATTCTTTGGAGATGGTATATTTTTCATGATTCAACTCGAGGTCCAGATGAGCAAGGAAGCTCTACGAGTCTCCCGGCGGTAACCAAGGTTGACGGTTTACCGCCGGCGTCCAGTTCTCGAGGCAAGCTCCCTCGAACGAGCATCCTCGTCGGCTTCGTTCCGACGTTGACGAAGTCTCACCTCTGTCGGGCGGGTCGGTATGGGCGGGCGGGACATGGAGTCCAACGCGCGAGTGAGCGAGCGGGCCGGGCGGCTCGGGGCGGGCGGGCGGAGCCTCGAATGCGCGGTGCCCGCCGTGGCTTGCTCGCTCGCCAGGTGGAGCAGGCACGCGAGCGAGCGAGCGAGGGGCAGCGGGGAGTCGGTGCGTGCGGCTGCGACAAGCTGCGCGTGTGTTGCGTGCGCGAGTGTGCTCCGGCGTTTGCCACGCTGCGGAGCCTACGAATTGTCCGACCAGCACCCTCGACATCAGCACCGCCAGCCACACGATCTCGACGATACGCTCGCTCGCTCGAAGCGCGAGCGCGCGAGAGAGTCGGGCGGGTCGGGTCGGGCGGGCGCTCGCTCGCTCGGCGCGGTGCTCGGGGACGCTCGGCGAGCGGTGCTCGCCCGCGCAGGCTCGCTCGCTGGCTGGAGCAAGCGCGCGAGCGAGCGCGCGAGTGAAGGGAGAAGGATGAGGAGGATGAGGAGGATGAGAAGGATGAGGAGGATGAGGAGGATGAGGATGAGGATGAGGATGAGGATGAGGAGGACGAGGATGAGGATGAGGATGAGGAGGATGAGGAGGATGAGGAGGATGAGGAGGATGAGGAGGATGAGGAGCATGTAGAGGATGAGGATGAGGATGATGAGGAGGATGAGGCGGATGAGGAAGGATGAGGAGGAGAGGAGAGGAGGAAGGAGGCGGAGGAGGAGGAGGGGGGAGGAGGAGGAGGAGGAGGAGGAGGAGAGGAGGAGGAGGAGGAGGAGGAGAGAATGGAGAAGGAGGAGGAGGAGAGTGGGTGTGGGGGGAGGGCGGGGTTCACTTCTTTCGGGAGCTTCCGAGCGAAGCGACCCCCCCCCTCCGCCCTCAGGAATCGTGTGGGGCAGGAATCGTGTGGTTCGCACGTGGCCCCCTATATCCCCTCCGCCTGTCGTGTGCTGCCAGCGGCCTCGCGCCGAGGGGGCCTCGGACCCTCGCCCATCGCCCGCCCTGCCCTCGAATATTCCGCGTGCGCGGCGCCAGAAGCCTCGGCACCGGGACGAGCCGTGATCCGCATCGGTGTGTGTGTGTGTGTGTGTGTGTGTGTGTCTCTCTCTCTCTCTCTCTCTCCCGCCCTCTCTCTCTCTCTCTCCCTCCCGGCGCCCACGGCGTGCGCAGGCGGGCGTTCTCTCTCCCTCCCCTCCCTCCTCCCTCCCTCCCTCCCCTCCCTCCCCTCTCTCTCCAGCCCTCCCTCTCTCTCGCCCCTCCCCCCTCTCCCCTCCCTCCGTACCCGACTCTCTCTTTCTCTCCCTCCCTCCCCCCCTCCCTCCCTCCCCCTCCCTCCCCCTCTCTCTCTCCCCCTCTCCCTCCTCGCCCGCCCCCGCGCCCTACCCCTCTCCCTCACTCCCTCCTCCCTTCCTCCTTCTCTCGCTCTCTCTCTCTCTCTCTCTCTCTCTCTCTCGCGGACCCTCCCTCCCTCCCCCTCCCTCTCCCCAGGGATCCGACGCCGTGATTTTTTCCATGCGGGGCCCCCACATCGACCCATTCCCCCGGACTGGCTTTTCGTCCGGAGCCGTTCGACGGCCCCGAGGCCCGGCGAAGGCCCCCATGAGGCCGCAAACGGCAACAAACCTCCGTCTTGATTTTTGCCAATGCGCTGGATCCCTGGGTCCCCCTCTCGCTCTCTCTCTCTCTCTCCGCCGCTCCTGCCTGGCCCCGCCGCTCCCCTACTCCGCACGACTAACCCTCCCTCCCCTCCCTCCCCTTCCTCCCCCCCTCCCTCTCTCTCGCTCTCTCTCTCTCTCTCTCTCTCTCTCTCCCTCTCTCCCTCTCTCTCTCTCTCTCGAACCCTCCCCCCCTCCCTCCCCCCCCCGTGAGAGTTTGAGCGTCGCAAGACGTAGGGTTTGAATGAGTTTAGCCTGGGGAGGGGGAGGGCCCGTCGCTGTCTCCCCTCGTCCGTCTCCTCCCCTTCCGCGGCCGACTTGGGCTCAAGTTTTCCTCTCGGCCCCTGGTGCATGGCGCGCGCGCGGGGGCGCGCGCGCGCCCCGCGGCCTGGGGTCGCACTGCGCATTCCCGTGCCTGGAGGATCTGTCGACAATTCATACCACTGCATTGCGTACTCAAGCCTAGGGACCTGTCTGATGTGTTTATAGAAATGTGCATGTATTGAAGCCTTCATTTCATCCGACGGTTCTCTGGCACCGTACAATTCTTGGTACCGATCCATCCATTCACTATAGAAATAGTGTAAGTTCTGATTGGGCTTTTGTCGATCAATGGTAAGTTTGAAGAGGTCTCGGCATATCCAGTGTTGTCCGCTCTCCGACCTGACAGAACACCAAACGCATTTTGCTCGTATCATTTCTCAGCCCGTTAGGAGACGTCCTTCTATCTGACACGAATGTTCCATGCGATTGAATAGCGACAGGAAGTGGGTATGTTGCCCTGACAGACGTCGGTTACGCTTCATCTTTACAAATTTCTCGAGCAGGTTTGTAGCGATCATCATATCAAGGTGCATCAATGCCCCTGAGTCTCTAAGATTCTCCTTGGGCACAGCAGGGTCCATTGTTTCGCTAACCCATGTCTGTGTCGCGTGAACGTCATGCCATGGTCCAGCTACCGCTCTTATGCAATGTTGCTTCCATTCTCGGAGTGTCTGGGCACTCGGTATATCGAGCAAATGTAGTTCTTTATTGTTTCCAAACCTTCTTCCATTTATGCCCATTTGGTTGGCGTGAAATGGGCGCCAGGTCGGGTCGCTGTGATCGGTCGGCCCCCCGCCGCCATCTCCGTCTGGGTCGCTGTCGCCACCGAGTCCCCCTGGGGGGCCTCGAGGCGGCTTGGACTTATCCGTCTCATCAAAGTGCAACGCAACAATCATGCCTGTGCTGGGGGCTGTACTCTGATCGTCTCTCTGATCGTCGTCGTGGCCTCACGGGTCTCCACCTCCTTGACCAGAAACGGCTGGGCCGATGGTGAAAGGAAGGTGTCCAGGCATGTCGAGGTTGTTAGGATGATCCGATATCTTCGTACTGTAAGGGGCTTTTCCAGGGTTTGTTCCTTGGGCGCCCCCCCGTATCGGACCTTCGCTCGCCCCCGACCGAGGTCTTCTCGATAGCCGGTCCAGGCATGAAATGCGATTTTGCGAGAGAGGGCGTCGGCATCGACGGAGCAGTCAACGTCGGCATCTTACTAAGATCCGACTTTTCTGATTTGAAAACTGGCGTGCCCATGATATCGGCAAAATTGCTCATCTGGCGTTCGGGTTCAACATCCTTAGGCGAGGCCGAGTGTCTCGGTGCCTTTCCATCGTGCTGCGCGCTGGGTATCAGGTCGCGGTCGTCCTGATATCCTCACTTTTTCCTCCAAGCGCATTCATCGCAGCGTTTGGTACCCATATCCAGGTGGTCATTGCGCGTGTGCTTCAAACGACCCTTGCATACTTCGGTCGAAGGTTTCGTGCAAATGTGACAGGTCTGATTCGGAGCGCCAGATCGCGTTTGGGCTTGCGAAGTGCCAGGCGCCCTAATGGGGCGAGCGGCGATTGGGCGAGGGGGCGGCTCAACGTGTGCCGGCTGCGCCGGTATTGAGTCGACCTCTTTGTCCATCCGTCGCTGCTCAAGGTCAGACCTCAACCTCCTGTTTTCCTCGCTCACGGCTCGAGTTGCAAGAGCGATGTTTCTTATCTGTTCACTTGCGTGCCCCGTCAGACGGCCCCAGGCATCGGCCATTCTTTCCTGGTCCTCTTCTCTGGTTGCCTGGGTCTTCTGTTCTTGTTCTCGAAGGGCTCGCAGGGCCTCAGATTTCACTCGTTCGGCCTCGAGTCTAGCAGCTTCAAATTGATTGCGGAGCTCCTGATTTTCTCGCGCTGCTTGTTCTCGGGCTTCTTTCTCTCCTTCCCTCCTCGCAGCGTCGGCCTTCTCTCTGTATTCAGCCTTCTCTCTGTCGGCCTTCCGTTGAGAGTCCGACGCCAGTTGTTCAACTACGCTCTGGATTCTCAATCCTTCAATCTCCTCTTGAGCAAGGCGACGGTGTGCTTCGTCTGTAACGCCTGCTACGTTGGCCTCAGCATGCTGCGCCAGTTTCTGCGCGTTTTCCACAATGCTGGTTTTCTCATGCTCCATCTTTTGTGCAATTGCTTGTCTCTCTGCCTCGGATGCCGCGGGCCGTCGTTGAGCCTCTTCGGCAGCCTTCTTATTTTCCTGCGCCTCAGAGATGATCTGATGCACATGCGCACTCGCAGCCCTCAGCTGTTCCCGATCCTGTCTGTTTCTTTCCGCCCACTCTTGAATCGAGATATGATGGAAATTGAGTTTTTCCCTCGTGACGCACTCTTCACAAAGCCATGCTAGACTACAATTGGGGCAAACATTCGAACATTGAGAAAACACTGGTCTTCGACATGCACCCCCCGGTTTGCGCGCTTTCCCCGGGCGTCGATGCTCCGCCCGAATGGGGCGCGTTGGCCTGGCGCTGCAGCAGCCCTCCCGCGTCGAGGAGCTGCCGGTGGTTCCATTCGACGACATTCGCGGCGAATCAAAAACATTAAACCCTCTGGAACTGGAGCGCCCGGCCCTGGGAGCCTTGCTGGAGCATCCCCTTTCACTGCTGGGAGTAGGCGCGTGTTGTTCTCTCGTTCTTAGTTCTTACGCATCTTGATGGTATCAACGTCCATGCTCCCTGCTAATCGTCTCTTTCGCAGTGCATTGCGAGCTCATCAAGTTCAGGCACTCTATCTCTTTTTGTCCTGGGCAGTGAGAAGTCTGGTCTGTAAAAGCCCTGCAGTGAGGGCGCGGCATTCAAATCATCGTCCTCACCCTTCGGTTTCTTCGTTAGCGGATGAGGAGTCATGCCGTTAGTTTCTCCCGTATTTCTCTCTGCGCGCATGGCGTCGGGGCAGCTCGACATCGGCTGTGCCGATGAGCGCCCACCTTGGTTTGGGCTCTCTCCGTCTTCGAGGTCATCGTCCAGATCATGGATGGCTTTCTGACTTGCCTCAATCGTTATGCGGTCAGGGGCGAAATCGACGCACCGGTCAGGGAGAGGGTCGAGATGACGCGACGGACCAGGCGAGGTATGGAATCGGGCATATTCTTCGTTCTTTTCTATCGAATGGGAGCTATCCCCTTCAGACTGTAAATCGCTCACATCCTCACTCTGTTCATGCAAGGTACACTGCACCGCATGCTCGGCGCCTAGGTTTTCGGCGCCTGACGTTTCGATGGGGATGTGATCCAACAACTTTTCCATTTCGAGATCTATGTCGATCGATGGCTGAAAGCCAGGGTGCACCGACACCAACTCAGAGAGCCCCTCGGCGGAAGTTCTGGCTGTGCCATACCTACCGCTCGAGTGTTGTTCTCTGGACCTTGTCACTGAATCAACCGATGAATCCCCTTCTGTTCAGTCAAACGCAGTCTCTTATGCTTTCTTATTGGGAAGGTTAAGAGGATTCTGTCGCCTCGTTGAGGCGCCTATACTTGCGTTGCGCTTGGAGGGTCTTCGATTGGGCGGGCTGGGCGTTTCCCCGGAGAGTTCCTCACCACTTATGACTCTGAAGCTTTACAAGTGGCAGCAGTTTCACAGATGGAGCGCGGGTGGTTTTCAAAATGTGGTTCTCGCCTTACCGCCGCGCGCATTTGTTTCTTTCAATGCACTGGAGGAGCTTCACGGATTGAGGGCGGGCGGTTTTCAATATGTGGCTCTCGCCTTAGCGCCGCGCGCATTCGTTTAAACATTACAAGAGCTTCACAGATTGAAGGCGGGTGGTTTTCAACATGTGGCTCTCGCCGTAGCGCCGCGCACACTCGCTTTAAACAGTTGCAGAATTTTCGAGGATTGAAGGCGGGCCGCTTTCAAAAGGCGGCTCTCGCCTCAGCGCCTTGCACACTCGTTTTAAGCATTTGCAAGAGCTTCACGGATTGAGGGCGGTTCCTTTTCACAATGTGTCTTGCCTTCGCGCAGCGCACATTCGTTCATAACATTTGAAAAATCACGGACTCCCATGATCAGCGTACCCGGAATGATGTTCTGGAAGGATTCATGACTATGCGGATGCAACAGTTATGTAGGTTCGCGGTGTTGAAGTCCCCACATAACGTTCTGGCACGATTCCGGATTGTCAAAACGCAGCAGTCACAGGTTGATCCGTGGCTTTGAAATCCCGAGAACAATGTTCTGGCATACTTCAGGGTCTTCAAGGGTGCCTTCCAACGATGTAGTTCTTTCAATGATACGGTGTAGGGGCTTAGGACGAAGGAGCTCGGAGGGAGGGTAAATTCCAACATCGTTGATGACTCGTTGGTTTGCACAGGTTCTTTTCCTCCTCCTCCTCCTCTTCCTCCTCCTCCTCCTCCTCCCCCCCTGATCCTTGCTCCTCCTCCTCCTCCTCCTCATCATCATCTTCCTCTTCCTCCTCCGCCTCCTTCTCCTGCTCCTCCTCCTCCCCCTCACCTTCATCCCAGTCCGTCTCGACGTTGCCATGTCCGTGCTCTTCCTCCACCTGACCAGCACGCTTCCTCGTCCTCTTATGGCTGAGGCGGTGATCGCGAAATGGCTGGCCGAAAGAATACAGGCCGCCTTTGCGGCAAAACCTGGTGCAGTCACCGGGCCATCAGTACGCGCTTCTTGCACTTGCATGCGCTTGTATGGGTTAAGACGCTAGGCCAGCTCGCTGAACCCCCCCGAAGATACGCTGGGCTCGGCAAGCGATGGCAGAAATCCGGCAGCTCGGCCTAGCACCATTCATCCTTCTCGTGGCTCGTTATGTTCCTTCCCTGCATCTTCGCCTCCTCCATTCTCTACGTCCTGCTCCGCACGCGCGCCACGAAGATCGGCTCCCTGCGGCCTGCTTATTCGTTATGTAGTCGTTGGCCACCACGGTTCTGTCCTAATCTACGCGGGTCCGCTTTGATGACGTCAGCACCAGCTTGTACATGTGTGATCGAGGGGATGTCGTGGCATTCGGAACATCCACCGTACAGTCAGCCAAAAGGAAGGAGATCATGCACCGCACCACGAATGGTAAACGCCCAAGTCGAGGCGACGTTCCCGAGGTGTGCACGATGCACGATTCCATCTCCCTCCTCGCATGTTTCCTTCTACTGTCATGCTGTCTTTACTTCTTTGTCGTTCCGCCAGCGGTTTCCTCCTCCTCCTCCTCCTCCTCCTCCTCCTCCTCCTCCTCCTCCCTCCGTCGCCATTTTGGCTCCAGTCGCTCTCGATCAAGCTCGGAGCGTTGCCGCCGTCGGCCGACCCTCCGCCTGCTCTCCCCCACGTTCGAACTCTCCCGTCCCCGCCCCGCGGCCGCGACGCCCACTCCGCGCCGAGGCGGGCGACGCAGGCCACCGCCCGTCATGCTTGGGCGGCTGCTGGGCGCTCGCTGCCCGCTGCCGCGGGGGTCTCCTCGACGCGGCTGGGCGGCGCCGCGGCACGGTCGCGGCGGATCCTTGCGGGCCCGCCCTGCGCCCACTTGGCGTCCAGGGGAGGCCTTGGTGCCGGTCGCAGCACGACCCAGCAACGGGCGAGAAACGGGGCGGGGCACGGGTGGGTCAACTCACGAGCGCGGGGTGCGCGCCCCGAGGCCCTGAAACACAGTCGTGCCTGCACGCGGCCGCGGCGGGCACCGGCCACTTGGCCGCGGCGCGGCGCGCCAGGCCGAGGGCCCGCCGCCGCCTGCCACGCCCTGCCGGTGCCCCTCGCCTGCTGGGCGGCCGTGCTGGGCTGCGCGGGCGCGCCGGAGGCGCCCGCGCTGCTCCCGCCGCCTGCCCCGCGGCCGGGCCGGACCGTCCCTCCGCCGTGCTGCTGTGCTGGAAGCGCGAGGCTGCGCCTGAGCGGTGAGGACTCCTCCTCCCCCTCGTCCTTCCCCGCCCCCTCGTCCTCCTCGTTCCTCACTCATCCTCCTTCTCCTCCTTCACCTCCTCCTCCTCCTTCTCCTCCTCCTCCTCCCCTCCTCTCCTCCCCTCTCCTCCTCCTCTCCTCCCCCTCCTCCTCCTCTCCTCCCGTCCTCCTCCTCCTCCTCCTCCTCCTGATCTGATCCTGATCCTGATCCTGACCCGATCCTGATCCTGATCCCTGATCCTGATCCTGCTCCTGACCTGATCCTGATCCTGATCCTCCTCTGGATCCTGACCCTGATCCTCCTCCTCCTCCTCCTCCTCCTCCTCCTCCTCCTCCTCCTCGTGGTGCTCGACGTGAAGGGGCGTGGCGTGCTGGGTTCTCCGCTGGCGCGACGCGGCCGCGCGGAGCGGCCGCGGAGGGCACCGCGAGAGCGTGCGGCGCGCGACTCGGCCCTCGTGTTTCACGGGGCTAGCCGAGCCCATGCTGATCCTCGGCCGCTTTGAGGGCACGGTCGGGGAGTCCTGGGGTGGTCAGGTTTAACTCAGGCTCCTCGCTGGCGCGCTGTTGCGCCGATGCTTGGGCTTTTCAGCCCCACATCGCAGGGGGAGGGAAACATCTCCCCCCTTTTTCCTGATCCTGCTTCTCCTGCTGATGCTACTGTCCTTCCGCCGCCTCCTCCTCAGCATACGGCCGAGCCCCCCCTTACACATCTGCCTCTTCATACCTCCTCATCCTCATGCCCCCCCCTCGCCGCTCCTTGTACCCCTTCCTCCCCGCCTTCCTCCACCCTCCCCCCCCCTGCCTCTCATTCACCTCCCTCATGGCTCCTCCACCTCATCCCCCTCCTCCTCCTCCTCCTCCACCACCTCCTGTCCTCCCCCTCCCTCCTCCTCCTCCTCCCCCTCCCCCTCCTCCTCCTCCTCCTCCTCCTCCTCCTCCTCCTCCTCCTCCTCCTCCTCGTCCTCACATCCTCTTTATGAGGTGAGGCAGACATCAGCGGCGGGGCTCTTGCATTCCTCACATCCTCCTCTTCTCACGTCCTCCTCTCCTCCTCCTCCTTCTCCTCCTCCTCCTCCTCCTCCTCCTCCTCCTCCTCCTCCTCCTCACATCACCCACCTCCCCCTCCCCCTATGGCCCCCCCCCCCTCCCCCGGCCCACCACCCCCCCGTCGCCCTCTGCCTTCCCCCCCATCGCAGCCCACGGAGGCCCACCCCTCCCCGGGCCTCCCCCGCCTCGGCAACACGCAGGAGTCACCCTGGGCAAGCGTGACCCTCCGTGCGCGGCTGCAGGAGACCGCGGGAGGCCCAACTGCAAGCGCGCGGGCGAGTGCTCGGGGGACCTCATGTGGGCCCCCACCAACGGTCACTCCAGCGAAGGTCACTCTTACGCGTAGCCGAGACCCCCCCCGCAACCCCCTCGAGAGGCTCCCCCCCCCCGCAGCACCAGGGAGACGTGGTCCGAGGGCCGGGTGCTGGAAGGCAGCGCGGTCTCCTCCGAAGGGGGCGGGGCGAAGACGGAGCAAGCGGCTCGAGGAGGATCGGGGGAGGAGGAGCGACTGAGGAGGAGGAGGAGGAGG
>CAUYUJ010003063.1:47500-50347 GCA_963575745.1 Prorocentrum cordatum | reverse complement strand
GAGGAGGGGGAGGAGGAGGAGGACGAGGAGGAGGAGGAGGAGGAGGAGGAGCTGGAGAAAGCTGAGAAAGCTAAGGAAGCTGGGGCGGCGGTGGCGGCGGAGACGGCGGCGGCGACGGCGGCGGCGGCGGCGCGAGGGGTGCCGGCGGCGGCCTCTGCGACCCCGCCCTGCCGAGCCCTGCCGAGCCCGCTGTTGTCGTCGTCGTGGTCGTCCTCCTCCTCCTCCTTCTCCTCCCCCTCCTGAGTTCTTCGCGACCTCCTCCGCTTATTCCTCCTCCTCCTCCTCCTCCTCCTCCTCCTCCTCCACAATTACTCAATATGAATACTACTCTCCCTCTTCCCCTGATGGCGTGCTGGGAGTAGTAGACCCCCCCCCCGCGCACTGTTTTTTACACACAGGATTCCCGGGAGTTGGGTTTTCGCCTGCGTCTGTTTCAAAATGCTGCTCTCGCTCAGGCGCCGGCCTCATTTCTGCTCCCGAATCGTTCCGAATCGTGCTCCCGCTGCAGCGTGGGCCTCATTTTCGGATCGGCGTTTGGCCTCCGTCGTTCAGGATGGCGTTCTCGCCCCAGCGCGGGCCTCTTTCTCGCGCGCCCATCCGCCCGCCACCGCCGCGCCGCACCACCACCACCACCACCGCCACCGCCACCACCGCCACCGCCGCCACCACCACCACCACAACCACCACCAGCACCACCACCACCACCACCAGCACCACCACCACCACCACCACCACAACCGCGCACACGCGCACGCACGCGCGCACGCACGCACGCACGCGCACCACCACCCACTAATTACGCACGCGCGCGCGGAGCAACAGGTCCGCTACGACACGCGTCCGCGGATAAAGAAAATCAGCGCCATGGTAAGGGATGGGAGGGAGGGGTAGGACGTCAGATATGACGCGAACGCACCTAGCTCGTCCTCCTCCCCCTCCCCCATCCCCCTCCTCCTTCTCCTCCTCCTCCTCCTCCTTCTCCTCCTCCTCCTCCTCCTCCTCCTCCTCCTTCTTCTCCCTCCTCCTTTTTTTTCCATCGCTCTCATGGGCGCGTATCCTTCGGCACAGTGAGGTTAACGGAGGCGGCGCGCACGAGGTCCAGCACGAATGGCAAAATGCCAGCGCTGCCACTTCGGCGCAAGGGCGCCTCCCGGGTGCCGCCAAGGACCTGCGCGCAGTACCCCTTCACCTTCTTGAGCTCCCCGCGGTTGCCCATGTTCAGGAGCAGATCGGCAACGCCGACTGCGTTGAGCAGAATCCGCCGCTTCTGCTGGCCGCTCCCGGCGACGACTGTGTCGTCTGGGCACGTGATCTTCGCCGCCTCGACGGCTTGGCGCGGCCAGTTTTTCCCCATGAGCTGGGCGACGTTCACGGCCGCTACACCAGTATACCCCCCAAGAGTGATCACAGGGGCCCACGCCTTCAGCGTGTCCAGCGTGATTTCGCCTGCCTGTACCATTCGGAGGCGCTTCGGCTTGAAAGACACTGCCTGGCCCAAGAGGGCCCCGCAAGAGGCCCAAGAGAGCCCCAAGACGGCCTCAGGAGCGCCCAACAGCGCTCCAAGAGCGCCCCAAGAGCGCCCCAAGAGGCGATGTTTGGAGCTCCTGAGGGGGGAGGCTAATTCGGGACCCCCCCTTCGTTGATCGATCTCCTCCAAGATGGCCCCAAAAGCGCCCCTACAGCCCCCAAGAGCGCCCCAAGAGCGCCCCAAGAGGCGCCCAGACGGCCCCAAGAGGCGCCCAAGAGGCTTCCAAGAGGCTCCCAAGAGACCCCCAAGAAGCCTCAAGAAGATCTCCGAAATGCATTTAAGACGTTTCTGGCTCTTCGGTTCGCCGTCCTCTTCAATTTCTCATCCCCCTCTTCCTCCTCCTCATTCTCCTCCTTCTCCTCCTTCTCCTCCCTCTGCTCCTTCTCCTCCTCCTCGTCCTCCTCGTCCTCTCCCTACTCCACATCCTCCTCCTCATTCTCCTACTCCTCCTCCTCCTCCTCCTCCTCCTCCTCCTCCTCTTCCTCCCCCCCCCTCCGACGAGGATTCCTTCTCCATCCTCCCCCTCTTGGGGTACGTGACAGCTTCCCCCGCCCTTTGTTATTCTGCATGCTCCCCAACTTCCCTGATCACCTCAACTCCCCTGGGCATCGTTTCTGGATGGGCTGGTGGGGATACGCGAAGCGCCAACAGTTTGTGTCAATGCAAATCCCTAGCGAAGCGCATCCAGGGGGTTTCCCGGTGGACGCCTGGAGCCGATCTTGGGCCGTCTTGGAGAAGTGGAAAGTGGAAAAGTGGAACAGAAAAATAGAAAAGTGGAAAAGTGGAAAAGTGGAAAGGTTAGCCTTGTGTCTCAGGGGTTCCTTGCTTTTCCACTTTTCCACTTTTCTACTTTTCCACTTTTCTACTTTTCTGGTTTTCTGAAATTCGTTCGGGCTTTTCCACTTTTCCACTTTTCCACTTTTCCATTTGCTCTGTTGTTTTTCTACTTTTCTACTTTTCCACTTTCCCACTTTTCTAACTGTCGTTACACTTTTCCACTTTTCCACTTTTCCACTTTTCCATGTGTGTCGTGCTTTTCCACTTTTCCAATGGAGGCTTGTACTTTTCCACTTTTCCACTTTTCTACTTCTGGTCGGAACGTTTTCGCACTATTTGAACGAGCCCAGGCTTACTTCCTTAGCATAGAGGCCCCCCAAAGGGCTTCCGACGGCTTCAGACGTGCCAGGAACCCACCAAGATGGCCGAAGTTGGCTCGAAGCTGGCCCGAGACGGCCCAAAAAGCCCCAAAGATCGCCCAAAGCTTGCCCAAGAGGCCTCCAAGACGGCCAAGATGACCTTCAAGATGCCCACGTGTTCCC
>CAUYUJ010003063.1:5000-45000 GCA_963575745.1 Prorocentrum cordatum | reverse complement strand
GATTTCACGTCATCGCGCGGTGCACTCGCGATGCTCTGTCATGCACCCAGGCCGCGAATCCTGTGCAAAAAATACCACAAAGAGCACACTCGCGCGTTCATGTCAGAATCCTACCGAACACCGTGTGTTTGCAAGCATTTCAACATAAAAACATCAAAAACCCAATGCTTTTTCACAAAAATGCTTTGGGGTGTCCTGTCAGACCGTCGGGTTTCCTCCGGCCACCTCTCTGGCTTCCTGCGGTGTACCGGGCCATTCTCGACTCGTCTGGCAATGCGTGCGCGGCATTCAACACGCGCTCGCCAGTTCCCGTCGGCAACCGCCATCGCGGCCGCATCAGCTGTACCAAACCGGCTGGCCGGTGTGACTTCGGCCCCCAGTTGTGCCAGCTTTGCTTCTTATGTTGTGGGAGGGCGGGTGGGACTGGGCATGCCATGCTTGACTCGCTCGAGCTGGCTAGCTTGACTCCCACTCCTACTCCTACTCCTACTCCTACTCCTACTCCTACTCCTATCCCTACTCCTACTCCTACTCCTACTCCTCGTCTCTCTTTTTTTTGTTTCTCTCTCTCTCTCTCTCTTTTCCTGCCTCAGTGCCGTCCTGCTTCAGCTGCGACTCATCGTCCACCTGGGAGATGGCGAGCACGGCCAACGAGTCCGAAGAAAAGAATATGTAGTCGAGGGTACCTTTGAATTCCTTGGGGGGCGGTCGGATGAGGAACTGCGGGGATAGAGAGGGGGATTTGGAGGAGAAGTGGGGGAGGGGGGAGGAGGGGAGGAGGGAAGGGGGGAAGGAGGAGGAGGAGGAGGAGGAGGAGGAGGAGGAGGAGGAGGAGGAGGAGGAGGTAGGGAGAAAGAGGAGGCGGAGGACGACAGAATAGTGAGGAAGGATGGCGGGTGGGATATGAGGAACTGGAGGAGGACAACGTTGATGATGCGAAGGGGTCACGGAGAACGGGGTCGCTCCCCACGCCCTGCCTGACCTCTGACGATGCGACTGGCACCCCTCGCTCTCTGGTTCCGAGGCTGCTGCACACGCTGCAGTACGTGGCCAATCACACACGTCAAGCTTCGAGAACTCGACCTGTGGTCCAAAGCGAACCGGACACGGACCCATGCCGTCCTGACTTCGCATCCTGTTCACCAGCACGCGAACCACCAGCATGTCAATACCCCTCATCGCACTGAGCATCCGAGCTAGGCTGCAGCTTGCTGCAACCGCTGTACATACCACTGAAGAGGAGATCTTACACGATGCCAGCTCGTGGGCCCAAAACAACAGGCTGTTCTTAGGGGGAACAAGCAACGACATAAACACACAAACGCGGAGGACCTTCTGGATTTCTGCCATCGGCGCTGGACCCCCTCCCTGGCGCGCGGAGCGCGCCGGGGGCGGCGCTGGGGGCGCCGCCAGAGGCCTCCATCGCCGATACGAGGAATCCGCGCGAACCTCCGACCTTATTGAAGAGGCCCTGGGACATACAAATAAATATACACACACATAACAGCATTCCCCATATTTTCCAATGTTTTCCGGGTTTTTGTCTTCCCCCCCACTTCCCATATTTTCCTATATTTTCCTGAGGATCGACGATTAATTGTGTCACTGTGTTTTTTTCCCCCCTGACGCATATGCTCATGTCATCGCTTGCTTCCTTAGTTCTGGCGCTCCCGACGTCGAAGCAGCGCGTATATGCTGCAAGCGCGTTGCTCCGTTCTGTTTTTCCCTGTTGCTTCGGCGCGGCCCGCCCTGGCTTTGCCCGGCCTTCGACCCGCTTCGCGAGCCCGCGTGCCCAAAAAAGTATCCTGCAAACTACTGGGCGCCGAGCAGAATCCAAGAGCCATACGAGTGACACCAGCGGCCCCAAGCTTGGAAAACCCTGCAGCCCCTCCCAAACGTAAGTCGGGCCCGTCCTCCTACAGGGGGATCTTGGCCGAAGAAATAACAATGGTCTAAACATGCCCCCGAATGGCCAACAAATGCCCCCCAAAATCATCCCCCGACTATTTTTCTAACTATTTTTGACAATTCCCCCTGTAGATCAGGGGCGGCCAAGAGGGGGGCGTCCAAGAGGAGGGGGTGCAAATCATGGCCGGCGGCATGTGCGCGGCCAGGGAGTGACCCAGACACGTAATGAAATGAGAGGAGGTGCCATGAAATCTCGGGAAATATCATGGCCCACGCCGTGGTATCCATCCCTCCCTAGTCATCACCCCCCTCTTTGCCGCTCCCGAGTAATTAGAGGGACAGGCCCGACTTAATCCCAAAAGCACCTGCAGCTATCGGCCCTGCAGCACCCGCAGGTCGGCCCTGCAAGCTCGCTGCTGTGGGCCCCTGCAAGTGCTGCAGGGCAGAGGGCGCCGGCCCGGCACGGCCGGGAGCGGCCCCCTCGGGAGCGTGCACTCAGCAGGAGCTCGATCACGCGAAACCTTCCACAAGAAGCCCAGCCCTGAGACCCCAGGACGTCCGTTGATTTTTTGGAATGGGGGCGTCACGTGTTCCATCGCAGAACCATCGAAACCCAAGAAACCCAGGGCACCCTGGAGGCGAGCAGGGTGCTTCTTGGCATGGGCTTCCACTGTCTTGGCTATACGTGAGAGTGACCCTGGACAAGTGTGACCTTTGGTGCACGGTTCCTTTGGGGCCGTGGGGGGACCAACACACAAGCGCGCAAGACGCTACTACCGCATCCGCGTTCGGCGATCGGGGGGCCCCTCTGGGCTCGCACCAGAAGTCACACCAGCGAAAGGTCAGCAGGACCGCAGCAGGAAGTCAGCAGGTCAGCAGGAGCAGGAGGAGGAGGAGGAGGAGGAGGATGGGGAGGAAGAGGAGGAGGAGGAGGAGGAGGAGGAGGCGGAGGAGGAGGAGGAGGGGGAGGAGGAGGAGAAGGAGGACGAGGGGGAGGAGGAGGAGGAGGAGGAGGAGGAGGAGGAGGAGGAGGAGGAGGAGGAGGAGGAGGAGGAGGAGGAGGAGGAGGAGGGGGAGGACCGTAGCCTTGGCTCAAGCCGCTCTGGCTCAAGACGCCAGGCACAGGGCCTGCACGCACCGCTCTCCAAGAGCCGCCAAAGGCTCGCCAGCGGGAAGAATTTTTCTTCGCACCTCGCAGAGCGTACAGCCATGTCGTTCGGCAAGGGCTGGTCCAAAGGAAGTGGCAAGAGTGCAGGCAGAGGCGCGCAGCAGCAGTCCTACACGGGTGGCTGGTACGACCAACCGAGCCCCGCCAAGTGGAGGTGTGGCTGCGGGTGCGCCAAGAATCAAGCAAGTTGGAGTTGGTGCAAACACTGTGGCACGCCGCGGTCGTCAGGAGAGGTCTTCGTGCCGCGCGAGGGCCCCTACGGCGAGCCGATGGCCCAGGGTGTTCTTCCTCCTCCTGGCCTTCACATTGCACCTCGGCGGCCAGTGGGAGCCCAGGGGACTGGTGGCTGCGGCGGCGGCCAGGACCTCAAAGGCCTCACCGATGCGGAGTTGCAGAGTCTGGAGCAGCTGGGAACCAAATCGAACAATGTCCAGCTCACCAATGCTTGTCAGCAGGAGCGTGTGCGCCGTGATCAGCCAGGGCGTGCAGCCCATGATGTGGCAGGCGAGGCGCACGCCAAGTTACAGTACGTGGAGAAGCAGCTCTTGGGGGCGACCGAGACGCTCGAGCGCCTCACCAAGCAGCAGGTGGAGCAGCAGAAGGTGGTCACCGACCTGGTCGGCAAGGTCGAGATCGCAAAGTCAGAGTACCAGCAGGCGGTTGCGACGCTGCACGCCAAGACCCTTGGCCCGCAGCAGCAGGTGCAGCCGCAGGCAGTTTCTTCCAAGTTGTGCATACGAGATATCTTGGACGGCAACATCCAGGACATCTTCGTGGACGATGAGAGTCTCTTCGGCCTGGGCGATGTGCAAGAGCTGGAGGCCACTGACAAGACCCAGCTCGAGGAGCGCAAGAGGTTATTGGCGGAGGGCCTCAAGTCGGTCACGGAGAATCTGTTCAGTTCTGTCAAGGAGAAGGCGGAGTCCCTGGTCCAGCAGCACAGGGAGCACTCGGAGCGCCTCAAGAAGAAGCGCAAGGGCGGCGACGGCACCACCGAGGAGCCGCAGGTGCCCGCGGTTGTGGCCACGGCGGAGGCACCGCCTGCCGCAGCCGCACCTCCGACTCCTTCGACGGCTGAGGCGGCTTCCCCTGACGCCCTGTCTCGTGCCAAAGCGGCCCTTGCCGCCGCGGGCGAGAGCCCACAGCGTTCCTAGCCAGCAAGAGCGTCGAGCTGCTTGCAACCATCCCTCCTTGCCTCCGCCTCCTCCTCTTCCTCCTCCTAAGTTGCAGGCAGCGAAGCGCCGTGACGAGTTTGTAGTTGAGACTGCTAACTCGTCGGGATGGGGGCCTCTTTGTCGATTTTTGGCTGAGGAATCCAGAGCCGATGTGGTTTTAACCCAGGAAATTGGCCGTGCTCAGTTTCAGATTAAAGAGGCAGAATCACGTTTAGCTTCCTTGGGCTGGCAGTGTAGCCTGAGTCCTTCTGTAGTCACCCAGGACGGCGGGCTCTCGAGTGGGGTCGGTGTCGGATGTCGTCGGTCGTTCGGTATGAGCCTGCCGCCTGGGGTTAGTTATCCGCGCCTTCCGAGCCCCCACAGGGTCCACATTCGCTGGATCAATGCGTATGTCCCTGGGGGGTTTCTTGCTGTTTCACTTTACCTTCCGACGGGGGGTATGGCCTTGGGGCCTGAGGGGTCTCAACTTCTAGCCAGGCTTGGGGAACTGTTACACGGATGGAGGCTGCCGTATGTCATTGGCGGGGACTGGAATTGCACCCCTCAAGCCCTTCGTGAATGCGGTTGGGAGTCTCGCTTACGTGCTACAATCTGTTCTCCGTCGCTACCTACGTGCAGGTGCGGTAAGGTCTGGAAGGTTCTCGATTTCTTCATGGTCTCGCCTGGGCTAGCCAGCTCGGTCAAGACAGTTCGCCGCAGCAGAGTTTCAACCTTGAAGCCTCACTGGGCAGTCCAGCTCGTGATGCGCCACAAGGCTGTGTTGCCAGAGGTGCCGCGCTTGTTCAGCCCCAAGAGTTTCCCGCGAGATCGTGCTGAGATCCCCTTCGGGCCCCCGACGGAGCCGGTAGACTGGGGCACGCTCGCGGTGCGCCTCGAGGAGGCGCCAGATGTGCACAGGCTCCAGCATTTCTTTTCCGAGTTCTTGGGCCTTTACGAGGACGAAATGTGCAAGGTCTTCTGCCTGGACCAGGAGCTTGGGGAAAAATATCGAGGTAGGGTCCAGGGTCCGAAAATCCAGAACGTCCCCGAGATTCTGACCACTGGCGGTCCGTATCCTGTGGGGTGTGCTCTGGCCAGGGGGTGGCGTTCCCTCTATATCTGGATCCTGGAATTACACTATATTAGAAACAAGGGGGTGTCTTGGCTTGGGGTTGATACCCAGTGTATCATTAACAAAATCGTCCGAGGCCCTCCGACCCTTAGGAACAACCAGGAGTGGATCTCCTGGAGCCCATCACGTGCTGTGCTGCAAGGCGCCTCTGCTCAGGAACTGTACCACTGGGCGATAGACGCTGGCGGCATCGCCGACAAGTTAGAGCGCGTGCAGGTCGCATCGCGCCAGACGGCCTGGAGGAGCTGGGTCAAAGAAGCAGTCAAAAATGGGGGGGGGGGCTTGGGCACCGTTACACCAAGGCCCCCACGGGCTGGGTCCCTTCGAAGCCCTCGTCCCCTGATCAGGCCCCTCCAGGCCCGCAAGAGATTTTAGGTGACCTGACTTCTGAGTGGGAGGGGATTTGGAACACACCTGGGGGGGAGGTTCCAGATGAGGATCCACTGGAGGTTTTAAACGATCACATCGCCAGCCTCAGCGATGAGGAGTTTTTCGGCATGATGGAGTGGGACTTCGACCCCGCTGCCATCCGCGCCTGCTGCAAGAAGTTTAAGGCGAGGACGGCCCTGGGCAGTGACAACGTCCACCCGAGGGACCTCCTCCATGTCAGCGACGAGTGCCTACTTGCTCTTGCAGGCCTTTGGAAGGCCATCCTCAGACTTGGTCACGTTCCCAGTCAAATGAAGATCATCCTGGTGGCTATGATTGAGAAACCTGATGGGGGTCACAGGCCTATCGGGCTGCTCTCGGCTTTCGTTCGGGTGATGTCTCGGATGCTTCGTCGTGCTGCTGTCTCTTGGGAACGTGACCATCAGCGTGAATACTTTTACGGTAGTGCGGGCCGCTCGTGTGAGAGAGCGGTCTGGGAGCAGTCAGCTATGGGAGAGTTCGCCCAGAACACTGGCACGGCTTTCGCTTCCTCCCTCCTCGACCTCACCAAGGCCTACGAGAAAGTGGCGCATATTTTATTGGTCCAGGCTGCCATAAAACACAATTTCAATGTTTTGATTCTTCGGTACCTTCTGACGGTTTATAGGGGGCAGCGTCACGTTCTCCTGGGGAAGATGTGTTCACGAGGTGTATATGCCATCCAAGCTATCCTGGCGGGGTGCACGTTCGCGACTACCCTCCTGAAAGTCTTCCTCCTCGACCCCCTTGACATGCTCGCCGATGCCTTCAGATTTGTCCGAATCTTTAACGTGGTGGATGACATCACCCTGTGCATGGCGGGGAAGGGCAAGACAGTGTCCAACGGTCTTGGCCTCGCCAGTTTCTTCCTGTGCCAGCAGCTCGAGAGACTGTGTCTTATCGTGTCCAGGACTAAAGGTGTAGTAGTCGCTACCCAGGGCTGGATTTCGAAGGATATAGCAAGTAAGCTGCAGCGTTGGAAGTTTCGTCACAGCCACTCTACTAAGAATTTGGGTGTGGATTTCAAGGTCAGGGGAAGGGTGAGTGCTAGAGTTCATCTTGGTCGTATTGGGAAACTCCAGCCTAGAGCCCATCGGTTTAGGGCCCTTCGTTCTGCTGCAGTGGGTGCCAAGCGTATTTTGAAGACTGGAGGTCTACCTGCTGGAATGTACGGTGCGAGAGTGCATGGTGTATCAAGCAAGAGACTTGGTCAGATCAGAGCTGTCATTGCTCGCAGTGCGTTCGGCACCTCGAGGGGCCGTTCGAGAACCTTGGAGTTCCAGTTGTGCGCCGACCCGACCCTGGACCCCACCTTCCAGGCCAACCTCCTCCCCCTCCAGTCTTGGGCGCAGGCCTGGAGAGAGCAGTGGTTGCCCAGAAGCCTCCTCACCAACATCTTCGAGGTTGCCCTTAAGACCCCTGGATTTGACTGGAATCAGGTCCATGGCCCTGGGGGCGCTGTTTTCTGTACCTTAAAGCGTATGGGCTGGTCTGCTCGCCATCCTGTCGTTTGGAAGGACTCCAGAGGCATGTTGTTTGACTTCGGGTATTTGGAAAAGAAGTCCCTCAAGACCCTGGTTCTCTCCGGCACCAAGTTGGCCTTGCAGCAGGGCCTCAAAGGTACCAACTTCCATGGGAGTGTCTTGACAGGAGCCCCGCGCCTGGAGCCCATCATAGATGTCCTGAGGCAGTTACGTTCACGAGGCCAGGTGGCGTGTGCAGCTTTCTTGGCAGGCTCCGTGTCGGGCGGCTACCCGACGCAGAGCATCCTTTTCAGAGACCGTCGGGCGACCAGCCCGAATTGCAAGTTCTGCGGCGCCCTCGGTACGCCCCAGCACAGGATCGTAGGCTGCCCCGCGACGTGGTGGACTCGCAGGGAGTTGGACGTGCCAGAAGCGATTGCCGATTTCGAAGAAGCTCCGTCTTACGACATCGGTACCGCCAGATGCCTTGTTCCCAGCCTGGCTTTTGAGGCCCCTCCCCCCCGTCAGGATGCTGCTCAGGTTTGGAGTGTTTTACCCCCCAATGGCGTCTTCCGAGGCAACGTGGCGATCGACGGCTCGGCCTTTTCCCCTGGAGATCTCGCTCTGGAGAGAGCGGGCTGGGGGATCGTCCAGGTTGACCGCCATGGGGGTTGGGATGGGGCCTTGTATGGGCCACTGCCCCACCCAGTCCAGCAGTCGGGGTGTGCCGAAGTGTATGCTCTGCTTATGCTCATCCAGAATGTGGGGGTGGAGCCTGTGCACGTCGTTTGTGATTGTAAGATGGTAGTGGACATCTGGGAAGCTGGCAGTGGCCAGAACCTAGATAACATTGCTTATGCTGAGGTCTGGCGCGAGATTTTCCGCAAGTGTGAAGATATCACCGCGCCGATCACTGTTGAGAAAATTCGGAGCCACCAGTCCTGGGCCAAGGCGTCTGCTCAAGGTTGTGCTTGGTGGGCTTGGAGAGGTAACCGCGAAGCAGACCGTCTGGCCAGACTCGGGGCTCAGATGCACCCTGTCCCCCCGCAGCTGCGCACGGAGCTGAAAGCCCTCGATTTCCAGGTTCGGGGCCGCGCTGTGTTGGTCGCGGGAGTCGGGGGAGCGTTATCCAAGCTAAATTTCAATGATGCCGATAAGTTCCGCGCCAAGCGGTATAAAGCTCCAGATGTTTTAGAACTCGTGTCTGAGCCCAATGGGCACGAGATAGTGCGAGTCGGCAAGAGATCCGCTTGTGTGCGATGTGGAATTCGAGATTGGTCGAGAAATGCGATTACTGCGTTTCCTTGTACTGGACTCCCCAGACCCGCTCGTTTGGCTCACCCCTCCCACAGACTTTGGAGCGGTGATGGTGGCCGAGTGTGGTGCTGTGTCTGTGGGGCGTTCGGCACTAAGAAGGTGGTCCTCCTCGCCAAGGCCTGCAACGGCGGGCCTCGGAATAAGGATGCGTCTCATTCCTTGAGTCTCCTCAAAGGCGGGATTGACCCATCCACAGGTGCGGAATTCGGCCGATCGTTCCCCCTTAAGAGAGAGAGACCCCTCTAAGTGCCGTGCGTGATTTATTACCCCATTTTTGTGCCACGTGTTGCAGCAGCGGGACGTGGTGCGCCAAGGACCCATAGGACCCATAGGAGGAGGAGGAGGAGGAGGAGGAGGAGAGGGGGGAGGAGGGGGAGGAGGAGGAGGGGGAGGAGGAGGAGAGGAAGGAGGAGGAGGAGGAGGAGTGAGGAGGAGGAGGAGGAGGAGGAGAAGGAGGAGGAGGAGGATGAGGAGGGAGGATGAGGATAGGAGGAGGAGGAGGAAAGCGAGGGGGGAAAGGGGTCGGGCGCCGGTTCGGGAGCGGTCCCTCGGGAGCTGGCCACCGCGCCGCAGGCACCGCGCGGAGTGCCCTCGGGCCCCGCCCCGTTGGACCCGCTGTGCTTCCAGGTGCCCGCGGCCTCGAGTTCTCGGCGGTTCCGCGTGCCGGTGCGGAGGAGGAGGAGGAGGAGGAGGATGGAGGATGGAGGATGGAGGATGGAGGATGGAGGATGGAGGATGGAGGATGGAGGATGGAGGATGCAGGATGGAGGGGAGGAGGAGGAGGAGGAGGAGGAGGAGGAGGAGGAGGAGGAGGAGGAGGAGGAGGCGACTCTCGGCGTCTCCTCTCGCAGGGGCCAGAGGGCGCCAAGAGGCCCAATAGGCCCCGCTGACGGTCCAAGAGGGCACGGGTCGGCCCAAGAGCGCTCGAGCACGCCTAGGATGGCCTCAAGACGGCCCAAGAAGCCCCCTAGACGCCCCCTCCAAGAGGGCGCCCAGAGGCAACACTTCTTGATTCTCATGCGGGTTCTTGCTTTTGGATCTTCCGAGCGCCCAGTACTGTACGACCTAAGAGGCCTCCAAGACCGCCCCAGGAGGGCCTGAGAGACCGCCAAGAAGGGCCCAGAAGGCCCCCAAGACGGCCCAGGAAGCTCACAAGAGGGGCCCAACAGGGGGGATCTGCACAGACGTTGCGAGCTTTTTCCTCCCAAGCTGCCCCCCAAGAAGCCCCCAGATGCCCTCAGGAAGGCCATCAAGAGGCTCCAAGAAGCCCCCAAGAGGCTCCAACAAACTTTCAAGAGCCCCCGAGAGGCATCCCAAGAGAAACCGAGAAGCATCCAATACACCTTTGGCCCCCGACCCAAGCTCGGCGGCGGGATGGGCCGAAAGCCAACAGATCCTGGGCTCCTGTTGCTTACAAGAGGGGCTGTTGGCGCGCCACAGGTGAACCACTTGAACCCTTCCAACAAAATGCCATTGGGGTCTCGGCGCATCCCTGCCTGCAACTGCATCTCCCGTGGGCGTTTCCTTTCAAGATGTCTTCAAGATGGTTTCAATCTATGCCCAGATGGCCTCGAGAAGGTCTCCCGGATGGTCCAAGAGGGCTCGAAGTTCGCCCAATGTGCCTCCGAGACGTCCGGATATGGCCTCAAGACGGCCCAAGACGTCCTAAGAGGCCCCCAAGACGGACCAAGAGCCCTCGAATATGCTCCCCTGCAAGCAGGCACGACGAGGCCAACATCATTGATTCACCAACGGTTTGTGCATGATTTTAGCGCTATCGACTCTTGGGACTCCCGAGTGCCTAACGTGGCCCAAGAGGCCTCCAAGGTAGCCCCATGATGGCCCCGACATGCCTCAAGACGGCCTAAGAGGCCCACAAGACCGCCCCAAGAGGCCTCCCAAGACGGCCCCACAAACCTCCAAGACGGCCTCAAGATGGCCTCCGAAAGCAAGAAGGGCAGCCAAGAGGCCACCAGGAAGCCCGCAGGAGGCCCCAAGAGGGCCCCAAGAGGCCTCCTCTTATTTCTCGTCCCTCTCCCCCTGCTCCTCCTCGCGTATTCCCCAAGGGCTTCCACCACGGCTGGGGGAAACACACGGTCCAATAGCTTGGCCAAACTTTGGCCCAAAGCTTGGCTGCGTATGCGTTTACATCAGGCACGGCGGTGGTTCGCCGAAGGCGTCTTCGATGCGAGCGGCCAAGCGCCAACCACGGGGCGAGGAATGGGAACAACAAACTGCGGCCCAAAAGGAACCGTAGGGCACTGAGCCGGAACGGCCGACTACGGTCCACCCATCCATGGGGCACCGACCAAGGGGCATCGACAGGGAAAGACCGACTGTGGCGAAAAGGTCACGGGGCTCCGAACCGGAATCATGGGGAACCGACTGGGAACGACATATTGTGATACACACAAACAGACAAACACACATACACACAAACACATACACACAAACATACGCACGAACATACACACAAGCACACACAAACACACAAACACACAGACACACAGACACAAACACATACAAGCACACACAAACACAAATAAACACACACACAAGTACACAAGCACACAAGCACACACACAAACACACACACAGAAGCACACAAACATAACACACGCAAGGACACACACGGACAGACAAGGACACACAAACACACACACACACACGCACGCACGAACACACACACACACACACACACGCGCAAACACACATGCAAACACGCACACACAAAGAATTATACCAAGAAGCACACAAGACACACACACACACGCACAACGCACAAACACACACAAACACACAACCACATATAGACACAACACACACAGACACACACACACACACGCACACGCACGCACACGCGCACGCACACGCACACGCGCACGCGCACGCACACTCACACGCACACGCACACTCATACCCACCCACCCATACACACACATGCCACAAAACACCGAACGGGAACCGTCGGGCCCCGACCGGGAACGGCCGAAGGCGGCCCGGAACGCTAACCGCTTGGCGCCACCTCCAAAAGGCACCACGACAAGGGCACCGACCAAGAACGCAGAGGGCACCGGCACCAACCACGGGGCGCCGCCGGAGAGAAGCCGACTGCGACACAGACGACCAGCCCTAAGGCACCAAATGCGCAGGGCACCAGCCGTGGGGCACGGACCGGGGACGTCCGAAGGCGACGCAGCGGCCGAACTCTTTGTTGGACATTCCAAGCCCTGAGTGCGAGCACTGTGCGGATAGTGAGGCCGGCCGCTGATTCGGGAGAGCGAAGTTACTGGGACTCCTTATCGTCGCAAGACGATGAGTCACGAGGTCCAGTAAGCAACTGCCCTCCCCCCCTCCATCCCCGCCCGTCCCGTCTCCCCTTGTCTATTCGTTTCCCTCGTCCTCTGCCCCTTCCCTTGTCCCTCCGTCTTCCCATCTTTCCCCTGCTTGCCTCTTCCAGGCTCATCGTCTCCCCCATCGCTCCTCGGTGTAGTTGGTGTATGCAGCTTCGGTGCCGCTGCACGCCTGCGCGAAACGAGAGAAGCAACCACAAGGACAACGGCCTTCTTACAGCATTCGCATCTCCCTCTCTCTCTCTCGAGTGGCGAGCGGGGCACGGCTGGCTGGATAGCCCCCTCCCTTCCTCCTTCCCTTCTTCTTCTTCTCCTCCTCCTCCTCCTCTTCCTCCTCCTTCTTGTCTGTCCGTGTTGTAGTATCGCTGATGTATCCTGAACTTCCTCTGGTGCTTCTGCTCCAGCTCCCGTCCTGCTGACGCCATTGCTGGTGGCGGTTCTGATGTAACTCTCCGGCCAACGCCAAGCGGGCGAGGAGAAGAGAGCGGAACGACAACACGTCCCGTCCCCTCCCCTCCTCCTCCTCCTCCTCCTCCTCCTGCTCCTCCTGCTCCTCCTCCTCCTCCTCCTCCTCCTCCTCCTCCTCCTCCTCCTCCTCCTCCTCCTCTATCCCCTTTCCTTATGCATACCTCCTTCCTGTCGCACCCCCAGACGTGTCAGTAGGGCGGGCTGGGCGTTCTGTTCCGCCCGAGACCTCAACACCATTTCTGACTCTGAAGCTTGGAATTTGCAGCAGTTTCGCGGATGGAGGGCGGATAGTTTTAAAGATGTGGCTGTCGCCATAACGCCGCGCACATTCGTAGTGAAAGTTTGCAGAGGATTTGAAGATGAATGGCGGGTGTTTTTCAACACGGCTCTCGCCTGAGAGCTGTGCACATCCGTCTTATCAATTTGGTTTGCACCAGCTTCAAGTATGGAGGGCGGGCCTTTTTCAAAATGGAGCTCTCGCCTTAGCGCCGCGCACTTTCGTCTGATGGAGGGCGGGCCGTTGTCAAAATGGAGCTCAGGTCCTAGGAACGGTGTACTGGCACGATTTCGGATTGTCAGGGCGCAACAGTCACGATGATTCGCGACATTGAAGTCCCAGGAATATTGTTTTGGCACGGTTGAGGATTCTCAGACGGCTGTGGTTGCCTTTAATGGCGCACTTCAGCCAATGAAACTATTCTCCTGTAGGCACCTCGAACTAGGGAACCTGGAGGGAGGGTTTGCTGCAACATCGTTGATGCGTCTTGTGCTTGCTCTGGTCCCCCTCCTCCTCCTCTTCCTCCTCCTCTTCCTCCTCCTCTTCCTCCTCCTCTTCCTCCTCCTCTCCTCTCCTCCTCCTCCTCCTCCTCCTCCTCCTCCTCCTCTCACCCTCCTCCTCCATCCGCCTCCTCCTCCTCCTCCTCCTCCTCCTCCTCCTCCTCCTCCTCCTCCTCCTCCTCCTCCTCCTCCTCCCCCTCCTACTCCTCCTCCTGGGTCCGCTTCCATCCCCTTTTCTCATAAATAACAACTGGCACGCGTGCCCTCGCTCTTGCACGCTTGAGGAGAGAAAGAGGAAGAGGGCATGTGGGGGGCGAGAGGGCCAGGGGATGCGGGGCCAGAGCCAGGGGAACGGAACCACGAAAATAAAGGGTCCGGGGCGAGGAGGGCTGGGGCCAAGGCCAGGGTCGGGGCGAGTGGGGGTCCAGGGCCAGGAGGGCTTGGGCGAAGGCCAGGGTCGGGGCGAGCGGGGCCAAGGGCCAGAGGGCTGGGGCTCGGACCAGAGGCCAGAGGTCCGGGTTGGGGCGAGGCTGCGAGGGGGGGCGGGCCACAGCCAGGGGGACGGGGGCGAGGGGAAGCGGGCCACAGCCAGGGGGACGACGACAAACCACCAACCACGAAAATAAAGGGTCTGGGGCGAGGGGGGCTGGGGCCAGTGCCAGGGGACGCCAGAGCCAATTAGAGAGGCGGGGTTCAGGGCCAGGGCAGGAGGACGGGGGCGAGGGGGCCAGGGGAAGCAGGCCCGAGCCAGGGGGACGACGACGAACCACGAAAAAAAAGGGTCTGGGGCGAGGGGGGCTGGGGCCAGGGCCAAGGGACGCCAGAGCCAAGGAGGGAGGCGGGGTCAGGGCCAGGGCAGGAGGACTGGGGCTCGGACCAGGAGCCAGAGGTCCGGGTTGGGGCGCGGAGGCCAGGGGATGGGGGGCAGGGGTACGACTACGACGAGGATGGGAAGCCAGAGCCAGGGGGAAGACGACGAACCATGAAAATAAAGAGGTCCGAGCTCTAGAACACAACTGAGCAAGATAACTTGTCCCTGTCGCACCCCGAGACAGGTCAGCAGGGCGTGCCAGGCGTTAGGCCTGAGACTTGCTCACCATTTCTGATCATGAAGCTTGGGATCTGCAGCAGTTTCACGGATGGAGGGCGGATGGTTTTCAAAATGTGGCTCTCTCGTCCTCCCTCCTCCTCCCTCCTCCTCCTCCTCCTCCTCCTCCTCCTCCTCCTCCTCCTCCTCCTCCCCCTCCTCCTGCTCACCATATCCTCCCGGCGCTGGCGCTGCTGGCGTTACTGTCGATCACGACGTTGCCCCCCCCCCCCGCCCCCAAGGGTCGGTCGCCCCTGGGTGGGTGGGTGATCGTACTAGGAGATCTGCAAGGTTGAACAAGGGAAAGTGCGACGGCCAGACCCCCCATGGGGGCGGAGCAGCTAGGTCCTCCAGGCCACCCCTCTGCGGGGGGTGGGCTGCAAAGACGAGTTCGCCTCCCGGCCTGGCCTCTTTGCCTGCGCGACCCCTCGCCGCTCCTGCTTCCCCTCCCCCTCCCCCACCCCTGCCTTCCAAATAGCTCTTCCGTGTCGCACCCCCAGACGTGTCCGTAGAGCGGGCCAGGTGTTTCGCCCGAGACTTCTTCGCCACTCATGGTCCTGAAGCTTGAAGTGTGCAGCAGTTTCAAGGATGGGTGGCGGGCTGTTTTCAAACTGCGGCTCTTGCCTTTGCGCCGCCCATATTCGTCTTAAACGGCTACTGCAGTTTCAAGGAACCAGGGCGGTTCATTTTCCAAATGTGGTTCTCGCCTTAGCGCCGCGGACATTCGTTTGAAATGAACCCGGCGCGACCCCAATTGGGGAAAAGTTTCCTATTGCATGGGCGCGTTGCTTGGCATTGCTTGGCAGTGTTTCGCAATGCTTTGCATAGCTTTGCATAGCTTTGCATTGCTTTGTATTGCTTGGCGTTGCTTACGATTGCTCGGCATTTGATGGCATTGCTTGGCAATGCTTTGCGCTGCTTTGCACTGCTTTGCATTGCTTGGCGTTGCTTGCGATTGCTCGCCACTGTTTGGCTTTGCTTGGGATTGCTTGGCGGCGGGGAGGGAACCCGAGGAACCTGGGGAACCAATCTCAGAGGAACGGGCAACGCAACAATAGGAGGCGCCGGGGGCGGGGAACCCGAGGAGCCCAGGGAACCCGAGGAGCCTCTAGGAAACGGGCAACGCAACAATAGGAGGCTCTGGGGGCGGGGAGCCCGAGAGACCCGAGGAGCCTCCGGGCAACGGGCAGAGTAACTTTTAACCGCGTAAGAACCCCTCAGGCAAGCCTGCTTGGGGAAACAACTGCAGCAGCTTGAAATCTGGAGGGCGGTTTCTTTTTCAGAATGTGGCTCTCGCCTCAGCGCCGCGGACATTCGTCTTAACGTTTGGGACAGTTTCAAAATTTGCACCAGTTTCAACGGCGGAGGGCGGTTCCTTTTCAACATGCGGCTATCGCTTGAGTGTCGCGCACATTCGTCTTAAAAGGTTTGCAGCCATTTTAAACATTCGTATGGTGAAAGTCCCAGAAGTGGTGACAGTCACGTAGATGAATCCAGGAGCTGTATCTTGGCACGGTGGAACATTCTCAGACGGTTGCCTTCTAATAGGTCATTTCTTCTAATGCACATACATTCCCTCAGGGACCTATGAAGAGGGAGCTTGGAGGGAGGGTGTGTTGCAACATCGTTGATGCGTCTGGGGCTTACACTGGTCCTCCTCCTCCTCCTCCTCCTCCTCCTCCTCCTCCTCCGTCGTCTCCTCCCACTCTCCTTGCTCGTCCTCCTGCCCCCTATCCACCCTCATCTCCCCTTCGCTGCTTTCCAGACCTGGCCTCGTACGCGGTGGAGAGCTGCAGTGAGTGCCCGAAGTGGATGCTGCTCAGCAGGCCGCACGGGTCCGATCTCAGCTCCTGAACCGCCCGCTGGAGGGGGGGGACCTTATGGGGGACAGAGGAGGAGGGAGAGGACGAGTGATGGGAACACGGAAGGGGGCGATGAGACACAGGATGATGAGGAGAGGAAGAGAAATCAGTTGGCCCAGCGCGAGAGCAACACGTGTTTTTACCAATCGCCCCGTGACTCTGCTGGCTGGGCCAGCAGGGCCCAGTAGTCCGCACTTAGCGGGGTCTGCTGGATCAGCCACCTCTTCTTCTTCCTCCTTGTCCTCCCTCTCCTCGTCCTCGTCATCGTCGTCGTCGTCGTCGTCGTCGTCCTACTCCTCCTCCTCCTCCTCCTCCTCCTCCTCCTCCTCCTCCTCCTCCTCCTCCATCCTTTCCCTTTATAAACACCTTCTCCCTGTCGCACCCCGGGGCCAGTTTTTAGGGCGGGCCGGGCATTTCGCCTGAGACTTCCTCACCATCTATGACCCTGAAGCGTAGAAAGTGGCATCAGTTCCGCTGGTGGAAGGCAAGTGGTTTTCAACATGTGGCTCTCGCCTGAGTGCCGCGCACATTCGTTTCAAACAGTTGCAAGAGTTACGGATGGGGGGCTGGTCGTTTTCAAAATGTGACTCTCGCCTTAGCGCCGCGCACAATCGTTGTAACACATTGCAAGGGTTTCGCGACTGGGGGGGCGGGTCGTTTTCAAAATATGGCCCTCGCCTTAGCGCCGCGCACATTCGTTTTGAACATGTGCAAGGGTTTCACGGATTGAAAGCGCGTGGTAGAATGTAGCTCTCGCATTGGTGCTGCGCACATTCGTTTCAAACATTTGCACGAGCTTCATGGCTGGAGGGCGGGCCGTTTTCAAAATGTGGCTCTCGCATTCGCGCCGCGCACTTTCGTTTCAAACATGTGCAAGGGTTTCGCAGATTGAGAGCGGCTCCTTCTTAACTAACATGTCGCTCTCACCTTAGCGCCGCGTACGTTCGTTTCAAACATATGCAACTATTTCACAAACTCCCATGATCAGCGTGCCAAAATGATGTTGTAGATTGACTCAGGATTTTGAGGGTGCGTCGTTACGTTGTTTCGCGGTGTTGAGGCCCCAGAAATGGTGTTCTGGCACGATTCAGGACCGTCAAGTCGCAACAGTCGGATTGACTCGTGGCGTAGGAATCCCGAGAATAATATTTTGGCATGCTTCAGGGTCTTCAAACGGTTGTCTTCCAACGAAGCACTTCCTTCAGTACACATGGACCGTTGTCGGGGCCTATGAAGAGGGAGCTCGGAGGAAGGGTGTATTCCAACATCGTTCATGACTCTTGGGTTTACACTGGTCCTCCTCCTCCTCCTCCTCCTCCTCCTTGTCCTCCTCCTCCTCCCTCCTCCTCCCTCCTCTTCCTCCTCGTCCTCCTCCTCCTCCTCTCCTCCTCTCCTCCTCCTCTTTCTCCTCTTCCTCCTCTTCCTCCTCCCTCCTCTCCTCCTCCTCCTCCTCCTCCTCCTCCTCCCTCTCCCTCCTCCTCCTCCTCCTCCTCCTCCGCCTCCTCCTCTTTTTCCTCCTCTTCCTCCTCCTGATCATCCTTTTCTTTCTGCTGCCGCTGCTGCCGCAGCCGGAGCTGCCGCCGCGGCTGCTGCCGCCTCTCGCGGGAGCGGCGTCCTGGTGGTCCATCCGGAGGGTGCCCCGCCGGATGTACTCGTACACCGCGGAGTCCGGGGTGGAGTTGAAGTCTCCGCAAATCAGCGAGGGGATGCCCTCCCCGAGGGCGTGGGGGGGGGGGGGGGGGGGGGGGGCGAAGGGAGGAGGGGAAGGCTGAAGTCCCCGCGCATCGGGGAGGGCATGTCTCCCGAGAGCAGAATGATATTGAAATGAAACAGAACCCTTAGGGCGCTTCGTGGCGGCCTAGCCCAGGCCACCCTCAGACGCAGTGGAGAAAGCCGAGGCGTCGGGCAAATCGCCCTCTGCGTCCCCCCCCCGAGAGCGGAAAAGAGGGGGGAGGGGAGGAGGGGAGGGGGGGGAGGCGCAAGGAAAAGGGAACGGGGGAAGGGGGGCGAGAGGCGAGGGGGAGGGGAGAGGCGAGGGGGAGGGGAGAGGCGAGGGGGAGGGGAGAGTGAGTGCTGGGGACAGGGAGGCGGGAGAGAGGATTTCTGAAACGAAGAAGCAACAACCGCATCGAATACAGGAGCTCGCGCAGCATAACCCTGGCGAGAGTGGATACGAACACCAGGTGCACCTCCTTCCCATCTCATTTCACGCGCAAGCAGAGACTGATCGCTGCAGGTCACGCTCCTCGGATGCATGGAACCCGATTTGTGTGCACGGTTTGTCGCCGCACCTTTGATGCTACTCGCGGTCAGGTCTGCAACTTCCGGCCGGGTAGATGTCTGGGGGCGCGCGAGATGAGACCGCAGGTTGGGCGCGAAGCTGTAATTGCGCATCCTGCGGCGATGAGGGCCCATTCCTCGCACGATTTGTCGGTTCTGAGGGGCGTTCTGTACTGCCGAGCGTGCGGGCGATATTGTGTCTCCACCGCTCAGCTCCTGAGCGAAGAGTGTCATGTTGCGAAGGCCCGCGCTGAAGGCAGGCCGTCTGTTGGCCCCACAAAGGCTGGTGCTAGCGTGTTGTCTCGCCTCGCGCGAGGGTTGTCCCCAAAGAGTGGCATGTCTTTTCCTTCGCTGTGATTGCATGCTGTGCTACCGAGTCCTGGCCAGATCAGGGGTGCTCATATGGTCCAGACCAGAGTCCTCCTCCTCCTCCTCCTCTTTTGCCTCCTCCTCCTCCTTTTCCTCCTCCTCCTCCTCTTTTGCCTCCGCGGGTCGCGCCGCAGGCGCGGACTGGCCCAAGCAGGGGCGCGGGGCGGACAGTGAGCACAGGGGCACGCCCAGCGCGCGAAAGGGGAGCGCCCAAAGGGGCGCAAGCCCAGGGGAGAGGCGCCGGGAGAGGCAGCGCTTTCGCCCGGCCCAGGGGCAAAGGGGGGACGAACCCGGGGAGGGAGGGACAGGGGGCGAAGCCAGGAGCGGGGCGAAGCGGAGCGGGGACAGGGGAGGAGGAGCCAGAAGACGGAGGAAAGCGAAGAGGGGAGGGGAAGAAACAAGGAAAGGAGCACAAGGCGAAAGAGCAGCGGAGCCCAAACGGACGCGGACGCGACAACCGACCGGGGGCAAGGGCGACAGCACGAACCGACTCGACACGACGACGACCAGAAACCACGACACACGACACCCTCCTCCTCCTCCTTCTTCTCCTCCTCCTCCTCCTCCTCCTCCTCTTTCTCCTCTTTCTCCTCCTTCTCCTCCTCCACCTATTTCTCCTCTTTCTCCTCCTTCTCCTCCTCCTCCTCCTCATCTTCTTCCTCCTCCTCCTCCTTTTCCTCCTCCTCCTCCTCCCCCTCCTCCCCCTCCTCCTTCTCCCCCATTCCTGTTCCTTATGAATAACTTCACCCTGTCGCACCCCGAGGCCAGTTTTCAGGGCGGGCAGGGCGTTTTGCCTGAGACTTCGTCATTATTTATGACTGTGGAGCTTGGAAATCCCACCAGCCCTTTAGGGCGTAGGTGGTCTAGAGAGTTTCCTCTGCCAACCCCCCTTCTTTCCCTTCGGGGAGGGGTTTACCCCTCCCCTTACCCCTCCCCACTGACCTGGACGGGGCGTTCCGCGACGCGTTGGGACGCCCAAGATGGCCCAAGACTGCTCCAAGAGCGAAAAGGCGAGAAAGCACAAAACATTGATTTTCCTTAGGTTTTGGAAGGATTTTGGCCTCTTGGGGGGGCCCAAGAGGCGATCCGAGGCACTCTAGAGGGGCGAGGCTAATTGGGGACCCCCCCTTCTTTGATAGATCTCCTCCAAGATGGCCCCAAGAGCGCCCCGAAGGCTCCCAAGAGCGCCCCAAGAGCGCCCCAAGAGGGCCCCAAGAGACCCCAAGAGGCCCCCAAGAAGCCTCCAAGAGGCTGCCAAGAGACCCCCAAGAGGCCCCAAGAGAGTCCAAGATGGCCCAAGACGGTTCCAAGAGCGAAAAGGCGAGAAAGCAAAAAACATTGATTTTACGTAGGTTTTGGAAGGATTTTGGCCTCTTGGGGGGCCCAAGAGGCGACTCGAGGCACTCTAGAGGGGCAACGCTAATTGGGGACCCCCTCTTCTTTGATCGATCTCCTCCAAGATGGCCCCAAGAGCGCCCCGAAGGCTCCCAAGAGCGCCCCAAGAGCGCCCCAAGAGCGCCCCAAGAGGCCCCAAGAGGCGCCCAAGAAGCCTCCAAAAGGCTCCCAAGAGACCCCCAAGAGGCCCAAGAGGCTCCCAAGACGGCCCAAGACGGCTCCAAGAGCGAAAACGCGAGAAAGCACAAAACATTGATTTTAGCTAGGTTTTGGAAGGATTTTGGCCTCTTGGGGGGGCCCAAGAGGCGACTCGAGGCACTCTAGAGGGGCAAGGCTAATAAGCAACCCCCCCTTTTTTGATAGATCTCATCCAAGATGGCCCCAAGAGCGCCTCGAAGGCTCCCAAGAGCGCCCCAAGAGCGCCCCAAGAGGGCCCCAAGAAGCCCCAAGAGGCCCCCAAGAAGCCTCCAAGAAGCCCCCAAGAGACCCCCAAGAGGCCACAAGAGGCTCCCCGAGATACGCAAGAGGCCCCCGGGACCGCCAAGAGGCCCCAAAGACGGCCCAAGAGGCCCCCAAGCTCGCCATTGTCCTCCTCCTCCTCTTTTTCTTCCTCCTCCCTCCTCCCCCTCCCCCTCCTCCTCCTCCTCCTCCTCCTCCTCCTCCTTTTCCTTTTCCTCCTTCTCGTCCTCCTCGTCCTCGCAGTCCTCCATCTCCTCCTCCTTATCTTCCTCCTCCTCCTCCTCCTCCTGCTCCTCCTCCTGCTCCTCCTCCTGCTCCTCCTCTTCCTCCTCCTACTCCGACGACGACGGCTCCTCCTACATCCTCCCCCTCTTGGGGTATATGGCGGCTCACCCCGCCCTCTGTTCTTCTGCATGCTCCCCCGCTTCCCTCATAACCTCCACTCCCCTGGGACTCATTTCTGGACGGGCTGGTGGGGATACGCGAAGCGTCTAGAATTGGTAACAGCTTCGCAGATGGAGGGCACATCGTTTTCAACATGTGGCCTTCGCCCTAGCGCCGCGCACACTCATTTTATCATTTCAAAACATGCGAAAGTCTTACGGATTGAGGGCAACTGTTTTCAACATGTGGCTCTCGCCTTAACGCCGCGCACGTTCGTTTTAAACATTGGCAACAGCTTCGCAGACGGGGGGCGGGTCGTTTTCAAAATGTGGCTCTCGCCTTAGCGCCGCGCGCATTCGTTTCAAACATTTGCAAGAGTTTCACGGGCTCCCATGATCAGCGTACTGGAAATTGTGTTTTGGAAAGATTCCTGATTATGCGGGTGCAGCAGTTACGTTGCTCCGCGGTGTTCAAATCCCAGGAATGGCGCTCTGGCACGATTCAGGATCGTCAAGTCGCAACAGTGAGATTGATCAGTGGCGTTGGAATCCCGAGAACAATGTTTTGGCATGCTTCACGGTCTTCAAACGGTTGTCTTCCAACGAGGCAGTTTCCTCAATGGAATTGAATCGTTGTAGGGGCCTATGAAGCTGGAGCTCGGAGGGAGGGCTTAATCCAACAACGTCGATGGCTCTTGGGTTTACACTGGTCCTCCTCCTCCTCCTCCTCCTCCTCCTCCTCCTCCTCCCCTTCTTCTTCCTCCTCCTCCTCCTCCTCTTCCCGTGGCGCTGATCCGTCTTGCCCGTGCCCCCCCGCCAAAGTCGGCGAGGTCGAGCGAGCGCTGCGGAGCCCCACCTCTACTTTCGACCGCACTCCCGCCACTGCTGCTCCGGCGCGGGCTCTCCTCGCCAGACAGGGGAGCGCGCCCCAGAGTTCGCAAATGGTTTGGGGGCCGGCGCCGACGACCTGCATGCCACATGGGCTGCGGTGTCGGGGCCGCCCGCCTCCGGAGCCCGGAGCGGGTCCCCCGGCAGTCTGCCAGCGACCCTGCGAGCACTGCAGCCTGCCGCGAGCAGGCCACGCAAGGTGTTCGCTGACCGCCTGTTGGGATATCTGTTGCTTTGCTTCTCCCTCCATCCGCGGCTCCCACTGCCACTTCTCGACTTCCCGGGGAAGCACAAGGGGGGAGGAAGGCAAGAGGAGGAGGGGGCGGGAGGTGGCTCAGCGAGAGGCCACGATGCAGGCTCGGGGCGGTGCCTACTCCCCAGTCCCCTGTTGCTCCTGCCCGGGGCTGATACCTTTCGTGTAGGAGCTCGATGATGACGAGCAGCGCAGTAGAGAGGGCATCGAGAACCAAGCCAGAGGCTTGGGGAGGGGGCTGACGGAGCGCAGAAGAAGATCGTGCGGCCAGCCAGGGGCGAGGCGTGGACGAAGATGGCGCAGGAGTCCGGGCAGGAGGAGGGGGCGAGGGAGGGGGGGAAGGTCAATGTGGTCGAGCAGCGCAGGACGGAGGGTAATTATCGAGATCAAGGCTGGAGAAGAAGGTCGTGCGGCCAAGGGCGAGGCCGCTCGCTGGAATCCGGGGGGGCGCCGAGGGGCAGAGGGGGGAGGCGAGCCGAGCGGGAGGGGGGGGGAGGGGGGGGGGGGAGACGAGGGACTCGCCATCGCTGGGACGTCCATTCCCTGTGCTTTTTTCGGTTTCGTGCGTCTTTTCTCCGCCAAATGATCAAGGATGCTCCTCGATGGTCCTCGCCGAGAAAAAAATGCACACGTCCGAGCGATGCCGAGGGGAAGAAGACGAAGGGAAGCGGGGAAACCCGGTGCGCCCCGCCGCGCGCCGCGTGGGCAGGGACGTCAGAG
This sequence comes from Prorocentrum cordatum, assembly GCA_963575745.1. NCBI lineage: Eukaryota > Dinophyceae > Prorocentrales > Prorocentraceae > Prorocentrum > Prorocentrum cordatum. The sequence continues at coordinate 22,156 of CAUYUJ010003063.1, read as the reverse complement.
GCAGCGGGGCGCCCGCGGCGGAGGCGGCGCCTCCTGCCGCCCCTCGCGGCCTCCTCGGCGTGCTCGGCCTGCACCCCGGACGCACGCTTTCCCCGCTGCTCCGCCTCCGCCTCCGCGCCCGACCATCCGCCAGAACCCGCTGGGAATTGCGCGCCGTCCGCACGCGCGCTGGCAGCACGACTATGACGTCGGGTTCCAGCTTCGGCTCCCGCATCCCGCTGGGCAGCGTCACACTCTGCGGCCAGCGCGCGCCCTTCTGTATTCTTGGACTCGAATGCACAGCTACGGCGGCTCTTGCGGATTACCCTGCAAGATCTACGCCGAACGTACTGTTCTGCAAAATTGGTCTTGTCACGGTTTCCGCCGGCGGGTCGTTCAGGCCAAACGGAACAAAAAAACAGCCACACTGTGTTGCAACGAGGTTGGGCCGACACCGCCGGCGAGTCGCGCCATGCAGGCGCGTGCCCTTCTCACACTCGCAGGTCCCAGCGGTGTAGCTAGCTGCGTCGGGATTCAACTTCGCCGCCTTCTTCCCGCACAGCAAAGCCACAGCGGGCGGCCCAAACCCGCCCTGATCGAAGGTACCGGCCCCAGCGCTATATCTGATGACGTGCACCTCGCTGAGCAGCGCCAGACCCCGCTGCCACTCCTCGCCCTTCTCGCCCGCGGTGGCCCCAGCACTGCTGTTGGTGATGGCACTGGCATCCACCTCCCACATCTCGCTGAGCAGCGCCGGGGCCCGACGCCACTGTTCGCCATTCTCGCTCGCCTTCCTCCTGTCTTCTGCGGATGCTCCTCCCAGGCGCGCCGCGCACTGCGATCGCGAAGCTGTCACGGCGCGGCTCGCTCCCCAGGTCAAAGGGGAGGGAGGTGTGTGCCGAGGGAGGAGGAAGGAGGGAGGATGAGGAGGAAGGCGAGAGAGTATGGATAAGGCGGGAGGAAGGAGGGAGGACGAGGAGGAAAGCGGAGGAGTGTGGTCGGGGGGGAGAGTATGGCCAAGGCGGGAGGGAGGAGGGGGAGGAGGGACGTGGAGGGGTGGAGAGGGACGAGGAGGCGAGCGTGAACGGGGTCCGCCCGTCACCTGCGGCGACGGGGCCCGTAAGATCTGCTTTGTCCCGCGGAGGGGACTTGTACTGCCCTGGCCCTGACCCCGTGCACTGGCAAGTCCCCAGGAGTCATGAGGCAGGCCCACTCCACGCATAAGATGTGGGGGAGCCTTGACGTCTTTGAGACTTCCCGTGTGTTTCATTGTGCCAGGTGCGGCTGCTCTTGGTCGAGCCAAGGCCCTGACACTCTCCCATGGTCGCTTGGGCCACCCCGCGAACAAGGACGCGGCTGGATCTCTGAGCCTTCTGAAGAAAGGAGCCGTCCCCAGCACCAATGTACATTTCGGCCCAGCAGTTCCATCAAGATGGTGTGGTATTTTGCTGTGTGTACCCTAGTATTGCCCCCGCTCTGTCTCGCTTCACCATCTTGTTTGTGTTGTTGTTGCTGTTGCTGCTGTTGTTGTTGTTGTTGTAGTTGTTGAAGTTGTTGAAGTTGTTGAAGTTGTTGATGTTGTTGTTGCTACTGTTGTTGTTGTTGTGGTTATCTCTCTCTCTCTATATATATGTCTTTCTCTTTCTCACTCTCTGCTGCTAGTTCCACATCGTGGGACCACGTAGTTGAAGGCTGCTGTTGTTGTTGTTGTTGGTGCTGTTGTTGTTGGTGCTGCTGATGTTGTTGTTGAACATTATTTCTTCTTAAGAATAATTATTGTTGGGACCCCTGGTGCGCGCCCCCCCCGCCGCGCCTAGGCCGCAGCCACGTTTTCATCATTTTCGTGAGGAAGCCTCAGGCAAAACGATGTGATCCAGATCCGGTTGTTTTGTTGTCCCCCGCTTTCCCTTGCAAAAAATAAGGTAAAGTGGACATTTCTTGTTCTAACATAATCAAACTTCAAGAATCCCTTGCAAAAAATAAGGTAAAGTGGACATTCGCGCGCGCAAGACGAAATCCTTCCAAAACCTTAGTTTTCGTAGCGATTTTTTAATAAAAACATCAAAAAAAAACCAATGGTTTTTCAAAAAAAATTGTCAAAATTTCATCCCGCGCGCTCTTGCGGATTCGTAGGAAACCCAACACTTTTTAAACATTTCTGTCAAACGGGCTTTTGCGAGCAACTTTTTCGAACTTCTGCAACAACGGTTGCGCACCTGCCAGGGCCATCATCCCTGTCAAATAATACCATGCGGGACACATTCGTTTTTTCTTCGCGCGCGCACGCCGTCGTCGTCGGCCGCGGGGCCCTGAATAGTAGCCACGGTCGTCCGCATGCCACGAAGTGAAGTGTCCGAACGTCATAGGGCGGGAAGCTGGGTGTGGGTGGTGGCGAAGAGTCGTTTGGAAATTTGGTAGAGCTTGAACCGGCCCCCCCACAAAGTGGGGGTATTGCCCGCCTCCTATGAAAACCCTGGCACTGGTGAGAACGGAGTGTCCCCACGTGCTAGTAATTGTTGTTGTTGTTGTTGTTGTTGTTGTTGTTGTTGTTGTTGTTGTTGTTGTTGTTGTTGTTGTTGTTGTTGTTATTGTTGATGTCTCTCTCTCTCTATCTTTCTCTTTCTCACTCTCTGCTGCTGGTTTCACATCGTGGGACCACGCAGTTGAAGGCTGAAGGACTAAACGGAGGAGAAGAAGAAGGAGGAGGAGGAACAGGAGAAGAAGAGAAGAAGGAGCATGATCATTACGAGGGCGACGAAATCGAGGATCCCCTGCGACCAATCCCGCACGCCTTGAGGCCGTTGTTCGAGCTCAGGGCACGCAGCAGGTGGTGGCACTGCGCCAGCTTCACGTCGGTGAAGCCTTCCGCCCCTCCTGCTCGCCGTCCCCGCCCTCCTCCCCCAACCTCAGGCTCCCTCCTTCCCCACCCTCCCCTCACCCTCCCTCCAGACTGCCGCCCCCTCCCTGGCTTCCTCCGTCCCCCGCTCGCGCTCGCGGAGAGGGGGGAAATGGGGAGGGAGGGGGGGAGGGCGAGGGCGAGAAGGGCCAGAGCAGCAGGAGGCGTCGACTCCCTCTCTCCCTCACTCCTCCCTCCCTCCCTCCCTCCCGCCCACCCTCACTGAGGACTGGGCTGGGGTGGCCTGGGATGGGCTGTGCTCCATTCTCCCCTCCCTCCCTCCCTCCCTCCCTTCCTCAGTTGGGGAAGGCTCTGGGCTGGGCGGAGCTGGGGCTGTTGCTGGGCTGAGGGGGGGGGGGCTGGGCGGGCGCGGGCTGGGCTCGATCCCTCTCCCTCCCTCCTTCTCTTCTGCCCTCTCGCTCTCGACTCCATCTTCCCCTCGGGATGCGAGGTCTCGGGGCCTGTCTGTCTCAGCGCCGACTCCTGCTCCCCCTCCCTGCTGCCCTCAGCCTGTCCCCGGGCCTCTCGTCCGCTGGACATCTCTGCGTCGCGGCGAGGGCGAGGAGTAACGACGGCGCCGAGGCACATTCCCACCGGAGGAGGAGGCGGAGGCGGAGGCGGAGGAGGAGGAGGAGGAGGCGGAGGAGGAGGAGGCGGAGGAGGAGGAGGCGGAGGAGGCGGAGGAGGAGGAGGAGGAGGGAGGAGGGAGGAGGAGGGAGGAGGACCACCTCTCTCTCTCGCACTCTCTCTCTCTCTCTCTCCCCCCCCGCCTCTCCTCCCCCATTCCGCAGCTGCTTCAGCCCCCGAGGGATCCGCCGGATTCCCCCCCCCCAGATCGAACTTCGCCGAGCTCCCACCGTGGTGGAGGCTCCCTCCAGGCGCGCCCGCACCCGGGAGCAGGAGACCGCGGAGCAGCGTGCGAAGCCGCGCCAGGACGTCGTGCTCGACTCTCTCGTGACTCACGGGCCCAGCCTGCGGGCGTCCCTCCGGGCCGCAGCGAACGCGGCCGCTGCAGCAGCCCCGCCGGGACCGGTCTCGTCAGTGAAACAGCAGTTTCGCAGGCGGCGGCGCTGAGCGGCCCTCCCCCAGGGCAGCGACTTCTCCTGGCGATCGCAGCCTCGGGCGATCGCAGCCTCCGGCAGCATGAAGGCCCCCACGGCAGAGACCAGGAGGACTTCGCCCGTGACCCAAAGGACCTGGCGGCCATCGTGGACCTGGCGGGCTTCGCGCCACAAGGGTCTTCAGAGCATGTGGGCGCTCCAGGCGCCCGAGGGAGGCTCGGTCCGGATGGTCTCCCGCAGCGGTGCTCGTCATGCGGGAACTCGAGCGTCACACTTTGCGCTGGACGAGGGCCCTACTCGGAGAAGGCTTTCACTGTGAGGCTTGCTGGGGGGCCTGGGACGCATCTCAGGCAGGATCCCCGAAGACGCTCGAGGCATTGAGCCCCGGTCGGGCGCCGCAGCAGTCGTCGAGGTCCGAGGTCCAGGAGCAGACCAAGTCCGTGGACCCAGAGGCCCCTGCTTGCGGGGCAGCGCAGCCCCTGCAGCGCGCCTCGGGGCACCCCACGAGCGACGCGCCCTCGGGGATGGAGGGGATCCCCCCTCCACGGGCCGCCAATGCGCCACACAGCCGCCGTGCGATTGGCGTGGCAAAGGCTGGCTTGCACCGTGCCACCATGGGGCCCTGTGCAGGGCACGGGTATCGTGCAGACTGCTGTGGAATTTGGGAGGCCGAGAAGGCGGGCCCAGTCCATAGTGGTCCGGAAGAGACCCCCCGTCGAGTTCGATGGGGAACGGGGGAGGCGGCGTGGCCTTCGGGCAGCCAGCCTGCTCGGAGTTCCACATCTCCGGGCCCAGCCTGACGCTTCCCATTTCCGCAGGGGAATCCGCAATCACCCTTCTCTGCGGCCGCTGCTGGAGCAATCCCGACAAGCAGGCCACGGAGGCCCCCGCATTCCCAAGGGAGGGTATCTCCCCAGACACGCGACGTCTTGATTTTTCTCAGGACGGCGCACCCGCAAGTCCCGACCCATTCCCCGGGACGAGTTTTTCGTCCCGAGCTGTTTTTTGGCGGTCCCGCGGCCCGGCGAGGGCTCCCCAGGGCCGAAAATGGCCAAGAACCGCCCGCCCGGATTTCTTTCCACGACGCGACCATGTCTGGGCCCACCAGCCCCAGCACGTCCTCCTCCTCCTCCTCCTCCTCCTCCTCCTCCTCCTCCTCCTCCTCCTCCTCCCCGGCCGAGCAAGCGGGCCGGCGACAGCACAGGCGGCACCGCGTGGGGCTCGGGGGGGGAGGAGCCGCCGGCAGAGCTCCCCGAGCAGGTGGGCTGCGCCCTTCCCCGGGGAGCGCGCGCGCCGCCGCCTCCTCGTGGCTCCCCCAGCAGCAGCGGCAGGCAGACCCCCTCGAGTAATTAAAAAAACACGACGGGAGGTTTTTCCTAATTTTTGGCCTCCAGGGGCCCTCACCGGGCCTCGGGGGCGTCAAAAAACGACTCAGGATGCAAAGCCGGTCATGGGGAAAGGGTCGGGACCGCTGGGGTCGGCGTAACGAAAAAATCATTACGTCGGGGGTCTGGGGCAGGCAGGCCGAGAGACCCGCCGCTCGGATCGGTGCCTGCGCCTGCTGCCCCACGGGGCCGCGCCCCTCGGACACGATCGCCTCGCCCTGGCTCCCGTGCCCGCGTGCCCTCCGGGGCCTCCGGCCCTCTCCCCGCGTGCGGCGCCAGGAGGGCTCCGCGCCCCCGCGAAGCCTGCGGCCCCGAAAGGGCAACTTCGACCAGCTTGGGCGCCAGCTGGGGGCGGTCCACGTCTGGCTCCGCAGGCAGGGCTCGGGTGCACCTCTCGGCGTCCTGGGCGTGCCGCGAGGGCGTCCTCGGCAGGGGTCTCCACTGGGCCGCGCCCTGCGGCACGGGGGAGGCGCCGGCGGTCCCCATCCACGGGCCGAGTCTCCCGCCACTGCCGTTGGGTCGGGCGCGTCCCCCTGCAGGCGGATCTTGGGCGACAAATCAGACATACCCCCCAAAATACTCCACAGATGCCCAAACACAGTCAGCAGAGTCGTCCCCCGACTATCTTTGGGACTATGTTTGAGCATTCTCCCTGTAGAGGGACAGGCCCGACTTAACACTACCGCCGCCCGGTTGTTCGGCGCCCTGACGCGAGGGAGCGGGCCACCGCGGCCCGACGCGGTCAGCGCCACCGCGCTCCGTCGCGGCATCGGGGGGAGCGGCTCGCAGCCCTCGCGGTCTCCATATCCCGCTCCCCGCTCGCCTCCCCTCCCGCTGTGTGCAGCTTCCGGGGGTGGGATCCAGGATGTTGCATCGACCTGTGCTGGAGGCATGGGCCTCCTCTCCGCCCCCCTCCCCCTCCCTCGCCCCGCGTTCTTCGCTGTCCCCTGGGCGGTGGACTGAGGGATGCCAGCCCGTCGATCATGAATTGACCAAGCTTGAGCTCTAACATTGACCCGCTTGGGGTGCAGTCCCTTTACCCGTGTGCCCTGCGCATGTACGGCTCAGAGCCTACACCAATAGGCAGCGCCTCAAGCACAGGCGGTCTGGGTCAAAAGGACTGCCGAGGGCCCACATAAGCTGGGTACCTCGGCGCACTCTGCTTGCTAGCTTTACGTTTTCTCCGACGTTCTGTGCAGCCGTTCTCCTTCTCCCTGGGTCGCCGCGCGTGCCGTCAGCATGAATTGGAACATCGCTGTGCGCCGGTCCTGCTATATGATACAGGCGCCGATGCTTGCCTCAATTCTGGGCGATGCCAGCTCATCCTCCCTGTAGGCGATGGACAGGGATGGCTCTCAGTTTTGGCGCGTTGCCCCGACAGGGTCGTCCTAGGTAGGTTTATTGGGGGCCCTTATCTCGACTTGCGCCGCCGACGCAAAATATGGTCATCCCTTCCTCTCGTCTCTCCTTCCCTCCCCCATGCACCCTCCCTCCCTCCATTCAGGTCCCTGCGGGTCTGGGCTGGGATGGGCTGGGCTGGGCCGAGGCCTCTGGGAGCCAGCCTCGCTGCTAGGGCACCCAAGGACAAGGATTGGCCCAACTCTCTTGCGAAGGCGACCCCCTGGGGCCTGGGGCCCAGGTGGCGCCCGGGGCGGGGCCACGGGGGTCACCTCCGTAGAATTTTGCCCATGCCTCCTCTCTTCCTCCTCCTCCTCCTCCTCTTCCTCCTCCTCCTCCTCCTCCTCCTCCTCCTCCTCCTCCTCCTCCTCCTCCTCCTCCTCTCCTCCTCCTTCTCCTCCTCCCTCCTCCTCCTCCTCCTCCTCCTCCTCCTCCTCCTCCTCTCCTCCTCCTCCTCCTCCTCCTCCTCCTCCTCCCCCTCCTCCTCCTCCTCCTCCTCCTTCTCCTCCTCCCCCTTCTTTTTATCTACATGAACAGCTCCTCCCTGCCACACCCCCGGACGTGTCGGCAGGGCGGGCCAGTCGTTTCGCCTGAGACTTCCTTGCCATTTATAATCGTGCAGCTTCAACACTGCAGAAGCTTCACGGATGGAGGGCGGGCCGATTTCAAAATGTGGCCCTCGCCGGAGCGCCGCACGCATTCGTCTCAAACGCTTGCAGCAGCTTCAAGGGGTCGTACGGTCGAACTCCCAGAAGTTGTTGTGGCACGGCCGCAGACTGTCAGAGCCGAACGGTCACGTTGACTCGGGGCGTTGGAGTCCCAGGAGCGGCGTGCTGGTACGATTCTGGGCTGCCGGGACGCAGCGGTCACGTGGTTCCGCGGCGCTGGAGTCCCAGGAACTGGGCGGTTGTCTCCTAATGTGCCACTACCCGCCATGATATGACATTCTTTCAGGGGCCTGTGGAGAGGATGCTTGGAAGGATAGTGCGTTGCAACGTCGTTGATGCGTCTTGGGTTTGCACTGGTCCTCCGCCTCCTCCTCCCCCTCCTCACGCTCCTCGTCCTCCCTGTTCCCCTCCAGGGTCGGCCAGGATGTGCGTGTTGACCACGCATAGCAGCGGGCCGCCCCCTTGGCCAGAGACCTGCGCGGCGAGGCTCCCTCTCCTGACGAGGGGAGGGCCGAGGCGGGGGGGGAGGAAGGAGGGGAGAAGGTAGGAAGGGAGGGAGAGAGGGAAGGAAGGGAGGCGGAGGGAGGGGTGCGGATGGGTGCGGAGGCAGGAAGGAGGGAGGAAAGAAGACGGAGCGAGGGCGGAGGGAGGCGGGGGAGGGGAAGGAGGACGATGACGGGCATCGCTCTCATCGAGATCAGGATAGGGAATCGGGCGGTAACAGAGCGCTCCTCCTCCTCCTCCTCCTCCTCCTCCTCCTCCTTCTCCTCGTCCTCGTGCTCATGATGAGCCGACCCGATTCGCAGACGCGCTCCTGGATACATTCAGGAAGGGTGACGTTGAATATCCAAGCTGCCCGCACCCGGGCCTCCCTCATGAGAGGGCTGGCCCAACACCATGTTTCTACCAAATGAATGGTCAACTGCGTGATGCTCCTCCTGCTCCAAACCACCATCCTCCCTCCTTCTCCTCCTCCTCCTTCTTTTCTCCTCCATCTCCTCCTCCTCTCTCCATCCTTTCTCCATCCTCTCTCCTCCTCCTCCTCCTCCTCCTCCTCCTCCTCCTCCTCCTCCTCGTCCTCCTCCTCCTCCTCCTCGTCCTGCTTTATTTTTATGACCCTGATCTTTGATCTTTATGACCCTGATTCGCTCTTCCTCCTCATCTTGATGCTCCTACTCCTGATCCCAGTCCTCCTCCTCCTCCTCCTCCTCCTCCTCCTCCTCCTCCTCCTCTCCCTCCCCCCCTCCTACTCTCGCGCAGGCCCCCGCCTTGCCGCCCTTGGTGTTGAGGTCCTCCAGGGTGACAGCCAAGCCGATATTCCCCTTGGAAGCGCGCTGCTGGCTCCTTGGGGTGATGCCACGGGCCCATATCCTACTGACGGTACGTGCGTGCGCCCCGAGATCGAGGTCTTGCCACTTCTTCTCACCGAGGAGGAGGAGGAGGAGGAGGAGGAGGAGGAGGAGGAGGAGGAGGAGGAGGAGGAGATGGAGGGAAGAGGAGGAGGAGGAGGAGCAGCAGGAGGAGGAGGGAGGAGGAGGTCTTGCCACTGTTTCTCACCGAGCGTTCTCGCTCGGGCTTCGGGCCCCAGGGCCATCACGGATCGACCCGGCTCGAGCCATGCCGCAGCACGAGCAGGTCCAGGGCGCCGGTCGCGACTGTCCGCGATGTCTGCTCGCAGTGTTGGCTCTCGTGGCGTGTGCGTCCACGGCCTTGGCCGCCGCACCGTCCTGTGGGAAAAAAACACACACAAACACACACTGTGGGAAAAAAACGCACTGTGGAAAAACAAAAAACACACTCTGTGGGAAAAAACACTCACTGTGTGTGTGTGTGTGTGTTTTTTCCGTTTTTTTGTATCTGTGTTTTTCCAACACGTGTGCGCGTTTTTGTTACCCCGTCCGCCCAAATCCGGCGCGTCACGGAGCGCGCGGCCGTGGCGGCAGAGGCGTGCGACTTCGCGCCCCGCCCGCGCAGCGCGTCTGCGGGGCCTCTGCACGGTCCGGCGGCGTGCCGTTGTCAGGGTGTGGCCCTGGCCTTAGCGCCCCGCGCACTCGTCTCTCAAGTGTGCAACGGTACAGGCGGGCCGCTGAAAGAAGGAACGCTACATAAGGAACATCGAGCCCCTTCCGAACCCAAACTGTTCCTTATTTTCAGCGTCTTGACTGTATGCAGCAGTTTCACGGATGCAGGGGGGGGGGCCTTCAAAAGGCGGCTCTCGCCTCTGCGCCGCGCTCACCCTGAAAGTCTGCGGCCGCTGCAGGGGTGAACAGGGGGGTCGTTGTCGGAATGGTGCTCTCGCCCTTGCGCCGCGCACATTCATCTTAAAAGTTTGCACTCGCTTCACGTCTGGAGGGTGGCTCCTTTTCAAAGAGGGGCTCTCGCCTTAGCGCCGCGAGCATTCGTTTTAACATCTTGCAACGAATTCAGGGATCGAGCTCTGGCCGGTTTGAAGATGGGGCTCTCGCCTCAGCGACGCGCGCAGTCGTTTGTTTCACGCAACCGTTGACAACATGGGAATTGCCCTTTCCCCAAATAATGGAGTTGTCGGCTGAAGCCGTGGTCCATTATTTTAAGGTTTCGACGAGGGACGCACGCTGCGCGAATCCATGGCGGCTCTGTTTCAAAACGAAGCTGTCGCTTGAAACTCCCCAGAAGCTCATGACGACAGATGTAGACTTGTGCGGCGGTTCCACGGATTGAGGCGGGGGGTCCTTCTTCGAATGGGGGAACTTCGCTGGACTGCTCGCTGAACTGTATGACCACTGTCTCTCGCGTTCCTGCTCACGCGCCAGAGAGATGCAAGGCAATTCCTTGCCAAAGCGGGGCTCTCGCAAACATGACAGGCCCAGGTGCGCTGGTCTTTCAAGGGGGCGCTTCTCACAATCAAAAATATTTGAAGTCACGTTTGCGAAGAAGACTTGGGACCTCAGGGTGTCTTGCAGCATCGCTTATGCATCTTTGGCTTACTCTGGTCTCCCTCATCATGTCCTGCTCCTCTTCTTCCTCCTCCTCCTCCTCCTGCTCCTCTTCCCCCTCTTCTTCCTCTTCCCCTCCCCCTCCCCCTCTCTATATCCCTTCCTCGTCCTCGTCCTCGTTCTCGTCCTCCTCGTCCTGGTCCTCCTCCTCGTCACCCTCGTCGTCTTCGTCGTGGTCGTCGTCCTCCTCCTCCTCCTCCTGCTCCTCCTCCTCGCTTCCAAAGTCCTGACAGCACCCTGCCGCTGCCTGCCGTCTCCGCCCCGCTGCCCGCGCCCGCGCAGTGGCGACGGCCGTCCTCTCGGCATCGAGGCCTCCTATCGCCTGGAGCTGCTTCTCCATCAGCTTGTCGTAGTCGATCTGTTCCCCCGCCCGCGAGCCTCCTCGAACCTTCCCCTCCACCCCCCCCGACCTCCTCCTGCTCCCCCCCTCCCCCTCCCTTCACCTCCTCCTCCTCCTCCGCCTCCTCCTCCTCCTCCTCCTGCTGCTGCTGCTGCTGTTCCTGCTGCTGCTGCTGCTCCTCATCCTCCTCCTGCTCCTCCTCCTCCATCTCCTCCTCCCCCTCCTCCTTCTCCCTCCTCCTCCTCCTCCTCCTCCTCCTCCTCCTCCTCCTCCCTCCTTCTCCTCCTCCTCCTCATCCTCCTCCTCCTCCTCCTCCTCCTCCTCCTCCTCCTCCTCCTCCTCCTGGTCCAAGCTGCTCTGGGTCAAGCCGCGTGCCGCCCTTCTTCCTCTCTCGCTTTCACCTCGTTTTCACTCTCCAGCCTTGCTCTCACTTCCTCCTCAATCTCAGCGCCTCCCCTCCGCCCAGGTGGCCGGGCAGGTGGTCAGCGTCTGCAACTACGGCCTCGGGCGTATCGGGCGCCAAGCGGCCCGCGCCGCCACGAAAGACCCGCAACCGGAGTTGAAGATCGTGGACGCTGGCCACGGCCTGCACAAGCGCAAGTTCGGCCTGGACCTGGACAAGGACGGGAGCCTCTGCGAGGGCAGGCTGGAGGACCCGAAGGGCCCGTAAGAAGGCAAGTTCGGCCTGAACCCAGACGAGGACCAGAGCGTCTGCGAGGACAGGAGGACCCGAAGGGCCTGCACAAGCACAAGTTCGGCTGGGACCTGGACGAGGACGAGCGCCTCTGCGAGGACAGGCCGGACATGCTGGAGGTCCGGAAGGGCCTGTAGACGCGCAAACTTCCTGCACGAGGGCCCCTCCACCCCCCCCTCCTTCCTCTGGTCGTGGCGGGCACCTCCTCGCAGGGAGACCCGAGGCACTCCCAGCGCACTGTCATGGCTGGCCCAACGGGGCCCGCGCGACCAGGAGACCTGGCGGGAGGGGACCTGGCGCTGGCCAAAAAGCACCGGGCTGGCCCCTGCGGCCCCTGGTCGGCTCGGCCTTCGCGTGCCGGCCCGGCAGGGCTTCTCGGCACCGCTCTGCTCGGGCCTCGGCTCCGTGCACGAGTCTGCCCACCGCGGGTGTCGGCCCGTGCGGTGCCCTCGCCTTACCCGTCGACTTTCGACTCGCGATGCCGTCAGCTCCCGCCGCCCTCAATTCCCGCCGGTCCCCCTCCTCCTCCTCCTCCTCCTCCTCCTCCTCCTCCTCCTCCTCCTCCTCCTCCTCCTCCTCCACCTCCTCCTCCTCCTCCTCCTCCTCCTCCTCCTCCTCCTCCTCCTCCTCCTCCGCCTCCTCCTCCTCCTCCTCCTCCTCCTCCTCCTCCTCCTCCTCCTCCTCCTCCTCCTCCTCCTCCTCCTCCTCCTCCTCCTCCTCCTCCTCCTCCTCCTCCTCCGCCTCCGCCTCCTCCTCCTCCTCCTCCTCCTCCTCCTCCTCCTCCTCCTCCGCCTCCTCCCTCTCCCGCCGCTCTCCTTCCTCTTGGGGTGCGGGCAAGGCGACGCTCTCTCCGCCCCGCTCGCGCCGCTGGGCGGTCTGCCGCTTCGTGCGCTCCCCTGGCCTGCACTCGGAGGACGTCGCTCGCGGCGCTCGTGCTCTCAGTGGGCCCTGGAAACGACTAGGGGGCCACATGCGAACCCTACCCCTACCCTCCACGATTTCTGAAGGGGAGTGAACCCCACCCCACCCTCCCCCTCAGAAATCGTGGGTAGGGGTAGGGTTCGCATGTGGCCCCCTGACGACAGGGCCGGTTTTTTACCGGTCCTGTTTTGCCGTTTTTTTGCCGGTTCCGACGCCGTTCTTTTACCGGTTCCGTCGCCGCTCTTTTACGGGTTCCCGCTCCGGCTCCAATCCTGGAGCCGTTTTTGTTGCCGTTTCCGGTCGCCGGTTTTTTGCCGCTTCCATTTTCCAGGGGCACTTTTTCGCAAACGGTGAACAAACGGCACTGCCGTTTCCGGGGCCCACCAAGCTCGTGCCCCTGTGCCTTTGCCATCACGTTGCTTCGGGCATCTCGGGAAGGCTGCTCGGGACTCTGTTTCTGGCGAGTAGGGGGCCACATGCGAACCCTACCCCGACCCCCCACGATTTCGGAGGGGGAGGGTGAGGTTCATTTCATTCGGGAGCTCCCGAACGAAGTGAACCCCCCCCCCCCTCCGAAATCGTGGGGGGTAGGGGTAGGGTTCGCATGTGGCCCCCTAGCGAGGTCGCTGCTCACGCTGTGCGGCACAGGCGTGGCTCCACGATCAGACCTGGGCCAGGGCGTGCGCCTGCGAGGGCAGACGAGGCGGAGGCCGGGCCGGTGGTGGCGGAGGTGGCCTCCCGAGCACACCCCTGACGAGGCCCAGAGGCTCCCAGGGGGAGCCAAAGCATGGAGCGAAGAAAGCGGAGGGCACCTCGGGCCAGAACCGGCGCACCTGCAGCTCGCCAGAGACGGTGTCGTCCCAGTGTCACGAGGAAGCCCGGACGGAGGGTCCTGCTCGCAGGACCCTCACGAGCAAGCCCTCCGTCGGGTGCAGGATCGTGCTGAAGCTTGCTGGGCGGCTTGCGCAGGCGGGACCCCGCCACGCACCACGGCGGCGACACCGGGGCACTGCCAAAGGGTGTGCACGTCGGCTGCGCTGGACCGGGGCGGCCCTCGAGGCCTCCTGGGCTCCCTCCGAGGCAGCTCGGGCCAGGGGCGCCTTTCTGGCAGCCCCCGGCGAGGGGGTCCGGCCCCCGCGGCTCCAGGTCCGGCCCTCGTGGCGCCAGGGCCGCGCGGTGCACGACGCCCGCCCGGGCCCCTGGGGCCCGCGGCCAGCTCGAAGCCAGAAGGCACTGGAGGCCCCCAGGGGGGGAGGAGGAGCGGCGGCGAGCGAGGGGGGGAGACGAGGAGGAGAAGGCCTTCCGAGAGGGCGGCGGGCCTTCGCAGAGGCCCTCGCGCCCTCTGCGAGGCTTCTGGTGTCTTCGGGGGAAGGCTCGCAGACTTCTCGGAAGGCTCGGGGCCTTCCGAGCCTTCCGAGGAGGCCCGCGCCTTCCCGTTTCTCCCCCTCGCTCGCCAGACGGTCTTTTTCTTTGTTCCTCGCCGCTCTCGGCCCGGGGCCCCGGGATTTTTGCCAGGGGCTCGCGCGGCGAGAAATCATGGCGCAAGGGGGTCTTGGGGCCGCTCCCCCCCAACCCTCCGGTCAGGCGTGTCCTCCCGCATGCGGATGTTGGGCGAACATTAAAGGAATAGTCCGAGCATGCTCAGACATAGCCAATGAAAATGATAATCAAAACGTAGTCCCCAGAATTGTTTCACTATTTTTGAATTCTCCTCCTGTGGAGAGGAACGTGCCCGACTTCACCCAACCCCCACGTGGCTGGCTCTGCGGAGTCCGTCCTGGCTGCCCCCGGCAGGCCCCCGCGGCTCCGGGGCGGCTCCCGCGGCTCCCCTGGAGGAATCCCTCGAGCATCCTCCAAAGGAACCTCGTGACATCCCAGGGACTCTGTGAGGACTCCCCAAAGGAGCCTCGAAGGAGCCTCTGAGGAAGGAATCTCGAAGGAATCTCTGAGGAGATCCCGAAGCGGTTGGAGTTGGCACGCCAGCGGGGCGGTCCTCGCGGCTCTCCTGAAGGGGCCCCACGACACACAAATAAACACACACACACGCACAAATAAAACAGATCCCCATATTTTCCCATATTTTCGGGGTTTCTGTCTTCCCCCCCACTCCCCATATTTCCCCATCACTTCCTGGGGGTCGACGATAAATTGTGTCTGTGTGTTTTTTTCCCCTCCTGGTACTCCGCACTCTCCGGCCGCCTGAGGCCCCGCCCGCCCGCGCCCTGTCTCCCCAATTAGTGCTTCGCGCGCCCTGCCTAGCTCTTAACTGGAAGAGGCCCGCTCTCGACCCGCCGACCCCTAAAAAAGAGTGTTCTTTTCCCTCGCGGCTCTCCAGCCGGCGCTCGCGGCTCTCGGGGCCGGGCGCTCGCAGGCCTGCGCAGAGCACGCCGCCCTCCTGGCAAGGGGGGCGGCGCGCAGGGCGAGGAGCGCGCGGCCCCTGCTCGGCCCCGGCCGCGCCTGGCGACGCCGACGACGACGACGCCGACGCCGACGCCGACGACGACGACGACGACGACGACGACGACGACGACGACGACGACGACGACGGCTGCACGCGGAGCGCCGGGGAACCCTCGACCTGCACTCTCGGCACCCTCTGCGCGACGGGTGTGCCGCCGCCGCGGCACCTCCTCCGCGCGGGAGGGCGCGGGAGGTGCAGGTCGAGGGGGGGCCCCGAGGAGCAGCGTGCCTCGGGGCTCCTGCCCCAGCAGAAGCTCCTGAGCGTCTGGCGGTCGGGGGGCTCCTCTGCCTGCCGTGTCGCGGCGGCGGCCCCGGCGGCACGCTCTGCCCTGCACGCCGACGGCGCTCCGCGGGGCGGGGAGCGCGGGAAGGGGGACCAGGGGAGTGGATGGCGCGTCGCGCCGACGCTCGGTGAGCCCGAACCGGCGGATCGACACGCTGTCCACAAGTACCCGACCGCAGGTGGAAGCGCACACGGCGGAGCAGGGGCAAGCAGGCAGGCGGAGTGAGCGAGAGGAAAGCAGGGGTCGCCGAGCAGATGGGCCAAGGCATCCCAACATGCACGCAGCCTCCACGCGCTGCTCCTCAACTGCTGCCAGATCCCAAATCCGAATGATTATTCCTTCCTCCTGTTCCTCACTCATCGTCATCATTCTCCTCCACAGTGACACAACATGAATACTCCTCCCCTCTCTCTCTCTCTCTCCTCCGAATGTCCTCAGAGTGGCCGCCCCCCTACGCGTACTGGTTGTTCATACGCATGTTGTGCGCGACTTCGCTCCTGTATTTGTTTTCTACATTCGATCCAGAATCCAGCCGCGTCCTGTGCGAACTGGCTGGTCATGCGTTTTTGATCATTTACCGTCCGATTGTTCACAAAGTGGTGGTCTCGCTGCAGCGTGGGCCTCCTCTTCCCATCGGCGCCGTGCCCCCGCTACAGATTCAGGATTGCGCTCCCGCTCCCGCCCGGGCCGCTTCTCCGGATCCCGCGGGTCTCGACGGCACCACGGGTCCCGCCCAGGACCCGCCCGTGCCGCAGGGCGCCCCTGCGTGCCCCGCCAGCCTGGCGGCTTCCGCAGGCCCCACGAGCCCCACGCGCGTCGCAGGTCTCGCCTGTCCCGCAGGTCCGACGGGTCCCGCAGGTCCCGGAGGTCCCGGAGGGGGTCGCAGGTCTCCCGAGCCCCACAAACGGACGTCGCAGGCCTCACGGACCCCACAGGCCACCGAGGTCCCGCAGGCCGCACATGTCCCACAGGTTCCCCCCTTGCGACTGCGCATGACACGACAAGGGGCTTCTGTGGAGTTCTGGGCCGGCTGTGGCACGCGTCCGTGGATAGAGGAAATATCAACGCACTGGTAAGTGATGGGGGGGAGGGATGGGATGTCAAATATGGAGCGAGCGCGCCCAGCTCCTCCTCCTCCTCCTCCTCCTCCTCCTGCTCCTCCTCCTCTTGCTCCTCCTCCTCTTGCTCCTCCTCCTCCTCTTGCCCTCGGTGCTCTGTGCCCTCTCTCTTGTGATTCCTCTCCTCTGGCTGCTCACCCTCCTCGTCCGCGCCCTCGTCCTCCCTCGCGGCCCCGCCGCGCCCTAGCCCCGCCGCGCCCTAGCCCCGCCACTTGCTTCTCCGTTCGCCTGAAGCGGCTGGGCTTCCAGAAGGTCGCGCAGCCCTCGTTGGTGTACTTCCTGGCCCGCCCGCGAGGCCGGGAGCCGCGGCGACGGCGACGAGCAGAGGGGGCCCTCTTGATTACTCGGGTCCTCCTCGCTCCTCCTCGCTCCTCGCTCCTCGCTCCTCGCTCCTCGCTCCTCCTCCTCCTCCTCCTGCTCCTCCTCCTCCTCCTCCTCCTCCGTCCTCCTCCTCCTCCTCCTCCTCCTCCTCCGTCCTCCTCCGTCCTCCGTTCGAGAACCTTGGAGCCATTTTGAGGCGAAGCGCTCGAAAGGCTTGGGCAGGTCCTCTCTTTTGGCTCTCTCTTGGCGCGCGCGCTGTAGGTCTAGCTGTGCTGGACAGGTGAACTCAAGGGATCTCCATTTCTGACGGCCATATTCCGGGGTAGCCAAGTGTGCACGAAGACGGCCCTGGAGAGTTCCAAAATAGCGTCAGGGAGTTGAACAGTATTCCCGAAAGATATTTGGAGTGCGACCCCGAAATCTTGATGGGTCTCGGGGTGCATTTGAACAAAAAGGAATCACTGGAATTCTTTTTTTCAAGTCGGGCCATCGATTATGCAATGCGCAAGAATCGGGGGGCCCAAGAGGCTTGCAGGGGGCTCTGGGGAGGCAGTTTTGGACCTCTCCGGGGCTGATTTTAGGGCCTCGGGGGGCCTTTTGTGGGGCCTCTCAAGGGTCTGGGGTTTGTTGGGGGCCTTTGGGGGGTCCTGGAGGCC